>NNCF01125822.1:214289-285551 GCA_002313205.1 Laupala kohalensis
AACTTTGGCACGGTTGTGTACATAAATTCTGTAGCCCCATCCTGGCCCGGGTTTTTCTCCGTTTTTCCTTCGGGTAGAGGTGGATTTCTTATACAGGTTCTCTAAGCTTTGTCTAGGGGCGTATTTATTGTACAAATAAATCGTGAATACAGTTTTATTTCAATTCTTATGATTTTTAAACACTATATTCAGAATAATCTATAGTTCGATAATAACTTGTACATGTAATTTTTTGCTTAAAATTACAAACATATTGACATTCTATTAGTATTATAACTCGCNTATCTAGGAATTTTTGCTTAAATTTTTGTATCCGCGTCTACCTTAGGGCCCTTGATCGGAATTGATGGGATGGTCTCTTGCTTGCTTCTAGTGGAGAGTAAATTAGTTTGTAGTCCTCCACGTGGTCATACGCAGTTAGTACTGTTTTCTTTTCAATAAATTTATTATGATTTTTGTTTTGTGGGGCTTTGGGGTTCATCAACATCGAGGTCATTAGAGACCTTAAAACTTGTACAGGTAGGGAAAATGCAGTTACGCACTAGGGAGAGCCAACATGACTCTCCCTGCGTGTGGGACTCGTCGAATGACTCAGCCATACCCACTAAAAACTCTCCTGAATTACAACTCAAAACTCAAATCCCAACATATCTCAAGACTTTACTTAAAACATTAAAAAAAGAAGACGAAGAAGAAGAAAGAGGAAAATGAAAGATACCCTAGCCCTAATAGCGTCGGGATCGAAAAGAAGAAGAGGTGACCAAGGAAGGTCAGGAAAGAGAAAGGAAGGAGCCTAGCACAAGTTTTGTGGAAGGAAGCTCGGGGCCCCGTGTTTGCCAAACACATACTTATTGGATGTAAATCCCCTGGGGAAATTTATTATTAAATTAGATTAAATTATTAATTAAATTTATTATTAAATTAGTTTAACTACTTGACCTCCAGAATCTTTAACATGGGGTTTTGTCATGTTTAGCAAACATATTGCAGAGATGAGGCAATGTATCTCAAATCTTTGTCTAAGAGCTCAAATAGATAAAGATCCCGCTGTTCCAGTCAAAATTCCTGACTGCACCCTTGAGACTTATAAAAGTATCACACGTGTGACAGGGATTTAATAAATTTTTATATACTTGTGAACTGCATGTTTGCAAAAAGATGATCATAAAACACTTCAAGTTATCGTCATAATGAAGTAAGGTTATCTATTCTTAACACACAAAAGCTATTGCACTTCTGCACAATCAGGAATAGAATAAAGTGAATAATTATATAATCACCTCACCTTAGAACATTTTAGCTTCTTTGTATCTGCTAGCTGTTTCTTAAGGTCGAGCAGGTATCCTGAGAACTCTTTTCTTTCTTCTGCCATGACTTTCCACTTGTTTCCAAGCATGTTGAATTCTTCTGTGGCTTAATAATATTGTTTTTTTAAATTATTTATATTCTTAAAATTATCCTGTAAACATTTCCAATAAATCATGTCTATTAAAATAACTCAAAATTTGAGATTAATAATCACATAGCAGCTCTTCATGGGGCAGAAGGGAAATATACTGAGATGGAAAAAAAATTGGGTATTGATATAAACAACTATGCCTCCATTGAGTACAAATAAAATTAAACTATCATAATTATGAGAAACAATAATGGAATGCATGAAAATAATTATGTACTCATATTTTAATTAGTTAGTATTAAAATTATAGCAATTTGATAAAGGAAAGGAATGACTGAAACAAAAATAGTTAACAGGAAATTGAAAATTACATGAACATCTTTAACCAATAACAATAAATTCATTAACTTTATATGTCCATTGTGAAAAAAAGCAGATACAAACTGTGTATGACCATGTGGAGGACAATAATTTAATTTACTATCAGGAAGCAATCAAGGGATCATTCTATCAATTCCGATCAAGGGTCCGTAAGATGGATTTATCATTTCTGGGCACCCCTAAGATAAGAATAAAAACAATTAGCCACATACTAGAATATCAATATCAACCAAATCTGCTACCAATATTTATATATTTTCTTATTTTAATTTTGTAAGATATCTTTAGCCGAGATGGGCTGGCATGACATCAACTTGAGAGATTTAAAGGAAGAAATGGAATAATATGAACAGTAATGTGAATAATCTGTCTCGGTATCTAATAAACTCCCTCAGTAGCTCATGGCTAGCTTTCCAAGCGAATGTTAGGTAGTTTTTCACTTCAATGTCCTGGTCACTATTGCTGAATTATAGGAAAACCAACCCTCTATGCCTTAAATCTCAGATGGATGCAGAAATAGGGATAAAAGACACTGTTTCCTTTGGGTACACGTGCGCCGATTTGTAAATAAAATTAGGTGGTTTTTGAAGCAGTTAGTATTGATCCGTTTTTGTTACAATGACTTAACGGCATTATATCTGTAATTTCCATAAAAAAATATTTTTTCTCCAAAAATCCGAAACACGTGTTTCGAATTCACTTTCTGCCAAAAATTGTACTTTCCGATTGCAATATATTCCTATGCCTAGAGAAACCACTCAGTACAAGTACTTCTCTTGTCTCTTCAATAATTAAACAGTAATAATGTTAAATATATACACAAACTTTTTATTGATTAGTTTTAGAGTGTCAGCGTCCCCAACAAAGATTGAGGTAGAGGGGTTAAAAAACTATGGTACTCTTCTAGCTAAGTAGAGGGGTTAAAAAACTATGGTAGTCTTCTAGTTATGTGAGGGTGACGTGTCATCGTTATATTTTTCTATGGTCCTATAGGTTTCTTCAGCTGCCATCCAAGCCACTT
The DNA here is from genome assembly GCA_002313205.1 of Laupala kohalensis. Classification (NCBI taxonomy): domain Eukaryota; kingdom Metazoa; phylum Arthropoda; class Insecta; order Orthoptera; family Trigonidiidae; genus Laupala; species Laupala kohalensis. The sequence goes on from NNCF01125822.1 coordinate 217,091, forward strand.
TTGTGTTCAAATGCCTACTTCGACCCCAGAACTCAATATTTTGCATAGAATGTATTTCAGAAAATTTCATTCTGCTGCTCCGACAGCCTAAAATTTCTTCTGATCAACATCAAACAACCTATTTTGATTTGTGAAATCTTCTCTTTTTCTATATTTCCTAATTCTTTGTACAAAAGCTCGGATATTCTGTTTAAAGGTTTCCATAGCAGATAATTGAGAGAGGTCATGAATCTTGTATTTTATTTTAAGACAATACATTTTTCCCCTGTCTTTTCTTTGTAGTTCTTTTCTTCCATTGGATCTGCGAGGAGCGACAGTCCTCGACAGCAGTTTGAGATTCATTTCTCAATTCTCAGAATCCATCATGGTTCTTACCCTTCCACCCGCCTTCCCAGGTCAGTTCCTGGCACATGGTCCCTTGGTTTCCCCAGAATAATTTCAGCGATGACTCAAGGTGAATCATAAATAATATGATTAATTCCAGTATATTTGGACTTTGATCTGGTAAAATTTTCCTCTTGATATATTGTAATTCAAGAGGGATTTTATCAGGAGAGAGGTATGTTGTAAATCAGGAGGTTGAGTCATTCGGCGAGTCCCACACGTGGGGAAAGTCATGTTGGGTCTCCTTAGTGCGTAACTGTATTTTCCCTACCAGTACAAAATTTTAGGGCTCTAATGACCTTGATGTCGACGAGCCCTAAAGCCCCATAAAAAAAAAGTAATGGGACTATAGGACTCATCAACATCAACGTCATTAGAACCCTTACAGGTACGGAAAAATGCAGCTTCGCAACCACACGGAATAGCCGATATGACTCCGTGTGTGGGACTCACCGAATAACTTGACCACTAAAAATCCCTCCTGAATACACGAAATATCTAAACACAAAGATGATAGGAAAGGGCCGAATAAAGATGTCCATTACATTATATAAAGAAATGAATAAATTCTGAAAACTATAATTTTCAAACTAAGGAAAAGGAAGAATGAAAGGTAAAGAGAAAAGGAATAGGAAAGTAGAATCCAAAATAAAACCCTGATTTTTTTTGTGGGGCTTTACGGCTCATGTCGACATCAAAGGTCATTGGAGCTCTAAAAACTTGTACAGGTAGGGAAAATGCAGTTACGCACTAGGGGAAGCCAACATGACTCTCCCCGCGTGTGGGACTCGCTGAATGACTCAACCATACCCACTAGAAACCCTCCTGATTTACAACATACAAAAACATATCTCAAAACCAAATATCAAAACATTGAGGACAAACAAATGAGGGGGGACATAACATGAGGGGGAACAAAAAATGAGGGGTGGGACAAAAAATGAGGGGTGGAACAAAAAATGAGAGGAATGAAAAAAAATGAAAGATACCTTAATAGCGTCGGGATCGAAAAGAATAAGAGGTGACCAAGGAAGGTCAGGAAAGAGAAACGAAGGAGCCTAACACAAGTGGAAGCAATGCAAGACTCAGCTCGGGGCCCCGTGTTCACCAAACACGTACTTACTAGATATAAGTCCCCTGGGGAGCCGATTTACTTATAAAATTAAATAATTTATTAACATGATCAGTTTCATTTCCGAGAATTGTTTGTAAATCTCCAGCCAGACCAATTTTTCTCCGTATTCTGTTGCATTTTCTGCACTTACTAGGTACAAAGAAGAACTACACTCCTCACATACGGGTTGACCACCAAGTAGCAAGAGATATCGATGATAATAAACTTTGTCAAAAAAGCAGCTACAAAGTGCGTATGACCACGTACAGGACAAAATAATTTACACTCTGGAATCAAGCAAGGGACTATCCCGTCAATTCCGATCAAGGGCACTAAGGCAGAGACGGATTTAACATTTCAACATAATCCTAACGATAAAAAAATTGTTCGACACGTGTTATAGTATTAACAAATCTTGTATTTAATAAAACATAGAAAAGTCATTTCACAAGTACGTATTATTATCAAGCTATAAATCATTCGGAAAATATTATTGATAATTAGTAACTATAAAATAATACTAAATTCGCTGATAATTATATCAATTGATGCCGTCTCTAGCAAGAGCGTAGCGAGTCTTTATAAAAGATTCGCCTCCACCCGGAGTTAAACCCGGGCCAAGATGGGGGAAGAATGTCGTACGCACAAGCGAGTCACGAAGACCTCCACGCACCTGGCTGACCTACAGGAACTGCTCCATGACTTAACAGAGGACTTGATAAGTCGGAGCATATTCCCTTCACAACCAACTCATTGTTCCATTCACTCAGAATCCTTGTCTTGATGAAATTTAGGACGTCCCGTTTTGGAATCGTATAGAAATCCACGCGATACTTGAGGCATATCGCCTTCGCGGAAACATGCTACCTCATTTCCTCTGATTCCTACGTGTCCGGGAATGCAGCAAAACATGTTTTTTCCGTCACTTAGAAGAGAGAACAGTACATCCTGGATCAGCTTACAGGTTGGATGCATATTTTGGATTGCTTGGACGGCACTCAGAGGATCAGAGCAAATCAAGAAATTTGATCCATGGGAAATCCTGTGCGAGTTCAATCCTGGGGGAAAAGTGGGAAGCAAGGGGGAAGACTGGTAACGCAAGGAAGTCTTGAAGGAGCAGGCAGCAGAATATTGCTCCCATGTAGGTAGGAGAAAACAGGTTAATAGCATAATTCCCCACCCATCGGTTACGGCGTGCAGGGCGTTAGGGTCGCTAAATCCCTGCGCATCTATTATTAATTTGATTTTTACCAATAGATAAATATATTCCTTTATCTATGATTGTCGCTCACTGAAAATAATAGTTTAAGCTGTCAAAAACCGCTTTGGCAAATAAATAAATCTTTTTTTGGTTATCTATAACTTTCTTTCTAATTTAAGTTAAAACCGAAAGCACCACCAATACCCAATTTTAACTTGTTTTTAATTATGTCATTTCACTATAGTAATACAAAATCTTTACCCCGTTTCTCGTTCTTTAAACGGAACACAATTAAAAACTGTTACGAATGCAAAATTCTTAGGTCTTCATATTCAAAACAACCTCAAAAGGAATTGTCACGTCTACAATCTTAATTCCCAATTAAGCAAATTGTGCTACGCATTCCGAATCTTAGTTAACGCAGTTAGTCCACGTATTTCCCGTTGCGTTTATTTTGCAAACGTTTACTCCCATTACGTTACGGCATTATCTTCTGGGGTAATTCCGGTCAGAGTATTCAAACTTCCAGAAGAATTCCCAGAGGATAGTTCGGATAATTTGTTAATTTCACCCCCGAAACTCTTGTAAACCTTTATTCAAGCAATTAAATATCTTAACACTTCCTGCATTTATATTTATGAAACGGTCGTGTTTGTTAAGACCGAATTACTGAAGTGCCACCCTTTCTTTATACGAAACATTCTCGTTCACGAACACTATACACGCAATAGTCATAATATTCATCGCCCTAGAGTGTCAACCATTCTTTGCCAAAAAGGACCTTATCATTCGGGAATCGTTCTATATAATTCCCTGGCCAAGAATATAAAAGATATTATGAAATTGAATCTCTTCAAATCCGCGGTTAAAAACTACCTCCTGCACCAGTGCTTCTACACTGTAAAAGAATTTATTGATTTTAACAAAAGTTAAATTCGTCTTGTGCTTTATCACGCCATTGCTGTAGTACTTTTTAAACAACTTATAACAATTTCAAAAACTATTTTCTTGCATGATTGTGTTGTCTTATGGCTCATATTAATTTAGTTTTATGTGTACTCAACATTGGCACGGTTGTGTACAAAAAGTCTGTAGCCCCATCCTGGCCCGGGTTTTCTCCGTTTTTCCTTCTGGTAGAAGCGGACTTATTATATAGGTTCTCTAGGCTTTGCCTAGGGGATTGTTTATTGTAACAATGAATCGTTAATTTAGTGGTTCTTTTTCATTTCTTATGATTTTTAAACACTATATTCAGAATAATCTATAGTTCGATAATAACTTATACATGTAATTTTTTGCGTAATATTACAAACATATTGACATTATATATGTATTATAACTCGCAGCAAACTTTTTATCTTATCTAGGAACTTTTGCTGAAATTTTTGAATCCGCCTCTGCCTTAGGGCCCTTGATCGGAATTGATGGGATGGTCCCTTGCTTGCTTCCGGAGAGTAAATTAGTTTATTGTCCTCCATGTGGTCATACGCAGTTTGTATTGTTTTTTGACAATAAATTTATTCTTATTATATATAGGTATAGACGAAAATTTATTATACATAATATTGTTATCGTAGATAATTCATGATGACAGATATTACTTTGAATAGTCTAGGATTTCATGCTTTTTATCCTTAAAACACACTCGATAAAACTTACGTACGTTCACTAGTGACATACTATACGAGTATAAAGACAAATTGTTTAATTAGTATTATTTAAACAAACATTAAAATTTGTTAATACACAATTCAGGGTCCAAAGGGGTGCGATGTGAAGCTACTCTCTTTTTACAAACGAGGTTCTGGCGACCGACTATTGGTGGGATAACCATATCATCTTTTTGCTGCTAAGGAGGAAATGCTGAGGAACTTGTGCAAACCATCAAAGCGCAAAGGTAACTAACGAGGTCTTATGAAAGAAACTCTGAGAGTATTGGGCCAATCACCCCTTACCCCTCTTATACTTTGAAGCTATTGAAGAAACATGTGCAAATAGCCGGTCTTACACGAGGACAACCTCTTGAAAACTGTGACGAAAATTGGATTTTAGAATGTAAGAACACAAAATTGACCAGGGAAGCTCAGGCAGCTTTTAAATGATATGCAGGGATATAAGGTGGAAATTTTGGGGTTTTGTTAGATCAGGTGGAAGTAATTTAGAACCTTTCAAACAATATTATTTTCTATACTCTGGAGTTCCAGTAAATAAAGAACAAGTGGTATGGGCAAACTTTTAAATAAAACTGCAAAGAAGAGCTTAATAGAATAATTACGGCACGATTTAAAACCAAAATAAGAAATGTTACAATATTACAAATGACTGGACGCGATACGTGGCAACTATAATGCAGCACTCCTGTTGGGAATTGCTCTACAAAATTTGGACTGGGAAATCGAAGTCAAAATCGGTTTTTCCCTTAATTTGATCTTGTGGTCACCTTGCATGGCACAGTGTATCAATACAAGAAGACATGCAATGGACATGGGAATTTGTAGGTCGCAGTATATTATCGTAGTTTTTTCCAACAGTCAGAAATTTATCCTCGGTTGGAAATTGTCATGGAGGAGATAGAAACTATGACAGGGTTGGAATTGGTGGAAATTGTAAAACGGCTGCCCACGGAAAGCCCATGCTACGAAAACTTAAGCCATGATATGGTCAAGAAAGTTTTCTTAGAAATAAAATCGAGGATACTATGGATTATGAATGGATGCATCCCTACTGGATATATATCCCCAGAGCGTCGGTAATTTCAGATAATTGAAATTGTTTCTCAAACTAGGACGGGATTTAAAACAGGCTAATAACGCTATTGCCGACGTTTGGGAAGATCTTCGATCGGTGGATTTATCAAAATATACGTACATACACGGAATACACAATCAGCTTTAATGATATACAATTTGGATTTCGGGTTGGGCAAGGTACAGATGGGGCACCCAAAAAGCTCCTTGAGGACAGAATGCGCCGTGACACCAAATATTGTCTCTGTATTTCCGTAGATGTTGAGGGAGACTGCGATAACGCGGATTGCAGAGTATCGTTGACTGCAATGTAGAATAAAGGTGTACTAAATTATTTGCAGAGGCTCGTACACTAATATTTACGAGATAGATATCTGCTGCGGATAGGTGGTAAACAGATAATACACCAGGTTACAGGGAGATAAGACAGCAGGCAACGGGTGGATAATACAGCAGGATACAAGGTTCGGCAACGGATCCACTCTATTGGAATTTTGTCATGGATACAATTTTGGAACAACTAACAAACAAGGAAAACAAATACATAGCATAAGCGGATGACTTAACGGTCCATATAGAGGGCAATAGTCGTAATAACTTAAAAGATGGGCAAGAGGTGTTAGAAGAACTAGAACGAGTGTTTCAGGCAACGATTAAAATTATCAGCATCTAAGACACGAGCAATGTGGTTCGGCCATAGTTGCGAAAATCAGAGAAACCCAAGACTTCAACTTTATGGATAAAATCAGATTTACTACAAAACATAAATTTCTTGGACTAATGCTAGATGAGAAACTTCTCTTCTCTGAACACACAGAATATGTAGCAGTTAAAGCAAAAAGAGTTTATTATGAATTGTTGCGTGTAGGGCTCACGAAGTACAATATTGATCAAGTCGATAAGGGAAGGCTTTACAAAGTGTGTCCGATTTTAACTTATGGATCACAGGCGTGGGGACACAGAGTAGCCTATGTGAGCATTGAAAGGAAAATAAATTAAATCCCACGGACATGACCTCTTGCGATAGAAGTTGCTTATAGAACGAGATCTCGAGAAGCTCTGGAGATGTATCGAGTTATGCAGTTGGATTTGTATAAAACGAAGCTTCAATATCGTCGGCAAACACAAAACGAAGGAAAACTGGTGTTGCACGGCAAAGAGACCAGCAAGGGCACTAAAGACTGGAAAAGAAGCTTAACTGAGGCTGTGATGGAGGCATGCCAGGTCAGATGGAGGCAAACAATTAAAGGACGAGTGACATAAGTATTTACCAGATGCGTCATTTGCATACAAGAACAAACGGTGATTTAAGCTCAATCCTTATGCAATAGAGTATTTGACTGGCCACGGAAATTTCTATTCACATCTTGTGGTGCGGCGGTTCAGAGAGACGAGAGACTGAATTTGTGGACATGGCGACGAAACCAGAAGTGTGACTGCCCTATGTACGGACACGAAAGAGGAGAGTACATTAAACACCTGAAAACGGCTATTTAAAACAAGTGATTCATCTGAGCACATTGCAACGAAAAAAGTTTCAAGTGTTCAGAGAACATGTGTGAAGATTGGGACAAGTGCGTGACACCATGAAGAAACATCGACAAGGACGAGATATCTGAACTTTGCTAGTGGTTAAGTGATGAGTGGTTCGTTAGTAGTTAAGAACATCAATGTTCAAGTAATTCACTAAGGAGATTTTATGAAAAAATGAGCCTTGTAATGACTTAAGTTGTAGACAAGGCGCTCTGATTTGCCAAGACTAAATGAAATTAAAAAAACAGTACAATGGAAACCACCGTCACAGGAAACCAAGAATGAAATCCCAAACTTGACTTCTATTCTGAGTTAAAAGAGGCCCTAACAAAAGCGAGTCAAAGAGATAAAATTGTCATGGGTGATCTTAATGCTAAGGTGGGTAGCGATGATAGAGAAATGCAGTATGTGATGCCCATGGAATTGAAGAAATGAATGAAAAGGGCGAAATATTTGTGGAATGTTGTAGAGATCATGAACTTGATATAGGTAGTACGCTATTTCCGTTGTCACAAATCATCTTAGATTTCTCCTAACGGTGAGAAAAGAGAAACAAATTGACCACTTTTCTAGCAGTAGGTCATGGCGAAGATCACTTCTGGACGTCCGAAATAAGCTGGTGGCAGATGCTTGTAGCAATTACATCATGATAGCACGCATAAAAGTCAGAATCCTAGCCAACAAAAATTTTTTTCGAAGTACCCAAAGGAAATATTATGACATTCGGAAAATCAAGAAGAATGTAATCGAAGAACAAATTAAAATGGAGCTCCATAATAATTATGACGGTATTTATAACCTGTCGAGAGAGAGTGATAATGTGAAAAGCATATGGGAGAGTGTGAAGGATGGCCTCCTGGATGTGAGAAAACCAGTGATTGGATTCAGGAATAAAGAGCAAAGAGACTGGATGACAAATGAAACCTGGGTGAAAATTTAACACGAATAATATTAAACAACAAACTCCCGTGAAAAACGTGAGAGGTAGAGAGAATTAATGCAGGAATATAATGCATAATATAAGGAAGTCAAACACGGTTCTTGCAGGGATAGAAAAAAATAGACAAATGAAATGGCAAGCAAAGCACAAGAAGCTGCTGACGGATATTATAGTACAGAAGGAAAGCTTTTGACGACTGAAGGTGAGCAGATGCAAGGATAGGAAGAGTTCTATCGAGACACACCGAATCGGGAAACGCAAGATGTGGAACGGTGAACTGAAAATGAATACGAGGAAGGGATATACCAGCAGGTTGAAATAAGTGAGGAAGCGCCAACCCTTCCTGAAATTCCAAAAGTCATCAAATACACAAAAATGGTAAAGCATCATGTAAAGGTGGTATTCTCCCTGAATTACTCACTTCAAGTATAGATAAAACAGCACTAGAACTCCTTCAGAAGGTGTGGGAAGAAAGGAAGATCCCCAAGGACAGGACGACTAAATAAATGGTCAAAATACCAAAGAGAGGAGATAGAACAAGAAGCTATAATTGGAGGGGTATTTCCCCGTCATCGGTACTGGAAAAGGTTATCTCACGTGTGATCCTCAAGAGAATGGAACTGGCACTGGCAAAAATCAGGATGGTTTCAGACACAATCGTAGCTTTATAGACCAAATTATCATGCTTCGCCTTATTATAGAACGGACAGTAGAGTCTATATTTAATATTCATCGACTTAGAACAAATATTTGATTCCTTGCGACATAATGCCATCTCACAAGTACTAGGAAAGTATGGCGTACCTCAAAAGATAATAAATGTCATCAAAGATATGTACAAGGATTATAGGTGCCAAATAATACGCAATGGGAAATGATCTAACCCAATACCACTAACAAATGGCACGAGACAGGGTTGTATTCTATCACCTTTGTTATTCTTGCTGGTGGATGACATTATACGAAGAGTTACTGGTGAGAAGCAATGTGGCGTGCGCTGGAACCTCTTTGAAGTATCGGAGGATTTGGATTATGCTGACATCTGCTTGTTGGTCGCTATGTTCACTGATGCTCAGAAAAAGGTATAGCATCTGCAACGGGAAGCTGCAGTCACCGGTTTAAAAATAAATACTATAAAAACAAAAGATCTTTGTACTAAGCCTAAAACTCAAATAGTTATTAGAGATCAAAGATCAAGAGCTTGAACGAGTTAACACCTTTGTTTACCTTGGAAGCATTCTTACGGATACAGCTGGAACCCAGGAGGATGTTAAAAATAGAATCTCTAAAGTAAACGCCACCTTTATTCAGCTCTATCCTATATGGAGAAATAAGTTTATATCAATCAGGACCAGTAAACACCTTGAAGACAATTGTTAAAGCAGTGCTCGTATATGGATCTGAGGCATGACTGGCTGATAAGTCTATAAGGCCTAAGTTTCAAACATTTGTAAATAGGTGCCTCAGGAAAATTTTGATATTTTGACCGTTAAAAATACGAAATGATGCCTCATAGGATCTCTTGGGCGAGAGACCAATACACAAGGAAATACAAAATTGTAAAGGGAGGTGCATTGGCATATTCTTCGGAAATCGACGGACATCAAGAGGCAGGCACTGGAATCCGCAAGATCAGCAGAGTGGGACGTTCAAGAGCATCATGGCGAATAATTGTTCAAGACGAGGTGGAAAGCTACGGAAAGTCCTAAAACTAAGTTAAACCTCTTGCGGCAAATTGTGATGGTAGAAATTTACTGAAACCCTATGTTCCATGCAGGAACAAAAGTATCGAAGATGTAAACAGTTCGATAAAATTAAAATTTAACGTGGGATAAATTTAAAATCAATATTAAAATTGTAATTTCAACTACATTGTAGTTGGAACCACAACAATAACCACCTAATTGCTATAGTTAAAGGATTTTGACATTTTAATGGAATTCATGAAAAAGTTATTTATCACCAATACTGAACAGTTTTTTAAATCACTTTTTGCTCCTATGCGCTGTGAGCTCTGTTGACACCCAAGCACCGTCCATATGGGACCCCCAATGTAGACCAGATGTGATGTACATAGGCTAATTATGTTTTCTTAAGGTTATTTTTTACAATACCACACGATTGACCCAAAAGAATGTCAAGACATTGTGCATAAGAAAATAAAACATTCTTTACTTTAAAGGTCAATTTTCTGAATAATTCGCAATGATGGATATGATGTTGATTATATTGCATTAAAAGATATTTAATATCATGGTGTTGAAGGTGTATTCACCATGCTTAATATTAAACTGTAGATAATTATTTACATTTCGACGAATGTGAATAACAGGGGAAAACCCGGACGCATAAACCGAAAACACAAATAAAAGTATGAAGGCTTTCACGGCCAGTCTCATTAAGTAAAGTGTATTTCGGTTTTGAAAGCAGTGTCATTTCTTTTTTCTTGACAGACGTTTCGCCTGCATCTGCGGCGAGCATCCTCGGTGCTCCCGTGGTCGTAGCCCACGGGTCGAGTTGCTAACAACTGACCAGCTGATGCAACTGACATTTCAGCTAGTGACACCGCTATATACACTGGAGCACGCGGTGACGTCAGAGGGCAATGCGACAGTGGCGCTAGGGCAGGTGAAATGGGGTGTCACCGACCGATATTGGTGTTGAATAAATCATTTTTGGGACCGCTAAAGTGAAGTGACACCCTCATTACCAGATTAGTGGACGATCACCCCCTATAAAAAATAAACACATTGTGTTGGAGGTGAGATGGAGTGAACCCTTACAGAAAAGTATCACAATCACATCTGTGATTAATCATTGCTGCTTCACTAGAATCCATTAATGATTATTCAGTTATTATTTGGCAAGTGATTTAATTATTAGTAATTCAGCACACACAGAATCACTAGGACAGCTGAGATGCAGCTAAGTGTTGATTTATCACTCATCATTAGCATCACACGTGAAGTACTGCTGTAATCACACAATCACTCCTCGCTCATCTCACACAGGCAGTGATTGTGTGTGATAACTTTCTGTAAGGGAAATGTAAAAATAACTGATACTAGTGTTGAGATCACTGTTTTCGAGGTCGCTGAACTTAGTAGTAACATTCTCGAAGACGCCAAAGTTCACAATCAGCGCATATAAACTCCAGCACCCCTAGGGAAGGAAATACCATGAAAAAAATATCGAGCATGACATACCTGTACCTGTGACGAGTCCATAATTTCCGGCGTCTTCACTGAGTTGATAGTGAAATCCCGATATCATGTAAGTTTGAACTCAATCGTCATGGAACAAACACACTACTAGCACCCCTTGGGTGGGGTGAAAGTGGGTTTATGGATAAAACTAACTAATATTAAAAACGTAAACAATGCATAGGATATTAGTTTTATGGTTGACGATACGTTTCAACTACCAATGCCGTCATGTTAAATATGATTTAACATAGGAGCACAGAATTCTTAGTGCTGGGGGCGGAAAGGGTAAGACGTTAAAATAACGTAAAAGACCGATATTAGGGTCGAGTCAATGTTAGTGTGTATTCTGAGAAGGATAATCGTATTTCCCATGACATATGTAACCTTTAGACCACATGAGGTGCACTACGCCCCTAGTTTGGTGTTGGGAAGAGCGTGACCCAACAAAACTATCAAAAATGTCCACTAAAGGAGTTTACAAAAATTCACCCCTAAGGGGGAAATAAGTGTTTTCTAAAAACTTTTTGAATTATATCTGAAAATAAGGGATATAGGGTACACACCAATACTATCAAACCTCCAACATTAATGGATAACATTACAGTGAATACCAATTAGGATACGAGAAAAAATAAATGGCAAACATGTTACAGAATTCACACGAGCAAAGCTGCGGGTACTCAGCTAGTACTTTATATATATCACATAATGAGAAAGTAATAACTCAAAACAAAGTGTTTTATCGGGTTCGGACTCAGGAAGTTTTAAAAATAACTTTTTCGGAATCAGGGGACCCAAAAAATGGATATTTACTTAAAATTCTGGCGATAGAATTTTTTAACGATTACAAATATTTCTTACACCGTGTTTATGAGAAAGCCATATAGTAGAAAACTTAGTTTTTTGTCGTACTCTGACGCAATTTTAAAACCCACTATTTTTCGAATCAGGGACCCCCAGAATGGATGTTTACCACAAATTCTCGCGATCGATTTTTTTCGAGACCACAATACTGTCTGTATACTACGAACGTGAGAAAGTAAAACGGTAAAATAAACTAAATTTTCTTGCCGGTCTCGGAAGTTATTTTAAAAACAACGTTTTTGGTATTAGAGACCACCAAAACAAATATTTACATATAAATTCGCGATTGAATTTTGATATATGTAACATATAACAAAAGAGTAATAAACTAAAACTAACTCTTTAGTTGGGTTCAAATACGCTAGATGAACTTATAACTGTCTTTTATTTGAAAGTAAAATGAATATTCAGATTATTATTTCAAAACATGAAGCGACATCTCAAAGTTACGTATATGATACATGATTTACATAAAAGTAATTCAATATGGGCAGAAATCGATGTATATTTGCATCTGCAGTGAGTTTGGTGACCAAGGTATTTTATCATTATCACATCTTTCATTTCAATTTACAGAAAATGTATTCTACTTCTCCTTGATCCATTTACACTGCTTAATAATATTCAAGCTTCTTGAAACAGTAAAAGAATGTGTAAGTGCAATACAGAAAATTAAAGCAAATTGTGGTAGCCAAAATATTTAAAAGTATTTTGACCTTCATGTGATATACGCTTTGCATTAAAGTAAAAAAGAGCATGTGCATCAACAAGTAAATTCTACCGCAAACAAATTAAATTTATTCATCCATTTCCTCAGAATCGCTGCGCACAGACGTTATGCCAAAAACCACTTTTTGAGAATCAAGGATCACCAGAACAGACAATTCTGTCAAAATCTCACTTTCAAATTTTTTCACGATTACAATACTTTCTATATATACAATACTACATATATGAGAAAGTAAAAAGTTTTTAATTTTGACAACAGCCTTTATCACAGTTTTTGAAAAGTTTCTCAAAGAAAAAATGAGATTTTCCAAATGTTGTACGAGTAGTAAATTGACAATGGTTAGATGGTTTTTAAAAGCTTACCAATGTTGAGTACTAATTTTACAAAATATATTGAAACAATTTTAATAAAAGTAATATCCTCACGTGACCACTCAAGGGCCATTATTTTAGTCACATCCCATCTCATGGTTGTCACAGGAATAATGCCAAAATAATCACAGCCAAGATAAGTATTCGGCTCACCTTGCTATTCTTCCTTTATGCCCGTGGGGTATGTATACCCCAGACGGAATAGTTGTTCAAGAGGTAATAGTTGTTTCAAAAATCTATTAAAACACTAAAATTACATATTTTGTCTTATCATGGCCGTAAAATCACATGAGAGCTGCAGAAAGCACACACTTTTGCCAATCTTCGTCTCAATACCCTATGCGAATATGACAGATTAGAATCACTACCATTTAAGTTTTAAAGACCTCTGGCTCAGTGAAAGTAACCATGGAAATACAAAATATATGCTGAAGATCAGTCCTAAGAAAAGCAGACGTAAAATTCTAAAAATTCCAGAGTAAATCCTTGTAGCATGGGGAAGAAGCTGTAATGAACTAGCAGCACTGGAGCAAACAGGATAAGATGGAAGACATAAGGATAACTTGTGAAAATGATGGAACAAAACAATTAATCATTATAAAGTTACCCAAAAAAGTAATGATTTTAAAAATATTGTATTCAGATTAACAAGAACAACTTTTCAACATCTTCAAAGAAATTTTCAATTTCATGCAGTCTAAGTTAATGATCCTTGATAAACACCTGAGCTTCCGAAACATATAAAAGTCAACCTCAAACATGTGGAAAATAAAAATAAACAATTATTGGTTCAATTATTTATGACAATGTACAAGATTCAAAGAAAAGAAATTTTGAATCAAGATATATTTCAATAAATTATGGAAGTCAACTAATTAAAAGTATTCATGGCACTATCTACTGTAACCATTGAACTGCATGATCACAATTGCACAGGTTAAAAATTAAAAAAAGTGTCTGTTAACTAAAAATATATTCGATGTCATAACAGCAAATATTAAAAATGCATTTTGTCAATATGGCTAATATTAAATGTGCATTTTGTTATTATGGCAAATATTAAAATATACATAATATTCTATCTTACATAGACCATAAAGTTTTGTGTTGTTTTCAAAATACATATAAAAATAAACATCGCTGAATTCATAAATTTCTAATAAAAAGAAAATTTTTTAAAAAATTTAAATTAAAATTTAAAAAAAATTACTTTAAAAAAAATTCTTGTGAAAGAAAAGTGAACAAATTCTACAGACTTACACAACCCCAATAAAGTGAGCTAAAGATACTAAAAATCTATTGTAGTGAAATTTACAGCTGTGTCATGTTATCATGTATTATTTGTTTCTATTCACAAAGAAATAAACACGCTGAAGGAATATTGCTACAATTGAAACATAATCCTAAAATTTCATTCCGAAAAGTTTATATGATGCGCCTTCATAAATAAAAAGAGGAAATCAATGCATCATCTCGCTTTATAATCTTAAGAATATGCTAAAGCATGCCAACTCCAATTAAAACCATTTATTTTATTTTTTTCGCAGAGACTATCTCTACATACTCAGTCTTTATGAATCCTTACATATTAACAAGATATGGCTACCTAACAAATATGCTACCTGTTTCCCCTGATACAAGCCCAACATGAAGGTATATTTCAATTTTTGTACATAAAAAACAAGCTAAAACACACATATACATTATCATCAAAAGATTAACAGAACAAATGAAAAACCATAAGAAACATTAATATATACATAAGACAAAAATAAGGAACTATCAGGTTTTTACATTGTTCTGAATCATTCTCATTACTTTTATGCAGGATACTAGCAGCAAGTTCTATGTATAGATAACTGTACATCTCCATCTTCTAAATCAACATATAAGCTAACTTAAAGTCAAAAACACAAAAAAACACACACAAACAGAAACTAAACTCCATAAAATAAAATAAAAACAGTTAAGTATTGAATCTCACAGTCTTACAATATACTGACATAAATCCACTTATCTAACAAGAGATTCTGAATAAAGAGGTAACAAGTAAAGTATCTTTGGTAAATATGAAAATCGGAAAAATTGCTCCTCGAGACATGGTCACAATGCCTAGAAGTTGAATTATAAGATTTAACTAATCATATTCACAAATTAATCATATTCATCGATTGCTACAGCCCAGGGATGAAGCATTCTTCCATATTGAATGTCAGTCAACGTCCTTAACACACGTTTATACAAAGGTTCTTTTGTCCATTCTATTGTAGGTATTTTCAAAAATTTGTCCATGTATTTTATTGAACCAATGGGACTAACAATACAGGCAGTACCAGCTCCAAACATTTCCAACAACTGTAAGAGTTATAGTATTTGTTGAACCAACAACAATAATAACAATTCTAATGTTATCAAGACTTTAAAATAATCATTATTATAAGCAATAAATGGAGAAATGTTTACATACCCTATTTTCTTCAGATAACTTAAGTACTTCCTTCATTGAAATTGAACGTTCAGTTATTTTATATTCATTCCATTCTCTTAACATTTCTATAATTGAATACCTTGTAATTCCTGGGAGAATCAGCCCATCTAGAGGAGGAGTAACTAACTCCATTTCTAAGAAGAAGAAAAAAAAAGCTCTTCTGAAGTACAATAGAAATTAAAAAAGGTATATAGAATAGATCTTGAAAAGCACACACATTCTCACCAAACATATTGAATAACAGTTTCACAGTTGCAGTATGGCAGTTTCCCATACAGTATAATACTTGGTGGCATTAATTTTATAATAAACTAATTGCTAAATTTTGCTTTTACATAAAAAAGACAGAGTATGTGCCCAGATATTAAAATATTTATTTGGGTTGTGGAAGCCAAGAGAAATAAAAAATTACTTATGAATATTTTACTAAGTAAGTTTATATTACGGAGTTGCTTAGGGTGTAGTTGAGGTGAATTTTTTAAAGTCAATATTAATATAGATAAAATAAATTTAAGAGACGAACATTTTTTTGCGAAGCTGATATCTACAATCAAATAATGCAATAAAATCATTTTCCATATTTAATTTTAAAATAATTTGAAAGTAGGAACATCAAAATACTCCAATACATGAAGTCACATAAGATAAACCGAACAGCACTAATGGATGATGAGAATACGTGTATCTTTAGTGCCTTAATGCCATCTTGCGAGTGACTATCTCAATACCGATTTCAGAAGGATAAATAAATCAAAATAATTGATTTTTGCAGCCTAAGCTGAATTTAAATAATTTGTAAAAACATTCAAGGAAACCTAAAATTTCTATCTTATTCAACAACTTTACTACTGCTCTTTAGTACAGGAGGAAAATTCTCATTGAGTGGACAACTTAAATATTTAAAAAAAAAATGTTTCATGAAAGAAAAAGGAACTTTAACTAACCTCCATGATCATTGATGAAGGAAACGAAAATATTCATGGTCCCTGCTTCAGTGACTAGGTGATCTTCTCCATACAGCCACAAAACTTGCTCCAATCCTTGGTCACTAGCTTCCCTCTGTCACAGAAAATATTACACCTAAGCAGATTGGTTATGAGTAGCATAAAAATTATAGAATCAGGATGACCAAGCAGTTCGATTGGCAATAACATATACTTAAAACCAACTGGAACATGGTTTTAAATGAATTCGAAAAAATATTAANATATACTTAAAACCAACTGGAACATGGTTTTAAATGAATTCGAAAAAATATTAAAAAAGGGTACAAACATACAAGACACAACAATGTTGGAAAAAAGGAGTTTTTAACAATTTCCTGTAGTGAGACTCTATCCATTTATCTCATGAGTTTTACATTACCAACTAGTATTTATGACTTCTTGTATTTGTATTTAATCACTTGACTTTTGCAATAATGTAGTTATTAGGGTACTATGAATTAATTATAAACATTTTTCAATTTCCTGACAGGTTTGTTAATTTTTTAGTTTAAAGTGGTTCTTTAAAATAAGGAATACCTTAAAAAAAAGGCAAGCGTCAAAAGAACTTGTAATTTTTTTCTTTTTAAAATAAAATAATGGTTCTGAACATGCAGGAGTCAAAATTCTAGGACACAACAAAAATTAATTTCCTAATTGTATTTGAAACAATTCAAATGAGCCCTCAACCAACTTTTTATGACAATGGAAAGAGCCTCTAATGTATGTCAGTCAATGAGCGAGTGATAGCGTTGGTGAGTGTCCTGATCAGCTTTATAAATATTAGATATATTGTAAAATCACCATAAACTTGTCATAAGTGTAAAATTCTAAACTGAAACTAAACATTCTTATTTGTAGGATTGAATTCTGCCACAAATTTAATAACGATTGTAATGATAAACTGAAGTACGAAAACTTGAGACAGACTCGTATGGACTAACTCACAAATTCAACTGGAATCAGCACAATATTATTCTCTAATATTGAAAAAGTACTACAAGAGTCCTACTCAGAATTGAGACTATGTAAGATCACTTATTCACCCCAAAATAAATAATTCTAATCAACAAAAAATATTCAAAACTTTACCAACATATAAACATGTCTTGTCACAAGGACAAATAGATAAAATATTTCCCTTAGTGGTATTTTTATAATGGGTCATACTAATACGAGGCACCTTAGCATTCCCCATGGTACAGAGACTACTTCCTGTTATGGAAATATATTTTCCAATACATCTTAAATCTATAAAAGCTCACTGTCATTATTATAAAATTCCAAACTAATATTAAACTTTCTCATGTGTAGGATAAAATTTTGCCACAAATTTCAAAATGATTGTAAAAAAATTAATTCAGACTTGAGATAGTAATTAGTATAGGCTAACATAAAAACTCAACTGGGATTTTAGTTATCCAGCAGTTCACACTATAAATAAATGTTTCGGATCTCTAATATGCATATTTTCTATCTTTAAAAAGTACTAACTCTGAAATGAGAGCATGCTTTTTCATACCAAATTACATTTATTCAGAGAGTCCAACTATCCCTGAACGGGCCCCAAAGTAGGAGGGCAGAGCTCCGCAATTACTTGACCTGGGTACTAGGAGAAGGAGATGTGGTCAGCATCTCACTCCAACCGGTTTGACCACAGGATACAGCCCTGGTCTGGATGTTGAGGTGATGAAAAATCTCCACCTCACCAGGGATCAAACCCCGGCCAACCACCCAGCAACCCACCGAGCCACGCTGACTATTCAGATAGTTGCTCATCAAAATGATTTCAGCAGTTACCCAGAAAAATACATACATAGGTACAATTATTGCTTGTTTAACCCATTAACGGCCAGTGGTGCATGAACGCACCTTCGAAGAAAGTATTTTTTCTCAGGCTCGCAATTAGCTATTGAATCATTTTAAGGGCTAAAATATTCCTCCTAATATAGAAGTGTACAATGAATTTTTTTTTAATGTCCCTATATTCCTATTATTATTCTATTAATTCCTGTGGCAAGTCTTTCCCATTCCCAGGCAATCTTCCTTGATCATTCTCTTCCAGGTCTTCTTTGGACAGCCATGTTTTTGAGGTCCTCGTGGATTCCAGTCAAGTGCCGTCTTCTCAATGGCTCCAGTAGGTTTCCTTAGGGTATGTCCTAACCAATGCCACTTTCTCCCCTTGATCTGTTTTTCAATTGGCTGCAGCTGGACAAATGCACCATTTGCTTTCTTAATGCGGTTCTTGACATCCTCTTCTGCTCCTCCAGTTGTGACAATACTCCCCAGTAAAGGAAGGAGTCTACTTGTTATCTTTATCATGTAAAGACAATTTATCACCAATCTTAGAATTGACCCTCATATTTTTGGTCTTATTTATATTTATTCTAAGCCCTGCGGCTTCTGCCTCTTCCTTCAACCGCTTAAGCTTCTCTTTTATGTCTTTGAACCTCTGGGCCAAACGGTAGATGTCATCTGCAAACTCTAGGTCTTCTAGCCTATCTTGCAAGCCCCACTGAATCCCTCTTTTCTGACCAGTATTCACTCTTCTCATCACACCATCCAATACAAGTAGAAAAAGTGTCGGAGATAGAATACAACCCTGCTGAACTCCTGATGTTACATCTATAGGCTCGGTGAGGTCACCATCATGCAAAACTAGACATTTATAGCCTTCATACATATTCTTTATAAGATTTAGGATAAGGAGTGTGTCTATTCTTAACTTTGAAGAACAGAAAATATTTTTTTGAAGTTCCGGTGTGTTGCATATTTGGTCTGTAAGCTCTTAAAATTTATATTACACATTCTTATTAGTATAAAATGCATTCATTTTTAGAGTGTTCATGTCTTAGATTCCAAATACTCAGCTTTTGTAAAGTTGTAACAAATGACTAGTCATGACTGTTGTTTACATCAAAATTCCTAGGGATAACCGAGATCTTATTTCGAAGAAGGTAAACAGTGTCATAGACATATTGCTCGTATCTCTCATAAAAAGTAAAATTTATTAAAATTTCAGATTATATTATATTTTTTCTTTCTGATATTTCCATATTGTGGATTGATGAAATCTGAAATATTAGATAAATTAGAAACTATTGAAACTGACTGTGCAGACATAGTTGTACTTTCACCTGAGTTTGACGAACTGACAGACTAAGTACAAGTTGATGACAATCTAACAGGGCAATTCCTTTGATGAAACATTACCACAGATGTCACCAGGTCATTGGAACTCCAAGCTGAGTTTTTATCACTTTGCAAATTATCGTATAAAAGTGAGAGGAAAAAAGAGGTGGTGCCTTTATTCATAAACGCAGTCGACCATTGACTTGTAAGTGCGTGAAAGTTTTATTGCTCAAAATCAGACGAAACGATCCCTCAACGAGTTGAATTTTGGTCCTACGTATCAACTCGAGGATTGTTGATGTCTGATGAGACAGAATGTTCTTTTGGTGATAGAAATGTCAGTTATAAGAAAGAAAATCATGGGAAAAGCAGAATACAGGCTGAAATTAGATTTGTAATGTAGGACATCTAATTCACAAACATGGATAAAATGCTAGAAGACGATGTGGCACGTACAAAAATCGCACTGTGTGTCTAATATAAATTCATCACCTCCATCCAGAAAGTTTTGAAACTTACCACCACCAAATGAAAATCTGTAACATAATATGAAATAAAATAAATCCAAAAAGTTATTCTTATTTTTCTTAAACATTATTCTCATGAAGAACCTGTAAGCAGAACATAAGAATCAGCACTGGAGCGTATGCTGGGATCCCTCTCCCAGCCACTGGTGTGTGAACACACCATCCTGTCTTATGTCATCCACAATAAACAAAACTTTTTTGACTTTAAATTAATGATATTTGGGTTACTTTAAAGATCATATCTGAAAATCGGTGAATTTTGACAAGTATTGAGTGGGTTAATAGTACAGGATTTTTAAATACCTGTACATATATAGTGGGTCCATAGTTGGATCCTATCTTCCTATCCCCACAACCACCAGGCCAAGCACGTGTGTAGGCAGGATCAGCTAACAATGATACAGCTTTTGTCTTGCTGTCAAAGTAGGAACCCACAGGACAGAGAATTACATACAGCATAGCAGATTCACTAGCAGCTACACCAAGAGAAGGCTAGAATTGATAGAAAATAATAAATAAGAATAAGGAATTAAAGTGTACAACTTACATTGGTCTTGTGTCCCTCTTTACCCAGGTTAATTCCTTCTTCATACACAAACATTCTTATCCAGAATTATCTTATAGGGCAATGTCATAAAGTTAAAAAGAAACTTGAAAGGATTCTCCAATACCAATTGAATGTTACATTCAATATAATTTGATTAACACAAATTACAATGACCTTTTATTAAATTTCAGGGATTTATAAATTTTTTTGGAGGAATTATTATAAATAGCAAACAAAAAGAAATATCAGCATGAGGTAAAAAGAACATTGCATGAATATTTGCGAACTATTCTTTGCCAAAAAAAGGCCATATCATTCAGGAATTGTTCTGTATAAGTCCCTCCCCATAAAAATAAATGATATTATTAAACTGAATCTCTACAAATCCACAGTTAAAAGTCACCTACTGCACAATTGCTTCTGACTAAAAATGAGTTTCTATTTCCCATCTAAGGTTTTTAAAAATAATTCTTTTTAATATTAAATACATCAATTCATCTTACACTTAATCATCCTTTTGCTATAGAGTTTTCAAAATAACTGATTAAATTTCAAAACTATTTTTGTGCATGCTATTACTGTTTCTTAATATTTATGTAAGTTTAGTTTCATTTGTACTCAACCTTGACATGTTTGAGAACAAATTCTGTAGTGCCCGTCCTGGCCTGGGTTTTTCTCCCGGTAGAGGAAGGTTTTATATACAAGCTCTCAAGGCTCCTAAGCTTGGAAGTCTCATTGTAATGTTCAAGCTCAAATTTAGAGTTATTTAATAGTTACCAATTATACTTTCCGAATGATTTAAATATTTGATAATAATACATATTCGAGAAAAAACATTTTTGTATTTTATCAGTTCAAATTTGTTCGCATTCTGTTTGATATAATAACATGTTGCTAATTTTTTAAATTCTAATCTTAGGAATATTCTAAAAAATTAAATCCTCTCCCTTAAGGTCTTTTGTCAGAACTGTTGGGGTGGAACCTTCCAGAGAGTAAATTAGTTTATTGTCCTCCACTTGGTCATATGCAGTTGTAACCGCATTACTGACAATAAATTTATTTATTTATTAAATAAGACACACTATAAATTGGCAATAGCAGCACATTTCTGGCAAGAGAAAACATGAACTAGTAGAAAGAGGTAAATTTATTAATTTACTTTAAATAATTAAAATTTTGAATCTTTAAATAATTACAATTTTAAATCTAAAATGTTGAAATACCAACAGAGAAAAATTTGAATAACTTGTACATTCAACTATGTAGATAGAGTAGAGGTTCACTCATATTCATCTGACATTGGGGACAAGGTTTTCCCGCCCCCCAAAAAATGTTTTGTGAAGATTGTTGTGAAATCATATTAAAATGTACATCATAAAAACCATATACTTTTCTCATAAAACTTCGCAATAATAGTAACTGATTGATTAGTTATATTTATAGGATAAACATTCACTTAACTAGTTTAATGGGCTCTAATGACCTCGATGTTGACGAGCCCTAAAGCCCCAACCAAAAAAAAAAAGTGTTGAGGGGAAATGCCATGATGTTAGACTATTAGATTCATAACTGTTATATTAACTATTTCCTTTCAACAGATCAGGACACATTAATCTGCTCAGTATATTCAGAACATAATCTATTCACATTGAGGCAACAAGACCTTGACCTTTAGTTATCAGTGACATGCTATAAGCTTCATACGTCATTCCATTACTGAGTTTGTACCCATATAACATCTACATTTATTAACAGAATAAACAAACACTATCTATTATTTGTCATATTCTAACATTTCATCTCACAGAAAAAAGTGAATAATAAGAAATAGGTGGGAAAAAACTTAAAAATAAAGAAAATATTAAAATGAGCTGCTCATTCTGGTGACATTGATCTTATCAAGAACAATGGATTTGCTGACATCATATTTTGTCTTGAGACATCGAGTTCCATGTTAAAAGGCTTTTAGGAAAAAAAATATGAAGTTGATTATGGGATTAAAGAGGAATTTATTAATTAAATATATGTGAGATAATTTACAGTAGAGATGGCAGAGGAAAAAAATGGTGATAAATTTTTAGTCCCATGTTCAATGATTTAATAATATTTCATATTGTGAAAGAGAAATTGATAGAAATTACAAAAGAGAAGTAATGAGAAGTTAATATAATTGTAGAAAGAACAAAACTCCAACTAAAAAACTACATTCCTATAAAAATAAAAAAGGGATGTTAATACAATACTCTCCATTTTGCATGCACTTGTACTTACATCAATCCCAATGAGTGTAGGTCTTAAATATAAACTTGATGCTTCTGAATGTGGTACCCACTCTTGATCGATTGAAACTAATCGACACAAACACTTAATCAGTTCACGCCCATCAAATGTTGGAAGACCTAAACGAAGAGCTGACCTGTTCATTCGTTCCATATTTAAATCTGGTCGGAAGAGTCTGATTTTGCCATCAACACCTCTGTAAGCTTTCATCCCCTCAAACAACTGAAATTTTAAATAATTGATACACATTATTGACAAATCTTCACAAAAGTTACTCAATTAATATTACTTCTCTACACACAAAAATATTAAAAATTATAATTTACATTGCCTATAAATAAATACATGAACAATGCATTTATACCTCAACAGCATAATGAAGTACTTTAGCACCAGGATGAAGTGCAATATTTTGCATTGGAGTAATTTGTGGTTTCTGCCACCCTCCAAGTGACTCGTAATATAAAATTTTTAGCATATGATCAGTAAAGAATTTGCCAAATTGCAAAGAACTTGTATCAGGTTTGAGCTGCAACTGTTCTGGGGAGCCAAGTTGTACAGTGAGGTCTGAAAACTGGGAGAATAGAAAAAGTTGCTGAACCCGAAAGTGATAGTCATGTTGGGTTGTTATGAAACATTAAACTATGTTCACAAAAAATACTTCCACAGGACACAGGCAGTAATGCACACCAAGCAAAATTATTATGTAGAATAATTGCATCTTCCATGTGCCATGCAAAGCCAAGTAAGATAATTTAAATAAAAAGTAACAATGAAATTGAAGCAGCAGTTAAAGACCTAATCCATCATTAGTAAATAATATCTGCCTGTTAGCCTCCAGCCACGTAAATTTCGAGGAAATGTCAAACTGATCCTAAACCAAAGACATTGGTCCTTACATACCTTAAAGGTTGTCTGTTTTTTAATAGCATATTGAGCTGCATTAATTTTTTGATAGCTGACACTTCTGGAAAGAAACTGGAAATTTCATAAGTTTTAAAGATTTGAAAGTAAAACAACATGTGAGAATTAAAAACAACCTGACATGAGAAATTTTAAAAGATTTATTGCTATATCCACTCCATCTAAAATTATTTGAGAAGTAAACACATAAAGAGAAGTAAACAGTAAAAAGATAGAATCTTTAGTTCTTTATTAAATTACCAATAACACGACACAATAGGCAAAGAAAAAGATGTAAGCCCGGCGTTTATAAAGAAAACCAAATCTCAGATAGTCAAGAGGGAGTAAAAGTAAAGTATATATAAAGTATACCAAGCAACGACAATCATACGTCAAAGTCACATGCGCATAACGAAAACAATTAGGAGCAATTGCTAAGAAGGGAAAATTATTAAAAACATTATGGTATAAAAGTGGAAATTCTATAAATTCATACCTTACGACGAAGCAATAACCTTGACAAGTACGTCGACTGAACCATTACGAAAGTGTTCAATCATGTGATGCTACAAGTCTATTCAAATTAAAATGCGATTTATGCAAAACTACTGGAATTCTTATTATAAGTTACCGGGTCTAAAACGTAAGACAGCGATCATAACACTCATATCTCTTCATTAGTATAAAAACTCAACGATCGAGTTGCAATTTGATGCATAAAACTGAGAAGTGAAACAGAACGTGAGTATAAGAATGAAAAACGAAATAAAACTACACAACCTCACCACACGCGATAGCGAAGTTACGCCATGCGTTCGCGCTCACGCTAGCGCTGACTATCGTGTTTTGTTCTACCGGCCGACATTATAAGAAGGGGAAAGGAATTGCACAAGTAGCACTCTCTAGTAACCTTTCAAGAAAACATTATGATGATTTAGATCAAATTACATACAGGATTGAGGACATTCCAGTGTAACACGGCGAACATTATAACATTTCTAGCTAAATACACGCTGCAATTCTCGCGTGAATTTTTTATTTTGGTGCAAATATTATTTCTTGAATCCCCATTGATATCAATAGACATCTATATCAAACCAAAACAGCCGCACCAAAACACATTACAAACTTTAACATACATTCATCGAAATTAATATTTTCGACAGGGCAAAAACGAAGTTGAAAAGAAATGGTAAGGAAGGGGCGAAATGGTAAATGGAGTGGCGAAGAAGTAATGAGGACACACGAAGCAGTAGCGTTCTTGGAGGTCCCCTGTTCCTGTGACACATCAACGATTTGCATGCTATGTTAAGGACTAGATAAAATAATTTGAAATTGATAATGGGGGTGATTTAATTAAAAGATCAGCTGTTAGTTGCTTTACTGTTAATATAATGTTGTAGCATATTTACGTTTCAATATTAGATTTTTAAATTATTTTTCATTATTAATGTGGGGGCCACGTACCCAATGCGGATGCTCCCCACGCCCTCGCCGCACAACATAACTCCCGCTCCTGCCCGGCACTTCTAGCCAATCTGCTAACTATGGCTGGATCTGCAAATGGTGTGGGACCGTCGCACTTTCCACGAAAACGTCTTCATCGCCCCTTCGCAGTACATTGCCCTTTGTCGCACTTCGGTGGTCGGTGAGGAAATATGGAAGTGCGCCGAATTAGTGGACCTTTCGCTAATTACAAATGTTTTCAGAATAGCGTTTATTTTCCTCCTCTTTCACCCCTGCACTCTCACTTTCGGCTCGGAAGCCAAAACGGGAATTAAGTTACGCGGCTTATACGCTATTGACAAAGTGGAACTGGCGAAGGTGAAAAGAGGTGGAAACTAATGTGAAACAGAGTGGAAAAGAAGGTGAAACGGGGATAAACGGAGCGGAAACGAATGTAAAACGGAAATGAGGGTGCAATAAAGTGGAAATAAGCTGAAATGGAGGCAACACAAATTACCCGTTTGGTTGTGTATCAAAGAATAAATTGCTCCTAGAAATGTGTAAATTGAATCATTTTGTACGTGTAGTACCCTCTACCTGTTTAAAAATATATCGCAATCCGCCTTGTCCTTCGGGGTGCAGCGTTTTCTTTCTTTTTTTAAAGGACATTGTAGTATACTCGAAGTCATGTTTCTATGCTTCGCGAAAATTTAACTAAAAAAAAACATGTTCGGAAACACACAGTGTTCATTATTCGCAGTAAATTACTTTATTGTCCTCAACGTGGTCATAGGCAGTATGTAACAGCTCTCTCGACAATAAATTATTAATTAACTAATTTATTTATTTATTGTCAGTCTAACTGTTTTGATGTTAGTACTCAAAGTAGCCAACGCTTTTACTTCAACAATAAAGTAATAATATTTGTACTCCGCATTATGTTGGCAGGACATTCGAATTTCTGACCACTTAAATCCATCGCCAACTGCGAATACCAATTGAATTTGCGTGCTTTCATGGCGCGCTATTCTGTTCCGACTGATTCGCGCGTGTGGGACGAATATAATATTATGTCTCAGTTTCTTGTTATTACTTGTATCTCTTAACATCAGCAATTTTGTGACTACTATTAATATTTATTTGAATGCGTAAAAGTTGGCAATTCGTATTAGGCGGCCACATTCCATAATTTTCGGCAAAGTTACATGACTTGGAGTATATATGCATAAGTTTCCTAAAAAATGAGCGGCGTCTGAACGGAGGAAGATAATGAGATGATTTTGGATGGAATATAAGTATCTTTAACAGGCAAAATTTGGTATTATGCGAATTTTCGGGGTATACAATTACTGCTAGAATAAAACTTCTTCCTGAAATAAAATAATAAAAAACCACTTTTAAAAACAAGTTTTTATTTAAGCTATATACCAAAACGAATAAAATAGTTTAGGTTTTTATTAAGGTAATGGAATGATAAATACTAGTACCTCGATACATATTTCACATTGGTAGATTCTATTAAAAATTAACGCACTTAAGACCTTTATCGCTGAAAAATGTAATAATGTTGAATAATTGGTCTCCAAAAAGTTTGTCGCGCGAAATGTTCATCAAACTAAGGAATCTTGGGACGTCTGCCATATCAGATTGCATCATCGTTTGATGACGAACATCATAATTAGCTGTCATTATTGAACAGATATGCAAATTTTTATTCCATGCTATTAACCGTCGAGGAGTTCCCTCACGCGGAGATAATCCTAGCAGCAGTAGCAGCTCATGTCTATCATTAAAAAAACTTAAAAAGATATTTTTTTACTTTTTAGTACATTATTAATAAAAGCGAGTTTTTTGGTATTTTAAACCATTAATTCATTTATGATTTTGTATTAAATGAACTATTATCCAAAAGTAATTCAATTTTAATATTATTCGTGATAAAATTGTTAAGTTGGTATTTTTAATATGTGAAATGTGAGATCAAAGATAGCTCATTGATCTGATTCTTCAGCACCCATCCTCTTCATTTCATTTGGAGCTTCACTGTTAAAGGGGGTCTTTCCTGTTAGTTTTGAGCAGTCAAATTCTTCAATTTGCAAAACATTCAGCAATTTCATACTTTTGTTTCGTTTATTTTATTTTATACTTTTTAGTTTTTGAATTTGTTTATTTGTCGTAATAATTAATCTTGCTTGTTCACATGCATGTAAAACAAAATAACTTTTTAAATAAAACTTTTATTTAATATAAATAAATAACATGGGTCATTTATTTACACAGACCCCAAATAAAAGATTAGATTTATTTATTTATTGCTCGTAGTATTGAAAGGAAGTCACAAAATAATTCGTTCGTGAGAGAAAGGGAATCTCTGAAACTGAATCGCCAAAACGCGTGAAACTAAAAATATAATAAAACAATAAAAAAGTAGGATCTGTTTTGGGTATCCCCGAAACCGAAAATAAATACATAATCAAACACTGGAAATCTTTAAAACTTATTGATATTAGTCTCTAGTATTCTTTGTTATATTCCCTTTGAAACAGGAATTCGCGGGATATGAAATGGGATATTTGCCTGAAAACACCGAAGGCTTCGATGAATACAAACTCTACAAATACCAGGAAACACGTATTTCACTTCACGGGGCATTTTTTCTTGGTCTTGGAGGTAAGAAAATTTTTAATTTTTTAGGCGGTTAGTAAAGTAGTTTAAAGTATTAGTGAACTTACAAGGTTTTGAACTTATTTTTAGATTATTAGGTTGTTGAAGGTTAGTTGAAGGTGTATCAAGTGTTTCAACCAGAATTTGTTCGTTTAATGTTGTAGAAAATGCCACCGATTCACAAGAGAAGTTAGATGCAATGGCGGTAGTATCAGCTCCTGGAATGGTATATGAAAATGCAACATGTCTACAGCCGTGGACCACGGATTGCATACACCCTAGGGGCTCATATTGAAACTAGTCCAACAAAAATATTGATCTTCATTATTTTCATATAACCATTCGCGAATGCTGCAACCACCACCGTCACAAGTAAGTTAACGTGGACATTTTTAACCAAAACATTGCGTTTAACTGGAACGAATAGAAAGTGGACAGGGGCGGATTCAGGATTTGATTTTGGGAGGGACCCATGGTGAAAATATTTCCTATTATTCATGAATCGTACAATGTTATTATTACAAATTTATAAGAATACCAACAAAATATTTCCATTATTTATTTATTCCAAAATTAAGTTATTTATTTTCTATCGTTGTTTTTATTTATTTTAGATTATCACGGCAACTAGCTTCCAAACATTTAAACCAATGGCAGAACTGTTCATTCTATCTTTTTTTTTTATAAATTCTACTTTTAAGTATGCTTGTTTGTTTGGGAATGATCAGTAAAAATATTATTAACTGCATTAAAAAGAAACCATAAACCCACCCACGTGAGCACATTGCTTACAGGGATACAAAAAGTGACCATTTAGGACACGTACGTCAGCATTATGGGGTTCGATATGAACAACTGCAGAGAACAGGGCCACGGCACCTGTTTATTTACGTATTTATTTATGTATTTATTTATTTGGTGTCTTTTGGCGAGTTTCAGGTCATGAGACCTGCTCTTCTACCTAACCGTTGGACTTGGGTAAGGGAATTGGGAAGAAGAGATGTTGGGTTGCCGAGGAAAATATGATAATCGAACATATGATCTAGAGTAGGTGAGGGAAACCTTACTTAGATCGACCGAGCATGATTTGAACCCACACTTTACCGCTCATCGGGAGCGTGAAAGCGAAGACGCTACCACTAGACCACCGCTGTCGGTGTTCTAGTGGTGTTCAGTCTCATGTTCTCCAAGAATTTCCTCTTGTGTCTTCACTTGGCTGTTTGAACTCTGTTAAATCTTCAATACAATTCACATTGTTCTTTGGTATTAGTATTGAGGGCTTATATACAATATTTGCAGGATCTATCAAACGTTAGTGTGGAATCAAAGAACATTTGCAGAACTTGTCAACGAAGGGAGTGTGTGAAACACGTCGGTAAGAGCGCATTCATCGTTGGACAAGCTGTAGGATACCAATACACCGACGTGCGCAATGCCTTATTGGAGCTCGCTGAATATGTCGATCAATAATATGGAACGATATTTTATTTGAAACGAACTTGGTATGTGAAAATTCTCAAGAAAAAAATATTGCAGATATTTCACTCATAGTGAGTCAATTTCTAAGATGATTGGATTATTTAAGTCTTCAGAGAAGGGATTCACAGATGCAGTGATTACAGCACAAGAAATAGCGCATAATTTAGAAATGGAACTCTTTTTTTGCAGAAGAGCTTCATCGTCGAAAAAAACAGTTTTTTTCTTACGAAAGTTGTAATGCACCTCAGGTCTTTACCGAAGAAATCTTCAAGAGAGATGCATTTTATCCTCTAGTTTACACCAATGAACGTTCAAGTTCATCATAATTGCATCGATGCATGAAAGTTGAGTCATCAAATGAAATGGAATTTTTTTGTTCGATCTCAACAATTTCCTTGAAAAAGGAGGGCTGAAACGAAATTGCAAGCAGTTCCATGCTCACCTCGCCAGCAATGTTGCCCGACGAATTGAACTAATGAGTCATACTTATTTATTAGTAACGTGATATTTTGGTTCTCAACAACAAGTTTATATTATTTCAAGTTGAAAAAATTAAATAGTCTATTTCTTTACTTGTAAGAAGTATTTTTATTATTTTGTGTTGAAAAACATGTTCTCATAAGTAATTTCTATTTTTTATCATCTTTGTATTTTCTCTCTCCGGATAAGCCATTTAAAATTATTAATTCCGACAGCATATGTTTATAATTCAAAGTTCTTCCCTCAAACGTTTCATTAAAAAAATATGTAAAATGTACTATACCTCACGGGACGTAAAAAATCTTTCGCAGCCCACATACGACCCGCGGACCGCCAGTTGTGTAGCGGAGTACTTGTAGGCGACGTGCTCGTTAGCTCCTTAAAACTGTTTTCCGATTCGCGATTTTCACATGGAAAGTGAATAATGTTATTCTTGAAATATTTCTTGTTCAAATGATCTTCATTTTGATTTTTAGTAATGGTTATTTTTATTACTAATTCCATCTTACCGTAATTATGGCAAAATGTTTCATAATAGATCTTTGGTGTGATGAATTGAAAGGTATGTGATGTATTGAAAGTGTTTCAATAGTTAATATGATAGGGCGACGGAATGAGTTGGGAACGAGGTGGGGGACGCTTTGCTTAAGTTCGCCCCTGATGCTAGCGCGTTAACACACGATCATTTAAATTGTCATATCCAGAGGCAGTGCAATTATATTAAATGCTCTATTTTAAAAGAGGAGCTCATTAAATTAGGAAGTAAATTTAGAATAAAGTTAAATATCATTTCTTCTCTAATGAATAAAGTATAAAAGAGATTGACACCGAAAATGCTAGATTTCGGCGATTACTTGCTGTAAAGTGAAACTTATCCTACAATTCTGTGTATTAAGAGTAATTCTTAACACGTGTGAAAATATTCATAATAGATTATAAAAAGTAAAATGTAATATGCTATTTAATGAGTCTGAATTGTACACGGAATTCAACGTGTGGCATACGTGTAAGGAAGGAACATCATTCGTTTCACTTTTTTGTAACTTGTATCATGTTCGTTTGGTGTTTTCCTCCCCTAATTCTTCAAATTATTTTTAAATAACCAAGGAAATAAATATTTTTCAACAATTTAGAGTTTCCGCTATTATTTTAATTTTAAGTAATTAGTTTTTGAAAGGTAAATTTACTTGTTTCCTTTTGTTGTTTCCGTTTATATTTTGCTCCCTTAATCATTCCAAGTATTTTAAATAACCTATAAAATACTTTACGTAGTAGATATACGTACTAATGTTATAAAATATGTTTGGGGAAGCAAACCGTGTAAATTACAGAACAAATACTCTTCGGTGTAAAATTTTCTTGAAACCTAGGTATGATCAAAAGAAACGCAGGAAAAGTGTATCTACGTTTGTAATGATATTTTATCTTCTCCACTGACAGGCTACGAGAACTTCTGCGTAGATAGTGTGTTCGAAATTTCTGCAGTTAAACTGACCGACACCGGTATTGTTGTTTTGTGTATTTATAGACCTCCTCAATCAGATCTTGACATATTTTTTCGGAACTTCGAAAATGTTTTAGAACATATCGCACATAAATCTACTAAATCTATCGTTATATGTGGTGATTTCAATACCGATTTCTTGAGTACATCCTACTCTGCACATTCACCAGTTAATCGATTTAAGAATCTTATCGACTCCTTCAACTTTATTACTACGATAAACGACCCCACTCGCCTCTCCGGCTCATCTCAAACATTGCTAGATCAAATTATAGTCAACAATGGAATCTCGTATCTCTCTGAAGTGTTTATCGCCGGATACAGTGATCACCTTGCTCAAGTATTGACTATTAATAATAAACTAAAACCGCTTAAAATCCTTTACAAATTTACAAGAGAGTTTAATGACATAAATAAATCCATATTTATAAATTATTTGCGTGAAGAAACATGGAAAGATGTTTACAATTGCCAAAACACCGACGACAAATTCAATGTATTTATCTCAATATTCCTAAAACATTACAACTCTAGCTTTCCCATAAAACGCAAGTTAATTAACTCAAAGAAATACAATAGATAGATCACCCAAGGGATAAGAATTTCTTCAAAAAACCAACGCCGTTTATTTTATCTTTCTTAATGCTATAACCAACTACCCGAATTCCATAATTAATTTCGTAAATATAAGACTATTCTCCGAAAAGTAGTCTATGCAGCTAAAGTTATGGAAAACCACAGACATATACTAAAATCAAACAACCGGATGAAATCCATGTGGAATATTGTTAACAATAACACGTCAACTTCTGAAAATCGCGAAGAAAATGTTTCTTAACTAAACGATGGCAAAATCGTATCAAATCCTCAGGACATCGCAAGTTTGTTTAATTCATACTTCTCAGAAGTTGCTAAAATAACGAACTCAATATATCCAAATCAATGTCCTCCAATTATATCCACCCACATACCCAATTCTATGTTCACTTCCGAAACTAACGCCAGTGAAGTCATGGGAATCATCAGCTCCTTAAAAAACAAATTTTCACGAGGCATAGATGATATACCTGAGTTTATTGTTAAATCTTCGTCCCACGCTATATTAAATCCACTCGTAAATATTTTTAATAGTTCTTTATCGGAAGGGGTGTTTCCCAATATATTTAAGAGAGCTAAAGTGAAACCTTTACACAAGAAAGGAAACAAACTTAATATTGGAAATTACCGACCAATATCTCTACTACCCACTTTCTCAAAAATCCTAGAAAAATTGTTCTATAAGCGTCTTCTAGATTTTTTATCAAAATATAACATTCTCTCTGACGATCAACACGGTTTTAGGAAATCCTTTTCCACTACAAGCGCCATATTTTCCTTCTTAAACGATGTTACCACATCTCTAGACAGTGGAGAAAATCCTCAGGGTGTTTTTCTTGACTTATCCAAAGCATTCGATGTCATCGATCACGGAATTCTCCTTACCAAATTGCATTCTTTAGGCATTCGTGGACTTCCACATCAATGGCTAACTTCTTATTTAAAAGATAGATATCAACAAGTAGAAATATCCTATACTAAAAATAAAATACTTGAGCGTTGTCTTTCAGAAACAAAGCCACTTACTTGCGGAGTACCCCAAGGATCAATTCTCGGCCCTATACTCTTTTTATTGTATGTGAACGACATGTCATCATCCACATCAGATTGCAAAATGGTTCTTTTTGCTGATGACACTAATTTACTATGTAAACACGCCAATGCTCAAAAAGTTTTGTCTAACCTTTCGACTTGGTTCCATGCAAATCGTCTCATTGTAAACACTGACAAAACAGTGTCTATGTCATTTCACAATAGTATCACAAAATCTTTACCCCAGGTTTCTCTTTCTTTAAACGGAACACAATTAAAAACTGTTACAAATACAAAATTCTTAGGTCTCCATATTCAAGACAACCTCAAATGGAATTGTCACATTGACAATCTTAATTCCCAATTAAGCAAATTGTGTTACGCATTCCGAATCTTAGTTAACGCAGTTAGTCCACGTATTTCCCGTTGCGTATATTTTGCAAACGTTTACTCCCATTTACGTTACGGCATTACCTTCTGGGGTAATTCCGGTCAGAGTATTCAAACTTTCAGAATTCAGAAGAGGATAGTTCGGATAATTTGTAAATCTCACCCCCGAAACTCTTGTAAACCTTTATTCAAGGAATTAAATATCTTAACACTTCCCTGCATTTATATTTATGAAACAGTCGTGTTTGTTAAGACCGAATTACTGAAGTGCCACCCTTTCTTTATACGAAACAGTCTCGTTCACGAACACTATACACGCAATAGTAGTAATATTCATCGCCCTAGAGTGTCAACCACTCTTTGCCAAAAAGGACCTTATCATTCGGGAATCGTTCTATATAATTCCCTGCCCAAGAATATAAAAGACATTATGAAATTGAATCTGTTCAAATCAGCGGTTAAAAACTACCTCCTGCACCAGTGCTTCTACAATGTAAAAGAATTTATTGATTTTAACAAAAGTTATCACGCCATTGCTGTAGTACTTTTTAAACAACTTATAACAATTTCAAAAACTATTTTCTTGCATGATTGTGTTGTCTTATGGCTCATATTAATTTCGTTTTATGTGTACTCAACTTTGGCACGGTTGTGTACAGAAATTCTGTAGCCCCCATCCTGGCCCGGGTTTTTCTCCGTTTTTCTTTCGGGTAGAGGCGGATTTATCATACAGGTTCTCTAGGCTTTGTCTAGGGGCGGGTTTATTGTAACAATAAATCGTGAATTTAGTGTTATTTCAATTCTTATGATTTTTAAACACTATATTCGAAATAATCTATAGTTCGATAATAACTTGTACATGTATTTTTTTGCGTAAAATTACAAACATATTGACATTCTATAAGTATTATAACTCGCAGCTAACGTTTTACCTTATCTAGGAACTTTTGCTGAAATTTTTGAATCCGCCTCTGCCTTAGGGCCCTTGATCGGAATTGATGTTGTTTGGTTCCGGAGCGTAAATTAGTTTTTTTCCCTCCACGTGGTCATACGCAGTTTGTACTGTTTTTTGACAATAAATAAATTTATTATTATCATAAATTTTGCATTTCGTATTATCTCGGCTTAGAGTAAAAATTTATTTTACTATTATTTTTATTGAAACTTAAAAGAAAAAGCAGACTATCGTTATGTAAACAGATCCGTGGAATAAAAACGGAACATGGCGACCCAACAATCCGCCTCTGCCTTAGGGCCCTTGATTGGAATTGGTCCCTTGCTTGCTTCCGGAGAGTAAATTAGTTTATGTCCTCCACGTGGTCATACGCAGTCTACTGTTTTTTGACAATAAATTTATTATTATCTTCAACAGTTACATAATTTATTTTGCCCGAAATCGCATTCGCAAGTTTTCAGCTGGGAAGGAACGCAGTTAGAATTTGGTTTTTGTATATCCACGTAAATAGCACGTCCCATGAATTGCGAATTCAATATTAAGTCCTGATTATCACTATTTTGACTCTGTATTATTGCAGTTTTGCGGTAATCTTCTTTCCCTCAGTATTACTATAGGCATAAGCTTCCTGTTATTATTTAATATTTAATCATATAAATGTGCAACTATTATGTTTTTTCTTACATGTGGTCTAATCTCGACAATCTCGATGGTAGAGAGGGGTGTCGAAACAATCATGTACCATAAATCTAGCGTGTGGTGTGCTCTAAAATTGTCATTTATTGAATTCGCAGTCGCAAACTAAAAGTCGCAAATATGAACAGAATAAACGAAATAAAATTAGCCCCTGAACAGAAAGTGAATCTTACCCTACAATTCTATGTATGTTGTTTATAAGATGGAGTCACGAAGTAATTTTTAGCGAAAATTCAGTACGGAAGGCATGTAATAAGACGTTTGTTATGACATTACATCTCAGACGGAATATTGTGTTTCATGAATTGCATATGCAATACGTTCAGATTAATCAGAATTCTACAATATGTATTATTATTATTATTATTATTATTATTATTAATTTGTTGCTACATAATAAAATCTTGGTGTAGAGTTGTGGAAGGCGAACCGGTGGTGTAGCGGTTAACACCCTTGCGATCAAAGCAAGAGACCCGGGTTCGAGTCCCGACTGGTCTCCATTTTCACCTGACCGAAAGTTATCACATATATTCTCCACGTGTAGGGTACACGGAAGAAATATGTAGTTATCAATTTTGTTCGGTTGATATTGAGCATCGCGCATAAACGCATTTAATTGTTTTGTAGGGGGTGAGGGGATAATAATGCAATTAAATGTATTCATTTAATAGGTAATTAAATTTATTCGTAGACCATTGTATAAGGGTTGATAAAGTGGAAACGGAACTGTGGTCGTAATTCGGTGTACGTGTATCTGAGTGTAACAAAACTATGTGTAGGTGTAGAGTGGGAGGTGAAAGAGGAGAAACCCTATTGACAAAATGGACTCGCCCTTGGGTAGCGCGCGCAACCACGTGGTATGAGCTGGCGGTCGGTCAGGAGTGTCGTCCGACAGGCAATCCGTCTGCGTCATGTTTGCGATTAAAGAAGAGCAACGTGGTGTTATTCGTTTTTTTAGCGGCAGAAGATGTTGGAGTTCGTGAAGTGTATCGGCGAATGAAAACAGTGTACGGAGAATACTCATTATCACTGACTCGTGTGCAGGACTGGCACAAGCGTTTCCGCGAGGGACGGGAATCTTTGAAAGATGATCCGCGGCCTGTCACCTCGTCATCACGGACGCTTTGGTAAATGAAGTTGACTAGATCATCAGTGCAAACTGACGACGTACACTACAGGACATCAGCGAGGATGTGGGAGTGAGTTTCGGTTCTGTTCGTGGCATCATTACGGACAAATTGCATTACAGGAAACTGAGTGCACAGTGCGTGCCGCACAATCCCACAAGCAGAGGTGGCTTCGCATGGGATTGTCCTTCTCCAATATCGTGCTGAGGACAATTTCTTGGAGAGAGTTGTGGCAGGTGATGAATCTTGGTGCCATCACTACCAACCAGAAAGCAAACGACAAAGCCAATAGTGGAAACATCCCAGCTTCCCACCGCCACGGTTTTTTAAATATGAAAGACCCGCTTCTCATTGAGTTCCTGGCCCAAGGTCAAACGATCAACGCTGATCAGTACTGCAATACCCTGGAACGTTTGAGCGCCGCAATCAAAGCCAAGCGGCCAGGCATGTTGTCCTCAGGAGTGCTTTTGCTGCACGACAATGCGAGGCCACATACGGTCACTCGCCAACTGAGCATGCTTGCGAAGTTTCGGTGGAGTGTGTTCGTACACCCACCATACAGCCCCGACCTTTCACCATGTGACTTTCGCATCTTTGGTCCGCTAAAAAGGGCATTGCGGGGTCGACGTTTTCACTGGGTCAGCGAAGTCATGAATACTGTTCGAAACTGGTTTCAATCTCAGCAAAACTCTTTCTTCCAACGAGGTATTCACTACTTGGTGCAACAAGTGATTGTGTGATTTTGGTGATTACATTTGAAAATATAATACCTTTTCACTTTGTGGTCACTGTTCCGTTTTCATTTGATCTAACCTTATACATAATGTAAACTGAACCATTTTACGTCATTCTCCAACAATATATGCTGAATTTTTTCCCCTTGTATAATACGACACTTATGATAGAAGAGCAATAAAGGAATTGAGGTATTAAATATTTAAAAGAAAAATTAAAAAATAAATATTTGATGGGAAATAGAAAACCATTCAAACTTTCATTAAAATCAATAAATTCTTTTACTTTGTAGAAGCAATGGTGCAATTAGGTAGCTTTTAACCACAGTTTTGAAGAGATTCAACTTTATGATCTCTTTTACGTGTTAGAGGACGGAATTATATAGAACGATTCCTGAATTATATGGTCCTTTTTGGCAAAGAGTGGTTAACATGAATATTGCCCTATTGGGAGTATTGTGTTCGTCAACTAGACACTTTCGTGTGAAGCAAGGGGAGCTCTTTAGAAATTCTGTCCTAACTAACACAACCGTTTTAGAAATATAAATGTAGGGAAGTGTTAAAATATTCAATTCCTTGAATAAAGGTGTGTATTGGTGTGAGATTTACAAATTATCCGATCAATCCTCTTTTGAATTTTGAAGGTTTGGGTGCGTTGACCTGAATTGTCCCAATAGAAAAGGGTGTACCGTAAATGGGAGTAAACGTTTGCAAAATATACGAAAAGGAATTATGTAGACTAACTACATTAACTAAGATTCAGAATGTGTAACACAATTTGCTTAATTTGGAATTAAGATTATCAACGTGACAATTCCATTTGATGTGTTAAATAAGGAGATGTAAGAATTTTGTTTTCGTAACAGTTTTTAAATGTGTTCCGTTTGACGAAAGAGAAACCTGGGGTAAAGATTTTGTTATACTATTGTGAAATGTCATAGACACTGTTTTATCAGTGTTTACATGCGATTTGCATGGAATCAAGCCGAGAAATTGAACAAAACTTTTTGAGTGTTGTGTATACATAATAAATTAGTGTATTCAGCAAAAAGAACAATTTTGTAATCTGAAAAAATTGTAAAACCTACAACATACAATTAAAAAAGTATAGGACCAACACTTGAACTTTGGGTAACTGTGTTAGTGGCTTCTGAAAGGTAATGCTGAAGTACTATATTTTTAGCATATTAGAATATTTCGGATATTTTTAGCACACTTAGGACATTGTGACCTGTTGATGCTTATCTTTTAAGTAGCAATTTAGTCATTGATGTGCAAGCCCCCTAAAGCCACAAGAATGTAATTTTCAAAAGAGAATTTCGTTATCAATGACTTCGAATTATTTGGGTAAATAAAGAAAAATAACCTGAGGATCAAGAGATGTGGTAACATCGTTAAAGAAAGAAAATATGGCGCTGGTAGCGGAAAAGGCGTGTTGATCGATAGAGAGAATGTCATTTTTGATTCAAAATCTAGACACTTATAGAACAACTTTTCAAAGATTTTTGGGAAAGTGGGTTGTAGAAAAATTGGTTGATAATTTCTCACATTGAGTTTGTTTCCGTTCTTGTGTAAAGGTTTCACTTTAACACTCTTTAATATGTTAGGAAACACCTATTACTGATAAAGAACTATTAAAAATATATATATGAGTGAATTTAATATAACGTGACGAAATTTCACAATAAATTCGGGTATATCATCTATCCTCATTGAAATATTTTTAATGAACTTGTGATTCTCATGATTTTACTACCGTTTGTTTCGGAAGTGAACATAGAATGGGTAACGTAGTAGATGTATTTGGGAGAAATGATTTGAGATACTGAATTTCATATTTTACATACTTCTGAGAAATAATAATAAAACAAATTTGCGATGTCCGGTGGATTTGATACGATTTTGCCATTTAGTCGGGAAATGTTTCTTCACGATTATCACGATGAAGTCCAACGTAACTCGCCTCCTCGTGGTGTACCCTGGATAACGCAAAATGAGTTACTCCTCTGCGCCTCCTACCGTGCTACAGCAGAGCCAAACAGATGTCCATGCAAGATTACCAACAAATGGCCCTTCTCAAGGCCTTAACGACGCCTCCCGGCAGACTCCTCGCTGTTTAAATGTACTTTTTTGGAACGCAGGCGGACTGAGCTCCTCGAAGTTCAGCGAGCTGAAGATTTTTATTCTCGATCACGACATTGACATTTTTATTGTTACCGAAGCCGGCGTCGCATCTGACAATGTACAGTTTTATCAGCTGAGCGGCTTTACTATTCACACCCTCCCCCGAGGTAGACAAGTACCGTCTGGAATGATCATAGGAATCACAAATAATATAGCTTCGAACTTCGACATCATTCATCAAATGAGCGCAGAAGACAAATTAGAAGCAATCAAAATTGATGCGTGGCTCAACAAAAATCATTTCCGGATCATTGGGGTATATAACCCCCCTAACAACATGTTCGACCGTCTACTCCTAGAACAAATCATCACGAACCGAACCATAGTCATAGGCGACTTTAATGCCCCGTCAACTCGATGGGGATACCAACGTACATCCTCAGTGGGAAGCTCTGTCGAAACCTTCATCGACAATTGTTCATTGAACCCGATAGATACAGGCCCCACCTTCCTGTCCTTCTCAGGACAACTCAGCAGACCGGACCTCGTAATGCCCCACGCCAACCTCTTCGACAGGTGTCAACACAAGCTGCTTGATGACCCATCTGGCTGTGGACACCGAATTGTTATTGCCTCAGTAGAACCTATGATAAAGGTCCCAAAACAAAGGCCACTTACGAGATGGAATTTCCGCAAAGCCAAATGGCAAGCATATGCCGACGAAACCGATGCGCTACTCACCGAAGAGATACTATCTCCTAACCCCCAACTCACTTTCTCAAAAATAACAGATGCTATCCTAAGCGCAGCCACCAAACATATACCTAGAGGACAAGTGAAAAAGTACTCTCCTTTTTGGACCACCAAGCTGACTTACCTCAAATCAAATAGAAACAAAGCGAGGAAAACTGCCGAGCGCACGGGAAATCTAACTGACTGTGTACAGCTGAGAAAAGCCCAGGCAACCTTACAGAAAGAGATTGTTCAGAGCAAACGCGACACCTTCCACAATTTCGTTGCAAAACTCGACTACAGAAAGGATGGAACAAAAGCCCACCGCTTCATATCAAAATTAAATAATACATCTAAGCAACCGAAAGTGTCACCTATGCAAAAAGGCTCAACCACTGTAACATGTAAAAAAGAAATCGCCAAGCTTTTCTGCAAAGAATTCTCGTCTTGTTCCTCTAGTTTCCCCCACCGGAGAAGAATCCGTCCCCCAGCGCTTCCCCAGCCTGAAGCAGACCACCAAGATCTAAATGACAATTTCAACCTACGGGAACTCAAATCGGCGATTGCCTTATTAAAGACAGGAAAGAGCTGTGGTCCTGACGAGATCTTCCCAGAATTCATCACACATCTCGGAAAGTCAGCCCTCAGAGTTCTACTAGCAGCTGTCAACCAAACCTGGCATCAGGGCATCCCGAACTCCTGGAAAAAAGCCGAAATTATTCCTGTCCTAAAAAAGGGCAAAGACCCCTGTCTATCCAAGAGCTACAGGCCCATTAGCCTCACCTCAATCTTATGCAAAGTCGTTGAACGTATGGTGAACAACCGTCTTTTACTGTTTATCGACAGACACAGACTCATTGAACCCGAACAGGCTGGTTTCCGGAAACACATGTCCGTCATTGACCAAATTATCAAACTTTCGCAGTATGTCAAAGACGGTTTCCAGAGAAAAATGTCAACCCTCGCCTGTTTTGTCGATTTCAAGGGCGCATATGATACCATAAGCCGGAATATACTTTTGAGCAAGCTAGCTAATCTAAAGGTAAATGGAAATATGCTTAAATGGCTGACAAGTTTCTTATGCCAAAGACTGGTCAGAGTGAAGTACAACGATACATCCAGCGCATACCGACAACAGAAGAGAGGCCTTCCGCAAGGAGCGGTCCTCAGCTGTGTTCTTTTTAATATAATGATTAACGACCTCATAACAGAACTAAAGAGACAGCCTGGAACTGAAGTTCTTTGTTACGCCGATGACCTCACAATATGGTCAACTAGTAGCAGCATTCCAGCAATGGAACAAAATCTCAACGATGCACTACAGCGCCTGAACTCTTGGTGCCTCGAGAACGATATGATTGTCAGCAGGGAAAAGACGACTGCGCAACTATTTTCTATGTCAACCAAAAAACATGATATAAACCTACTGTACGACTCAACTCCTCTCGAAATTCTCCCAACGACAAAGTACCTCGGCATGACTTTGGACAGTAAGCTGAATTGGTCTCAACACGTCTCAAATGTAGTCGACAAATCTACCAACCGATTATGTATCCTTAGAAGACTCGCTGGCACCCAATGGGGAGCTACCCAGGACGTCCTGGCCACCACGTACAAGTCATATATCCGCCCTGTACTAGAATATGGGGCCGAGGTTCTAACAACAGCAAGCGATTCAACCAAAAAGAAACTCAGTACTGTGCAAAATAATGCGTTACGAATTGTATGCGGAGCAGCTATATCCACCCCTATACCTGCCTTGGAAATTCAGACGCAAGTAGAACCACTAGAAGCTCGTCGCGACAAGGCAACCCTGAAATTTTTTGAAAGATCTCGGCGAATAGGAGACAGATTTTGGGAATATTATCGCACCGCAAACGCTCGCCTTAAGACTCAAAACAGCCCTCTCGCTTGCTCTCTTGAGATAGAATTAAAATATCAAATTAATTTCGGAGAACGACTTCCCTTCAGACGTCCAGAGGCTGTCAAAGAAAGACCAGAAATCCCGGTTTTCCTGCTTCTCCCCGATATCGACGCCAAGAAATCAGACGTTCCATCCCATCTGCTAAAGGCCGCAACACTAAAACTGCTTGCAACAAAATACCCAACTCCACAATGGTTACATGTATACACCGATGGGTCCGCTGCTGGCACTAAAACTGGTGCAGGCTACTACTCTACCTCTATGGCCGGCTCCTTCGCAGTCGGGAACATGAGAACAAACTTCGATGCAGAGGTCTATGCCATCAGCGAGGCTGCAGAGAAGCTGTCACTTCTTCCAGTCTATAATAAAGTTGTCTTCCTCTCGGACTCAACGCCAGCGCTGCAAGCAATTACGTCCACATCTCTACAAGAAGGGGACCTTGTACAAAAATGTC
Source organism: Laupala kohalensis (assembly GCA_002313205.1). NCBI lineage: Eukaryota > Metazoa > Arthropoda > Insecta > Orthoptera > Trigonidiidae > Laupala > Laupala kohalensis. The sequence goes on from NNCF01125822.1 coordinate 259,379, forward strand.
AAGAGCGTTTGTGGAAGCTCCAAACGACCACTGAGATCTGCTTGCAATGGGTCCCTGGACACTGCGACATAGACGGAAACGAGAGAGCCGACCGACTCGCAAAGGCGGGATGCAATCTCCCCCAACAGGACCTCCCAACCAGTTTTCAGGCTGCATGCAGCGGAATAAATAAAAACATCAACCAGTACGTGAAGACCGCATGGGAAACTGCAGCTGCCGGCAAAAGATGGGAACAGATAACATCAAACTCCATCCCCAACAGCCTGCCCCGTGCCGTCGCAGTAGCTACATTCAGAATGGTTACTGGCCACGACTACCTTCAGAGCCACCTGCACCGGATCGGATTAGCTGACACTCCGATCTGCCCTCTATGTTCTTCGGAGGAGGGCTCGGCCGACCACCTGCCAAGTTGCAGCGCTCTGGAGTCTGCCAATGACGACTTGCATGGAAAAGCCAAGCTCTACTGGGATGCACGGCGCCTAATGGCCTCTCTGCCAAGGGCGGGCGTTTGATAAAAAAACAAAAAAACAAAAAAAATGATTATCAGAAAGTGATGAGCAATTATTATAACAATATTCCACATGATTTTGGTCCAGTTGTTCGATTTTCGTATTCATTTCATACGGTTTTCATTTAGTATACATTTCATTCTTTATTTAAAAATATTTCGAAGAATTGGGGAAGGAACATATCTAACGAACATGACAATTGTTACAAAAGTTAATTCAATGACGTTCCTTCCTTATACAAATGCCACTCGTTGAATTCCTTGTACAATTCATGAGTATGAATATGATACATGCTATTAGATTGAAAATTACGTTTTACTGTTTACTATCTATTATTTTGATTATTCTTTTCACGCATTAAGAACTTAACATGTACTCGTTATGAAGGGTAAGTTTCAATTTACAGCAAATATTTGTGGAAATATAGCACTTTTAGTGAAATAATCTCCATAATACCTCATTTGATAGAGAACTAATTATATTTAACATTATTCCCGCGCACAGTGGTTTAAAGTGCTCAGAAGGCTGGCTAAAAGTCGTAAAGTCATTAGTGGAAATGTATGCCAAAGTACTTCGGAATTAAATACAGAGGGTATTAATGCATGTATTTCCGAAGATAAGAGCATTTTACGTTCCATACCAAGTCAGAAACATTGTGTTGAAGTGGTAGGTAATGCATAAAATGCTTTATATCATACAAGTTTTATAGATAGCATGGTATATAAGCTTGATAACAAAATATTATTTCAGAAAAATAAGAATATAATTTTTATCTCCAACTGTCCTCGAGTTTTGGTATTTAAATCATAAACCTATAAATTTCTTGAATCGGAATATACGCTAAATTTGTTACTACTTGCGACTTTTTGTGTAGTAGGGTAACGTATGTCAAAGATGCACGCGGGGTAAAGGTACGATTCGTACTTGTTACCTCTCACTGAAACCCTCATAAAAGAAGTCCAAGGATTCAGAATAGAATGCAGTCTCCAATCAAAAATCGAAATTAAGTATCCTTTCCAAAGAAGTACGCAACCTTTCCATATTCTTTCAGATCGGTTCTCATCGTTCGCTTTTGCATTATTAACACAGAAATTTGACTAAATCACAGAAGGTTAATTTGCGATAACAGTTCTGTTTTTTAAGTTCTTTTGTATTACAACAAATGAAGTCCTGAAATTTGTTGTTGAAAAATTTGTTCCCTTATTTCACCAGTCCTTGCGCAACGATCCGCGGGATGGGGTCTGAAAATCACGTTTGCGAAAATTTGAAAGTGTGAAGAGCTAGGTAAATGTAATATCTTTCTTTTGTATGGACATGGTGAAATGAATTTAACGAATTTAAATTTTATTTGAGATGTCCAAGCCTCACGTTTAAAAAACATGTAAAAAACTTGGACAGTGCGACTCATTGTCCCACGCTACCTTAATAATTTTGTTGCTCGTATAAATTCATTTTAATCTTAAATTGTGATGAATTATTCGAATTCAACGACATCAAAAACCTTTATAATCACGCCTTTTCCATTTATTTTTATAAATTTTTAAAAAATGAGCTCCCATTTTCTGTGTGCCATTTTGATTTTCTAAATGTACGATCAGATTTGGGTTCAGCGACGCATAAACCGTTCTATACAAACTGTAACTCGCCCAACATTTCGACTTCTGACCAGCTCACCAATCACTTTGAACCATTGTGCGGTGTTGTCACAATTTAATTACTTCCTCTTCTAAAATAGAGTATTTCATGTCATCGCACTACCTCTGGATGGATATGGCAATTTGAATTATCGTGTTTTAGAACGCTAGCATCTGATCTTGGAGTGGGGGGTATAAGCAACCAATAAAAAAACTTTAGGTTGAATTATGCAAATATTTTTGTTTACGTCGTAACTTTCTTGGAAACACCCAATTGCTATCTGATCAGATTTCAGCAATAAAAGAGGGTAAAAAGATATCGAGGAGGTGTGGCGACTGATAAATTTAAGCTCAACGAAGATGAAATATTCCAAAGACTTAACTTTCAATGCACTGAAATTTATGACCTTTTATGTCGTGTTTGTGAATATAACTGATGTATTATATACTGTCTTATAAAGACGTTAGTTATGATAAGAGTGTTATGAAGTATTGTTTTTTGCATTGTATTTGTTATCAGTCACTTTAATATTTGTGCGTTGATGTTTTCTCAATATTTTAATCTTAGATTCTCGATGTTTAATCCGCCACGACTTTGAGGCGAAAATGTCATTGTCATGGTAATGCCAGAAAGGAAGAAAGGTGTATGAATGAAGAACATTATTTTATAAATGGAGAAGTAAAGCACAATTTTAAGCCAAATAGTAACATGCTTTACTTTGGATCTCGAAATTAAATTACAGCAGACTAATATTGCTAAATAGCAAACTTAACTAGAATCAATGATGTAACTTTCAGTTCACAGTAGTATAATAAATGAACAGTAGTATAGTAAATATACAATTGATACTCAGTATTATTTTGTTCAAACCTACCTACCTAAACATCACTATCGGAGATTTGAAGACTGTGGAAATGCTTCCCCAACCTCCCAACAGCTACTACCCTTTTCTGGTTAAGAAAATCAAGCCTAAAAGTGATATGTTTTGTGACCATTCTTTATAATCATTTTTTCACATTTATTTTGATCTTTCTTTACACTCAAACCACTTAACTCTTCTTTGAAAGCTTACAATCCAAGATTTCTTAAATATATTTATTTTTATGTGCATTTCCGATAGACATATATCTCGATGAGTTAGGGCCTGAAGTTACATAAAGAGACGTGTTCTCCAGTCAAGTTTGACTGGATTTCACAGAACGAGTATATTAAAGCTTTTTGGTCAAACTCTCCCTCAACAGGCCTCGAAGGTGCCCACGGGGTTTGCAGAGGGTAGAACTCCACAATTTATTTGACCTCGGCACCAGAAGGAGGAGGTGTGGTCAGCATATCCCTCCGTTCGGTTTGAAAGCCAGGTACTCATAACAGGCTAAGTAGACCTGTGAGTCAGTCTGGATGTTGAAATGTGTTGAAAAATCCCCACCTCACCGAGTATCGAATCCCCGGCCATCCAGTCAGCAACTCTACGTTGACTCCATTAAAGCTTTTTAGAGAATAAAATCATTATATATATATATATATATATATATATATATATATATATATATATATATATATATATATATATATATATGTGTGTGTGTGTGTGTGTGTGTGTCATTCATTTGTATTCACTGTTATCGCAGATATATTAAAATGTACTTTTTTATCATTATATCGCGAAAATAATAAAGAATGCATATTCAATCACAAATACATCTATCTCAGAGCAGAAATTACTAAGATGTTATTTATAACAAAATGTATCTTATTGGAACACGGCAACCTAGCTTATGTCTAAACATCATCAAAAGTGTCGGAAAGCAAAATTATAAACTTATAGAACTGTAGTTCATCACAGACTGACGCGAGAAAACAAGCCAAAATAAAGTCTGGAAGGTAGAGTTTAATTGTGAAACGCTTTTATTTGAATTTATTTGTTCCTTATATTCTAACTTTTATAGGCTCATTATTTGAAGTAATTTTCTCATCTGTTTTTCATCATCGAGCAAATTCTTCCTAGAAAATTACATACGAACAATAAAATATCAAAGTAATCGCACCGAGTGTGACGGAGTAGGTATTGTAGGTACCTCCAGGCAACTACATCGTGGAATCTGTAAATAATCGTGAAACAGTACAGATATTACGCGTTGATCCTGTTAAAGTTGCCCTGCCAATAGTCGTAGTTATACTGGAAATGAATGTCAACCGAATGTACCGGAGGACAGATGGGTTTTAAATGTTTAAGAATTGCAGCCAGTACTGTCTATGGGGCAAATTTGTACACCGAACAGGGCACTTGAAACTGGCATCTAACTTTTCGGAATTTTCTCGTTCAATATACTACTAAAGCTGTGTATATTTCAAATATCAAGCCTCTATGTCGGTTGGAAGAGCTTAAAATTTATGTAGGTTATACATCAGTGTGAGTGAGTTGTACATAGGAACTATTAAAGTTTAGGATTTTCATTTTGTGCGTTAAAATTTTGATTTGAAAAGCATACACAGGAAAAGGAAAGAGGAGGATCTAGACGACGGTGCTTAAGACTATAATAACGGGTGAGCTAATAGTGAAACTAAAGTAAAGAAAAATTGTTGAAGAAAGCACGAAAGCAAGTACAAATCTGCAGCACGTTATACTATTCACTTTACACCTTGTTCGCCCGATGAATATGAATACGTATTTTGTACACATTTCATTGTATAATACGGGATCGTCATCGATAACCATTCCGGTTTCCTTAGATTTACAAATATAGGCATCAATTTCGGAACGGGCTCTCTTCGGTTTATGCTCTGCAATGTACAATTTCTTACAATGACTCAATTGTAATTACCGGAGTTACAATGAAATTAGTGTTCACTACAAGATACTTACGCGGAAATATTTTACAAGTAAAGCAAAATATAAAAACCCCCATTGCTTCATCATATTATTTCATATAATTACTTTACCCCGTATATGAAACTCCAGAGAATCGAGCTGTGTAAGTTCAATCTAATCGTGAATAACAGTGTATAAATATTCTCGAAAAGCTGCGGGACACCACGTCCGTTTACGCAAACAAAGAAACAAAGGGAACGACAGTCACGTTTGAAAAGTTATTTGTATTTTTCAACGTATTAAAAATACCATACAAGAGATCATAGTCTGCAATTGATCCTCCTTAGATAACGACTGATTATAAATATGCCAGGAGTCGTTAAGGATTATCAGACGTCGTTAGTTCGCGTTCATAGTTACTAAACATTTTCCGAAATGAAACTTTCAGGAAAGTGCTTCGTGAGTTTAGTGTTGGTGGTGGGGATAATAACTAAAGGGGGTGGAAAACGACTATTAAATACTATTAAAGAAAAATCTATCTCAGTGAATATACCCAGTATAGGACGCCTTATTGGTCAACAAGATAGTACTGAATTAACAGATATGCCAATATATAAGTTTTTGGGAATTCCATACGCTGCTAAACCGGAACGCTTTCAGGTAATTTTATAATAATATCTCCTTACCCGTAATCTATTAGAATTTAATACATGTATGTGATCTAAATAATACGTAATTCTTTGATTAGAAATCTTTAGTGTGTATTTTACTACAAGATTCTTGCTTATTAATGGAGGCAATGAGTGTCTAATGAAAATACTTCGAATGAGCCAGAGATGACAGTCGCAGGAATTTTCTTTTTAAGATTACAGGTGATAAATTAATTGGAAGGAGTATTCCAAGTTTATTTTACGAAATAAGTATGAATGCGGGTGTCAGAAAGATACAATTTTTGGTTTTTTCCAACCCCAATATCATATTTATCTTCTGTAATAGTCGAAGTTCACTTCTATATAAACGAAACATTTCCAGAGACAATATTTCTCGTACGTTTTAAGCGACGACCGATCATAGTCGTAAGTTCGAAGGAGAATAATTTCTTTAAAATCTATGTCACTGGTACCTACTCTCTTTCACTCTTTGTAAGCTTGATATTTCGACATACGTTCATTCAAAGTAAATAGCATTGTTATTTCTATTTATGATAATAACTTATATGGAGAGGGTGAAAATGTGATAGTGGAAAACTGTGACTTTAATACTTCGTTTACCATCCGCACGCTCCTCAAACATCATTCAAGTTTTCAGATCAGTTTAAAATATCCCTAACTTACAATTAGTTAATAAATTTATAACATCAATTAAACAATTGAACAAATTCAAACATTTTAAAAACAAATAACTTCTAAGTCCCATCTTTGGCAAGAAGTCTGGACATCCTCCGAAATAAATTTCTGGTTACGGAGATGCAACTATTATGGTATTGAGCTCTGCGAATGACCATTCTCGTTTTCAGGCGCCTACTTCGTTCGCCACTTGGTCTGAAGATCTGGACGCAACGTCATACGCCCCCGCTTGTCCAGAGCTCCCCAGTCAGATTCCCATTTCCACTAGCTTCGCCGAGGCGCTCTACCCTGGAGTAACGAAGGACCACTCAAACGCATTCCATTTCACTCAACGCATTCGCGACGATCACGATCCCGAAGACTGCTTAACACTCGACATCTACACTCCTACGGTAAGTTTGGTGAGCTTTACAGAATGTCCCAAAATTCGCGTCTTTCTTTCGGAGGGTAGATGAGGAGAAAAATTCTAAACATAACCATTGACCCATTAGTCCTGAACCGTTAGCCTTCCCATTCAAATCTCACTGAATTATTCTTTATTTAATATGACATTTGTAAAATTAATATTATCGTTTTATTTCGTAAAATAATTAATCGTAACTAACAATTGCTTGAGCTTGCGCTAGCATCGCTAAACGGTCGCGGCAGCTAAGATGCGAACTTCTCACAACTCCGCTTTCCACTAATGAGGGATGATGATTGGCTGCACTATATAATTACTAATTAGAGGTTATATTTCTTTGTACAAATTTTTGTTCTGTGTCCACATTTGGCCCAATTTTACATTATGTTTACTGGCCGAAATTACACGTACAAGCCACTTACTTGCGGAGTACCCCAAGGTTCAATTCTCGGCCCTATACTCTTTTTATTGTATGTGAACGACATGTCATCATTCACATCAGATTGCAAAATGGTTCTTTTAGCTGATGACACTAATTTACTATGTAAACACGCCAATGCTCAAAACGTTTTGTCTAATCTTTCGACTTGGTTCCATGCAAATCGTCTCATTGTAAACACTGACAAAAACAGTGTCTATGTCATTTCAGAATAGTAATACAAAATCTTTACCCCAGGTTTCTCTTTCTTTAAACGGAACACAATTAAAAACTGTTACGAAGACAAAATTCTTAGGTCTCCATATTCAAGACAACGTCAAATGGAATTGTCACGTCTACAATCTTAATTCCCAATTAAGCAAATTGTGCTACGCATTCCGAATCTTAGTTAACGTAGTTAGTCCATGTATTTCCCGTTGCGTATATTTTGCAAACGTTTACTCCCATTTACGTTACGGCATTACCTTCTGGGGTAATTCCGGTCAGAGTATTCAAACTTTCAGAATTCAGAAGAGGATAGTTCGGATAATTTGTAAATCTCACCCCCGAAACTCTTGTAAACCTTTATTCAAGGAATTAAATATCTTAACACTTCCCTGCATTTATATTTATGAAACGGTCGTGTTTGTTAAGACCGAATTACTGAAGTGCCACCCTTTCTTTATAACAAACAGTCTCGTTCAGGAACACAATACTCGCAATAGTAGTAATATTCATCGCCCTAGTGTGTCAACCACTCTTTGCCAAAAAGGACCTTATCATTCGAGAATCGTTCTATATAATTCCCTGGCCAAGAATATAAAAGATATTATGAAATTGAATCTCTTCAAATCCGCGGATAAGAACTACCTCCTGCACCAGTGCTTCCACACTGTAAAATAATTTATTAATTTTAATAAAAGTTAAATCCGTCTTGTACCTGATCACGCCATTGCTGTAGTACTTTTTAAATAACTTATAACAATTTCAAAAACTATTTTTTTTGCATGATTGTGTTGTCTTATTGCTCATATTAATTTAGTTTTATGTCTACTCTACTTTGGCACGGTTGTGTACATAAAAAAACACTTTAAAAAACATTCCAGTAAACGCTCCATGTCCTCACTCTTTCATAAAGAGGGGATTATTATTGCAATTGCGAGTTAGGATGCTTTCGGTTTTGATGCAAAAAAGATGAATTTGACACTCCGAATTCTTGATATGTTTTCATCAGTCAAATTTTGAATAAAACAGTGTCATCATGAATCTTCATAATAGATGTTTGGGTTTATATTTTGATATAATTTAGTGATATCCCTGCAACTCACTCGAATTATTTTCAAGTTGAAACAGTCTAAGGGTTGTCTTCTAATATTTTTTGACGCGATATTCCTGTCATGGATCTCGAAGGACTGACGCAAATGTCGAGAGGATAACTTTTTCTGTGATAACTATCCGGGGTAACGTCTGGGTGTACAGTTGTGGAAGACAAATAAGTGGTGTAGTATTTATCACCCATGTGATCAATGGTGCAGTGTCGGTTTCGATTCCCGACTCGTCGCCATTTTCTTCTGACCAAACGCTATAACATGTAGGTACACGTAAGAAACACATGCACAACTGTTTCTGTGTTGGCAGATGGAAGACACCGCATCGCTGCCCGTTTTCTTCTACATTCACGGAGGAGCGTTTGTGTTCGGCTCATCCAAATCTGCGAACGGTCACTTCCTTCTGGAGCACGGTCACATAGTGTTTGTATCCGTGCAGTATCGTTTGGGTCCTTTAGGCGCTCTGGCGGCTGTAGAGGCGGAGTCGCACGGCAATGCAGCGCTACATGACTTGAATTGGGCCCTTCTTTGGGTTCGCGAGCACATACATCTCTTTGGAGGCAACAAAGAACACATTGTGGTGGGTGGAGTAAGTGCTGGTGCGGCGCTTGCCGGCTTGCTCTCCGTCAGCCCTGAAACGAGAGGTGAGGAAAACAAAGCGACCAGTTTTTAAGAACTTACCGAACACGTATAAAATCATGTTAATGCTTTCTACAACTGGAGAGCGATTAAGTAGTCTTGTTTGAGGAATCCAACATAATCCATTGACTAGTGATTGTAGATCACTACTAGAGAACTTTATCGGCATAGTGATTTTTTTAAATTGATAATTAACATGATTTGCATGATTGTATAATTTAAGATAAAATAACAGTGAAAATGAAAGAAGTTGCTATTTGCCTTTGTTTTGTTATGAATATAGTGGTTCTTGGTTTCATGAAAATATTCATCATTTAATGTTTTTTCAATTAAGTATATAATTTTGTTAAGTCCATTACTATGGCTAAATAAGCAAAAAAGTTGTATTACATGGAAACAAACTATTACGTGAAATTATATTTTAAAATAAACATAGTCGTCTTGAAATAGAGGAATTTTGTATTGCAAACTAAGATTAGAAAAGTTATTTTTTTCAAAAATATAATAGAACAATAATTTCATTAATTTCATAAAATATTTCAAACAATATGAAAGTATGCTAAAACAATCCTTATCCTAGGTATACAGAAGAAGTCTCTAAAATAGTATATTTTAATAAAACAACAAATGTAACAAGAAACTATGAATATTTCGTATAAAAAACTTGATAAACATGTGTATTTATAATTCTATTCACGAGTTATAAGTTGAAATAAATTCACTAATTAAATTAATAGTATTTATTTCCGTTTCTATTCCATACATCGTCGTGGCAGATGCCTGCTGCCCTCAACCGTCAATCATAAATGCGCCCTCCGACTGCTCAAGTGTCGCCGTGTGACCTGATCACACACAGACGATATTCATATACCGACCATCAGAGACAAATTTTTCCCACGAGCATGTCAATCGGTTATCCTAATATAAATACACACGACGGCACAACCATCGGCTCCATTACACTTTCGTGGCTAGGGCATGCAGTGCGTTCCATACAAACAAATATTCCTACTCACATTTAATTAACTATTTTGTATAAAAGTAATCCGGGAAGGAGGGGGAGTGTTGGAGGTAGAACATAGCAAGTGTAAGGAAAGGTCAACGTTTATCGTATATTTAGACTTTGAATACTGTATTACATCTCAGTTTTAATCCACCGATTCCCAAAAGTAAATCCCAATTGTTTGTGGCTCATTTCACACAAGAAATAAACATTTCTGGACGTTTTTTCGCGTTATATTGATAGGACGTATATTTTATCACGTCCTTTGTAGACAGTGGTGACTCGCGCAAATTTTTATCTTGCCACTAGCACTGTTTTGATAACATTAACAAGGAAAGCACAACCTATTATACATAATTCCTTAAAATGTATATCGAAATAAAGAAATGAAGATTGGTCAATAAATGGTCAGGAAAAATCAGAAAATCCGACATATATTGTGTTCATGGTGTGTGTGTCTCCATTGGAGAAAAAACAAGAATATATACATTCTTTCTGAATAGGATCAAAATTGCACCCCACATACGGAAATACATACATGAACCATGTTCCATTTACCGCAGACCACACACTGATCGTCGCCCATTACTTCATTATTTGTACAAGTATTGCGAACTCACGATTCTAATAATGTAGTAAATGTTTCAAAAACACGAACGATTTCAGAGATAAGTGGTAGAATTTCGGAATATCATAAGAATTAACATAGATTTAACCTGAAACTTACGAACTATAGTAACGGAAACAATTTTTACGTCAGACATTGACTATCGCCGAGAAAACACAATTTAGATAAATTGATCCATTTCGATGGTGTTAATATAGTGATGGTATCCGTTTAATATTTAATAAGTAAGGCTAAACCTAATGACAATAATATTCACCATTTGCGAAATAACTGAATAAAAAGACTCAGCCTTCTCCTTTTTACAGACACCAATACACTTCGAGCAGACATATGTCAAGTGACTCCAAGGATTTGTATCTTAAAATGATAAAGGTGACTTACAGATGACAACACGTTTGATATAACAGATTTTTGTGCATAATCATCGATAACGCATCATAACTAATATATATCAAAATATAATACTAATGGGTGATTTTAATTGTAATATCAATAATATGTATGAATCATCGGTGCAGAATTACTAAAATAGTTTTCACTCTAAATCTTGAGATTTAAAGTAAGACGCTTCTCATCACACAAATAAATCAGCAATATGGATTGATTATATTATCGTTCTTGCAAGTGGCATACTTACCGTACCCGAAATATCTAAGCATGATTTGATTTTTCTATCATATTTACTGAAATCTCCCAAAATTAACCGAAATCGATACTTTAGAGACATAACAAAAATATTGATGTTGACGCTGTCCACGCACTTCTTAGTCATTAGTATATTCTCTAAAGCCACTTGAATAAAAATTAGAAACTCTAAATGGGATTATTAATAGTATATTTGATAAGCAGTCTCCGGTCAAAATCTCTTAAGTTCACGAAACCAGCCTCCCTATGGCGGTGAACTCAACAACTTTCAGTCAGGTTTCCGCCAGGATCGTAGCATTCAAACTGCTTTTCTCAAAATGACAAAAGACATATGGAAAGCATTAGATGACAGAAACGAAAATTTCTAACGTTATTGGACTTCAGCAACACCTTTGACTTGGTTAATCACGATATTTTAATAGCTAAATGTCGAAATATTGGTCTTTCTGAACATACACTTACTTATTAATCATGTTACGTCGAATACACTTACTTGGATTTCTAGCTTTTTGTCTGAAATGAAACAAGTTGTGAAAATTGGAAGAAATATTTCAAATTGAAAATCTATGTTCCGTGGAGTTCTACACATGGTTCCCAGGTTCTACACTTGGTCCATAATTGTTTATAATTAACGCAAATGACAATTCTAACATTTCTTCCAGCGCGCATCATGCGGATGATCTAAAGATTTATGTTTCGGGTAACGTGAGGGAAATTGTTTACCTAGTAAATAAGACTAATATTTACATTCATTTTCTTGTAAATTGGTCTGAGTGTAATGAACTAAGTTTAAATCCGTCAAATTATAATTATTGGATCCGCTCATTCCCAAAAACCAATAACAAATGCAATCTCGTTTCAATAAAAATCCTGGATGAAGTCCCTTGTTGTTCTCACTAACGAATCTATTATTGTTATATAATTTACTTATGTTTTTGTATGTACATTTTATTACTATGTATATGTTCATGAATGTATATATTTATGTATGTATGATTATTACACTTATACTGACAGTGGTCACGTGGAATAGCAGATCCGATGGCCTGAGCCTAACCACATAATAAACTAGTTTATTATTATTATTATTATTGTGCATTTTTTTCTCTGTTCAAACAGGTAGTTGGGGCGGGCTTACACGCCAAGCCGGAAGTAAAATTTGGTCTTAGTCGAGCCTAAGACATTTCCTTGTTAGGTGACATTTTTGTAATATAACAGATTTCTGCATTTCTGGCAGTACATTTCTGATCAATGGCAATTTTGCAAGATGCCCTTTCAGTGTTTTGGAAATGACTCCACTTGCTGAAATTATTTGGGAAACAATTAATACTTCACTTTGTTTCCAAATCTTTTGAATTTCTGTCTTAAGGGCCAGATATTTTTGAATTTTTATTTCTTCTGTCTTTTTAAAATTGTTAGTGGAAGGAACAGTTATATCAATAATAAAAGTTTATCTTTTAGATTTGTCTATTAATATTATGTCTGGCTTGTTATGATCTACTGTTCCGTCTATAATGATTTGCTTATCTCCGTACAAAGTGGCATTTTTATTTTCTGAGACAGGTGGTGGATCGAATTTATAATAGGGGTAACTGTTTCAACCAAGTTAAAGTTTTTAGCTAGCTGTTAGTGAATTATGTTGGCCACTTGATTATGTCTGCAGATGTAGTCTAGAGGGGTGAATATTTGGCAACCCGAAATAATGTGATGAATTGTTTCATAGCAGGTGTGGCATGCTCTAAATAATCCATCGACATTCTCATGCATAATTTCTTTTCTGTAATATCTAGTTGGGATTGCTTGATCCTGTATAGCACACATAAACCCTTCAGTCTCTGCATGGAGTTGACCGTTTTTCAGCCATAAAGTTGATTCTTCCTTATCAACATTGGCATCCTGCAGAGAATTTGAGAATTGACCATACAAGGGTTTAGCAAGTTATTTTGCACCACGCGATTTTATATCATTTATTGGTAGTTCAAAATTTTCCGATAGCTTTAGGGGAGTTTAATCTTTATCTAAAGGAACAAGTAACTGATAAAGAGGGTCGTGACTACTCTTGAAATAATTTCTTAGTTTTGTAATCTGCGAATGATAAAAGATTTGCTACGTCTAAAAATCCCCTTCCCCCTTCTGACCTTGGCAGGTAAAGGTGGTAAACACATCCTTTGGCCTGGTGACTTCTAAATTTTGTCATGAGAGTGCGCGTTTTTCTGTTGATGTTGTCCAGATCTGTGTAAGACCAATTAACAATTCCAAATGTATAGGTTAGAACGGATACTGCCCAGCTATTTATTGCCATAATTAGATTTTTGCATTTAATTGTGTATTAAATATTGAAGTAAGCCTTTTTCATACTTGTTTTGAAAACATTTTTTGAGATCTGAGTGGTCAAATTTGCGATTTTGTGGGAAGCCAAGGTACTTATAATTTTTATCTGATTCTAGACATTTTATGAATGATTCAGTTGACACTTCAAAATTTTCTCCTGACATGAATTTACCTCTATTAATGTGCATGGTAGCACATTTATCTAACCCAAAAGACATTTTAATGTCTGAATTATACAACTGTATGATTTTCAGAAGGCTGTGCAGATTATCTGGAGAGTTGGCAAATACCTTTATGTCGTCTATATACATTAAGTGGGTAATTTGGAATGTTCTATGCTTCGTTTCTAATTTATAATCAAATTGTGTTTCATTGAGAAGTCTCGACAATGGATTTAAAGCCAGGCAAAACCGATTATTATTATTTTGTAGTTGAAATTTGTTTTCTCGGCATACGCTGATTGATAAAATGGCACAGGCCTAGTGACCAAATGTCCATTTCCCTTTCAATTTTCTAGAGATTATTCTTATTATTATTAACAATTGTCTTATTATTATTACTCCTTCCTTTCTCTTTCCAGCCCTTTCTCGGTCACCTCTTGTTCTTTTCGATCCCGACGCTAGGGTATCTTTCATTTTCCTCTTTCTTTTTTTATTTTATTTTTGTATTGATTTGTGTAATGTTTTGAGATATGTTGATATATGAGTTTTGAGTTGTAATTCAGGAGGGTTTTTAGTGGGTGTGGTTGAGTTGTTCGGCGAGTCCCACACGCGGGGAGAGTCATGTTGGCTCTCCCTAGTGCGTAACTGCATTTTCCATATTTGTACCAGTTTTTAGGACTCTAATGACCTAGATGTCGGCGAGCCGTAAAGCCCCACAAAAAAAATATTTACACGGAGTGAAGAGAAGATAAGACATGAAAATAATAGCATGATTGATATTTGTTCCACTTATAATTATAATAGTTATTGTATTAGTTCTGTACTATAATTATACTTTATGGGATGTAAGCTGACAAACAATCTGTGCCACTTTTTTCCTCCGTGATATGGAATGAAGAAAAGTAGAATAAATTTAAAAGTAGTCCTAACGTAATCAGTATATTTTATTTATCATAGGTTGATAGGGTGATCTTTATTTAAAGTCCAATCTGTTCGCTCCGTTTCCCGCAAACCGGTTCTTAAAATTAAAAGGAAATTATTCGAAACTAATTTGTTTATTATTCTCCAAAAATAGAGTGTAATTAACAATTCATCTAACTGTTTTCAACAATATTCTAGAACATTGTTTGTATTTTTGTTATGTCCGACTTAACAGTAATTCTCTTTGAACAGATTGGGTTGAAAATTCCTTTCGTAGAATAATTCGACAACATAATAGAGGACGCATTTGAACGCAAGCACATTGCTCTGGGAACGTGTAATATGTGCGATTGAGTGATTAAGAATTATTCTGCACGAAATAATTTACAACTGTTTTAATTAACTAAATACAAAATTTTTAGGTACGAAATCAAAAAGTGATTTGTTTCCATGCTCAGAGAGAAGAAAATTCTCCAAGTTAAGCAATCCATGCTCAGAGTTAAGAACAGATTAGGTTCTTAAATACCACCTGCCTTTACAGAACCGGTTATTGGAAATTTAAAAATTGTTTCTGTTTATAGGTCTAGAAATTTATATATTGTCATGTAATTATAATGTCTTGGAGCAGACATGTTGGTGGGAGCGGCGTTATTCAGCGGCGGTGCATTATCGCCATGGACAATAGATGTGGATCCAGAGCGCAGTGCGCGTGGCGTCGGGGTATTCGCGCGCTGTTTGGATCCTCTCCAGCTCGCACACTGCTTGCGCACCCGCAGCCCCTTGGAACTCAACCTCGCCTGGGCGATGTGGACGGTGAGTTAGGTTTTTCTTACAATTCACTCGGCATAAACATAAAGATCAAAGTGCTTTAAAATTTCTTTGAAATAAGACCCTACATATAGAAGCACATTAAGAGAATAGAATTATAAAAAAGTAAAAGATGTTTATGGGAATCGGAACACCGAGTGTGAATATAATATAATCCAATTAATTTTAACTTCGGTTATGATGCGTGATGATATAAAAAAATCCCGTACTTCAATACACTGATGGAATGATAAAATTACCACCATCTATATCCAATAATATACAATAAATAATATCCAATAATTTGCTCTGTAAAGTGGGGGAGATGTTTCACTATCTCAACTTACTGGAGCCGACTTTAAATAAATGTATGGTCACAAGATTTTCAGAGCCCAAATACACTCCACCCTTGCCTCATTTTCATAACTAACTTCTAACACTTATACTACGTTTATAATAAGTACATTATATTCAAACGACACGTGAGTAATGACAATCGTGAACTAGGACCAAGAACTAATAAGGTATCCTGAACTGGACTTAATGACTTGAGTAGAAATGACAAAATAAAAGTTACCCAACGGTAATACATGAGACAATCAAATAGCTGTAAAATTGATTTCTTTTTCATCAGTAAGACAAGACGAGTAACAGCGCACATTCGTTGAAAACTCATGCGATGCGCTATATATGTCGCAGCCCGGTAGTAAAATTAGCCTCTTTATAAAGACCCTAGGTGCTTTATACAGAGCTGACCGGTAATGAATGAAACATTTATTCTATTAAATGGCTGAAATTTTTCAACCTCTTTATAAAGCTTTTGGTCTTTGCAGCCAGTTAATAAAATGGACCACTTATTGATTATATGGCTGAACATTTTCAGCTATTTTATGAAGAGACTGACTCTCGACCGTCAGATAATAGTATTTTCGGCTACTCAAGATTTATTACATTCACTGCAATATGTTTAGAATAAGGATAACAAATTTATAATATTGTCTTTGATTAAAAAAACATATCCCAATTTCATTATTACGATTTTTTTCTTTTCTTTTGAACAATTGCACGTTTTTTGTTAGATGGTGCACTTGTTTTTATTTTCTTCATATTTTGAGCGTAAGTTCCAATCAGTTGCATTGCTCCTCGGGGTGTTTGTCACCCCAGAGTTAATTCGAAATAATATTTTTTATGTTGAATAAAAAAGCAACTATTTGAATTGTGAAATAATGAAATGTAAAGAGATTATTATATATTCAATAACTTTACTATACAGATTCCCTAAGCCTTTATTGACTGGAAATTCCATTCGCTGACAAATAAGTTCTAATTTGTCAATATGAATTTGTTCGCTCACAAATAAGTACTAAGCTTATTGTTAAATTATCTGTAATTGAATTGGTAGTAGGTATTTATTGTTAGTCTGCAGTAAATTAGCTTCCTGTATATATTTCTTTTAATATCAAAATATTTTTTTTGTGTTTTTCGTATTTTTTCTTTATTTCTGTACTTCGTATTCTGTAAATTGATATGAATTATTTATTTATTAGAACGAGAAGAACTATCATGGCATTTCAATTTTTTATAGCTGTAAATATAACTTTCCTCTGTCTGACATTTGATTTTTGATATTTTGCATTAATATTTTTTGTATATTTGACCCCCGAATATAGACAAATCTGAAACAGTTCATTGCAGAAATATTGGCGTATCCAATGTGCCCGTAGAATTGATGGTACTGAATTACATTTGACTGCGAAATTTTGGAGTGTACCTACAGCATTGCGAGTTTTGCAAACTCTTTTCCGAAAACCCATCACTTCACCTAAAATAATTTATGGAAAAGGAGGGCCACGATCAAGTTTTGACACTTCAACGGTAACTTGGGATCCTATGCTCAATGCTGGAAATTTTGTGTTGCTTGATTCGATCATTTTCTCGGCTGGCGTTTTGATACCTCTTTGTGCATCTTGTTCTGCTCTAATTGTTTTTTCTGTAATGAAAATATCACACTTTATTTTACTTACATAGCATACAGAATTGGGATCTGAAGAACCAAAAATCACATGGATCGGAAAATTATTTTTGCACGTTTTGCATATTTGCCCCAGTTGTTACTTTTTGACAAATTTATTATTTACTTTATATAGTTTCCAATGAAAACAAGTGAACCATCTAAGGGTTAGAAACGTGCATTTGTTGTGAATTGATAAAAACAAAAGAGAAAAAAAATCGTATTAATGAAATTGGTAAAAGGGTGATTCCCAAAATGGGTTGCCATTTTGGCCCTCCGGAGAGTGAACCCCAAGTTAAAGATGAACTTCTTGTTTAGCAATCATTCTTTTTTTCTTCTACGTCTCACTGCTTCTGAAGAATTAGAAAATGCATTGCAATCATGAGTTTTCCGAACTTTTGAACGTTTTATAATTTTTTAAATCTTAGTATCTCCAACAAATGTGTCACAAATGTTACCCAAGTCAATGTTTTTCTTTTTAAATTTTCTTGTTTTCCAATTTTTTTAAAAGTACATCTCCTTTGCGACCTAGATGATTACATTGAAAGCGCGGAAACTCATTGTCAAAGTTCGAAATGAAACACAGAAATTTTCTGTCACAAATGTTACCAAAAAAGCTTTATCAACCTTTATATTTTCAAATACTAAGTTCAAGTATAAATGTTTCATGATCTAAAAGACAGAGATATGTCTAATAATCATCTTTCAACACGTAGTGATTAATGTTAATCACTGTTGGAAGGCACGTATTTCTTAAAAGTCACAATGAATAAGGATTTAGTAACATTTGTGATAAATGAATTAGGTTGTGTATAAAAGACAGAAGTTCAAAACATTTTATTTCACATAAGACCATGAATGTGTAACAAAAATGCTATAAAAATATCATTTTTATATATTTTAAAGATAACTCTACATTATTTTAAAGACTACTATACATAAGTTTAGAGTACAGAACACCGATTTTCCTTCGAGTATTGACGGATTTTCCAAGGACAGGAATATCTAAACTTTTGATTTATTAATTTTTTCTGCACAAATATCTACAATTCATTTTGGAAGAATAAATGGAGAAGAGTATGCATTTATTAAATAATTTCTTTTATAAATATTAAATCCGCCACTGCAAATCATCCCGTGATCAGAATTGATGGGATGGTCCATTGCATGTTTCCGGAGAGTAACGTAGTTTATCATCCCCTCACGTTTATCATCCTCATACGCAGTTTGCAACTGCTTTTTCTGACAATAAAATTTATTTATTAGTCTTTTGTTGAGGTTCTCTCTTTCTTCTCTAGCGGATAACACTGCATTTCGGCTGGTGTTAGAGCCTGGAATATTAGGATGGTGGTTGAATTGCTTTACGAACAAGTCAAGATAATGCGAGAATAAATTTTAGTTATTTGTGTCACAAATGTTACTATTGAGTCACATGAGTTACCATAAGAAAGTAACATTTGTGACGCTCCAGGTTCTTGTCACCCATCGGATTTCCAATTAGTGACGAAATACTTAACAACTTTAAATGAAAATTAGACATTTCATAGTAATAGAGATAAATTTTTAAATAAAAAATGAGGATTAGTAACAGTTGTGACTGATAATAAAAATACTCACCAGGGTATCATCACGTCCTCATACCACGAAGTTCCAGAATCAACTGAACGTTGGTTGTTAAGAAGATACAGTCACTTGGCTGTATTCTTCATTATACTCGTCCCACCTTCACTGTTCACTATAAAGAGCACAGATGTCGGTAACATATATAGCAAGGTTGTCTAAAACAATTAAGGGACAAATCTTCCAAAATTTGTACAACTTCCTCATAATATATTTTTGCTCAAAACCTTCATGGAATGTCTTTATTAGAAAGTATACTTCAAAGAATTTGAAGTACTTTTCCAAATTTTCTAAACGGTTTTCTTCTTGAAAATTCTTTTTCCTAGTATCATAACATCAGGGACAGCAACATTTGCGACATTTTTTATCATTTTTCAAATTTCTTTTCTTTTCTATGACTCATTGTGGACTATTAGAAACAAAATGTTTGTTGCAAAATGTTAGTTTGAGTTGATTGTAGCAATTAAAAGGTAAAACACCGGATACTTTCATCTCTGACTCCGTTCCAGTTGAAGGACAGTGAAACAGTAACTTTTTTGAGAGTCACCGATGTGCTTTAGTATCACTGGAACAACGATCTGGATCGTTATTTATGTTAAAAAAGCAATCTGTCTTAACTGATACTATCTCTTCAGGATAATATGAAATATTTATCAAATTTTTGGTAAAAGTTTTCAAAAAGTGTATTGAAAATTTAACATGATTTTCAAATTATAGAGAGTGCTATAAATTATTACAATCTTGGATTGTAGTTTTAACACATACCATAAAATAGTTTTTTTCTTGAAAACTAGAGCCCATATTATTAAAGTGTCATTCTTATCTATTACACTGAACGTAATAAATCTTATTTGGTATCCGAAGTCCCCTTTTCAATTTCCCGAGAGCTAGTCTCTTTATAAAATGTCTGAAAATGTTTAGCCAGATAATAAATAAGTAGTTCATTTTATTAACAGGCGGCGAATGCCAGGCACTTTATAAAGAGGGTGAAAATCTTCAGCTATTTCAATCTTCAACTGATTTTTCTATCGGACTGCGACATATATTCAAGTTCAGCACATATGGGGGTTAAAAACCCCAAACTCTTCTAAGGGTGAAGAGGTGTGCTAGTCTAATTGGTGAGGTTTTATGATTTGTCTTTCTCACGGACAACTGAACTAGTATTTATTGATTCTTGCTGTTGGAGGTGAATACACAGAAATTTACGAGTAAGTAACATTTTTTGTCAACATTTTAAATTCCTAACACTCATGTCGGTTTTTGGCTCATTTCATTTTCGACACCGTTGATCACTGATGCGAAATGTGAGTTTGGGAAAATGTAGGATTTTTTGTAACATCTGGATCATTTGTAGTTTTAAAAAATTACCAGGGAAACAGAAATAATCTGGCGAAGGAAGGAAAAGCAAAACAATTAACAGAAATAGGAGTAAATTAGTAAGGTTTTGAGCTTGATATATCGAGCACGAGAGCACTTATCCTATATGAAGAAATGTTAAACGTTTCGCACTAACGTTTCTAGAAATATTTTATCTTAATCTATTTTTGTTTTTGTACTATACACTTAAGATCTGAACCCACTATTAGTGAGATATTTGTATTCAACCTTAAAACATATTCCCGAAAGTATTATTGATAGTGAAGGCAGTATTGACGAAACATCACCTATGAAAAATAACATTCAATGAATTATATTATGTAATTTTTATAACTATGTCATTGTTTTGCAGGCGTACGAGAAATACTTCGGGAAGCATGGAATGGGAGGAGTGATACCATCTGTGGATCCTTCCAGCAAATTACTTCCTCGCCCTCCATTAGAAGAGATGTTGAGTCCTGATTTCAAGGGGAAACCTATGCTCATCGGCGTCACCAAACATGAGGGCACTTTTCTTTTTACACGTGAGTAATAATTGAAAAGCGATTGTTAATTACTCATAGTTTTAGTCTCGTGTGGAAATAGTGAAACAGTAGAGTATGAATAAGAATTATGATTGCTGGATTGGTCTACAAATAGTACCAATCTGTACGATGCCAACTAATTAGCTAAGAAAGCGCCCGAGAACAAATAGTGTTCCAGCATTAATCGTAATCCGTATTAAAATAAGATCTCATTATAACCCCTACCAATCGAGAAAGAAATATGATTTAATTTAGGAATATAACCTATTTGATGTTTTGATAATGAATTTCAAATAAGTTTCATATAATTTTCCTGTGAGTTTATTTACTCTTAAAAACGAAAGAAAAGTAGTTAAGGAGAAAAGAGACTAAAAGATATATTAATAAATAACTAGTCAAACTGTCCCACAACAGGCCCCGAAGGTGCCCAAGGGGTTCGCGGAGGGTAGAGCTCAGCAATTTCTTGGCCTCGGCACTAGGTGGAGGACTAGGCTCCGGTCGGTTTGACCCCAGGATAGACCTGGTACTCATTATACAGCAGAGTAGGTCTGTGAGATTAAAAACCACCCCATCAGGGATAGAACTCTGGCCATGCAACCAGTAACTTAGCGCTCCACCCACTCAGTCACGCTGATTCCCGTTAATAAATATTAGTTTAATTAATATCAGAACAATGAACTGGAATCAAAACGATGTAGTCTGACATATATCACAGACACGTCATATTGAATTAGTTCCACATTTTATATTCAATTGCTTGCATCTTATAATCGGAAGCATATATTTCAGACTATACAAATGAGACCTGTTTTATTTTATATAGATAGAACTTTAACCTGACTCTTCGTTACGTATGAACTAAGAGTGAATCGGAAATAAATTATCATAACAAGGTGATCAGAATTGAGGTGGGACCAGCACTCCAAGTTAATTATACATCTCCGTGATTTGACTATTTTCTTTATTATTATTCTAATTGTTTTAATACACCACAATATGTATAATTATGAAGAAAAAATTATTTTAGTTATATCTATCAGTTAATAATATAGTACAAACAATATTAAGAAACTCGCTTGACTCTGAAATAATAATAAGCTTTGTCAAAAAGCAGTTGCAAACTGCGTATGACCACGTGGGGGGAAATAAACTGCGTTACTCTCCGGAAACAAGCAAGGGACCGTCCCATCATTTCCGATCAAGGGCCCAAGGGCAGTGGCGGATTCAATAATTACAAAAGAAATTATTTAATAAATACGTGCTGTTATCCATTAATTATTCAAAATAAATTGTAGATATTAGTGCAGTATTAAAAAATCGAGATTAAAACAAAAGTATTAATGACATTCCCGCTCAAGGAAAATCCGCCACTACTCGGAGTAAAATCGGAGTAAAACCCGGGTCAGGATGGTGCTACAGAGATAATGTTCACAATCGTGAAAAGGTTTCATAGTTAGAAATAAACCATTAAAAAACAAAAAGGGGCAAAATCAACATGCATGAAAAAGGAATTCAATCAGTATCTAGAGTACAATAACAATGGCGTGATAAAGTATAAGAGATATTAACATTACTTTCATCATCCGACGTCATGTTGAAAACAATATTTATTAGCAAATTGAACTCATATTAACTTATTTTATTAAAATTTGTAAATTCTTTCACATTATAAAAATAATAACACATTAAAAAGCTTTCAACCGCGGATTTAAAGAGATTCAATTTATGTATATCTTTTAGATTTTTGGTAAGGGAATTATACTAAATTATTCCTGCATGATAAGGACCTCTTTGACAAAGTGTTGTTGACACGCCAGGACGATGAATATTTGCCTTATTGCGAGTACTGTGTTCGTGAACTAGACTATTTCTTCTAAAGCAAGGGTGGGATTTTAATATTTCTGTCTTAACAAACACGACTACTTCATAAATGTATGTACAAGGGAGAGGGAGAATATTTAATTCTCTAAATAAAGGTTAGCATGAATTTCGGGGGTGAGTTTTACATATAATCCGAACTACTCTCTTTTGAATTCTAAAAGTTTGAATGCGCTGAGTGAATTGGCCACTGAAGATTATGCCGTACCGTAAATGAGAATACAGATTTACAAAATACACACAGCGAGAAACGTGTTGACTAACAATGTAGGCTAAAATTCGGAATGCATAGCAATTTTTGCTTAGTTTGGAATTCAAATTATCAATATGGCAATTCCATTTGAGGTTGTCCTGAATATGAAGCCAGAATATGAATAATTACCTCAGATAAAGTTAAAAAGCTTTCTCACATGTCGCGGTGACCTCTAGATAAAACTGATGTAAAAATATTGCGAACATAAGTGTGGCCTTATCGGTTCCCTACGATATAAAAATTCTGTAAAAAGCATTTGAAACTTTTTTTAAAAATTGATTTAAATGAAGTGCAGTACTAATCTCTTTTTATCTACACTTCAGACGGGAATGCCATTAGATATATCATGAATGTTCGGCTTAATTTCCCCTAATAAAGTATTTCATGGAGTTCTAGAAACACTCACGTGATAAGTGAAATCACTAGTGCATGTGAATTACATTTATAAAACGTTAAAGGTCTGGGAGAGGCTCATTCTGATGTTCTGATACATCTTTACTAGGGGAAAATAAATCGAAAGCGATGTACGAAAAAATTAATTTTAACTTCCGTAACCATCGTTTAATTCTTTCAATTGAATTACTAAAATGCGCGAAATAGAAATTGTCGTAACTGCTTCACACCCGAAATTTTACACATTAATGCTTTATTTTCTCTGATATTTAAAGCAGAGAAAATTTTCAAACTATGAAAGTTTTCGATTAAAATTTCGATTGCGTTTACTCGTAAAATATCGTAGTACATACTTTGTGGAATTAAACTCCTATGATTTTCCATATTCTTAGAAAAATATACAAATTTCGTGTATCACATAAATTTTAGAATATTATTGTGTGGATCCCCTTTTGGTGCTGGTACCTAGGCGCCTATGTAGCCAATGCTAAAAACAGTTTCTGACCCTGCACTCAAAGTTATTGCCTCGAGAAAACTGCGCACTGTGTTTATCAGTTTATTGTATATTAGAAGCAGTAAATTAATTTCTTGTCCTCAACATGATCGTACGCAGTTTCCAAAAGCTCTATTGACAATAAATTATTTATTTATTGTCAGTCTAACTGGCTTGATGTTGGTACAGAACGAGTACTGAATGTAGCCAACGCTTTTACTTCGTCATTGTCCATAAGAGTAATGATAAGGGTACCTCGCGTTCTGTTGGTAAGACATTCGAACTTCAGAATTTTCGGTGTTCGATACAGTTTCTCTTCGTTATAATTCGTGTAAACTAAAATAGCATGTTTCCTTTCAAAAACAATGATGATATCGTAATTAGTTCGTAATATTTCGCTAAATTTAGAAAAAAATAATTTTACTCCACTACATACCTTAACAATCAGACTTCGGAAAAATATTTTCTTGGTGAGTTTATTTATAGATAAGCAACATTTCTTCAAAATTTCTAGTACCTACCTTTGATATTTTTCTCTTTGATTTATGAGTCGTCGAATTAAGGTCAACGAACAAAATATTTTCACTTCTCTTTACCTATTTGAAATTGAAAGAAAATTGCAGAAAATTATTTCAGATGTTTAATTCAATATTTTTACGTACAAGAACAGAGATATATCAATTAGTTCCTGAAATATCAAAATTAGTCAGCGAAAGTGGTATACCATGTCGTTAGCTCAAACAACTAACTCATAAAAACACTTATACTCTTTGCACACATTAAAAGTATTATATCGAAAAATATGTTCTTAGATACAAAAATTAGCATTGTTTACATATATCCCGAGAGCTAACAGGGTTTCATAATCCAGAATGACCTTCAGAATATAGATAAACCATTCACTTCCACCTTTGATTTTTCTCTCAATCTTCATTCAAATAACATAAGTCCGGAATTTTCATCAATTAATATTGATTTTAAACATTAAAAAAAAAACATGCTGTCATATCATATTCCAATTGGATGTGCGGTATAAACCTGGAAGTTGAAAAAAATTCCAGTATTATTTCCCGCACACAACATAAAGCTGATTTTTGAAGAGTAGATATTACTTTTTAACATTAAAAAATATAAAAGCAAAAAAGGAAAATACCATTTCAGCAATCCATAGCTAGGCTTCTCCCTTAATAGCAAGATAGCTTTAGAACCCATTACAGGATTACCCTTAATTTTTCAATTATTACGAGTATAATAGTTCAACCGAACGCGTCGGAAAAGTTCATTTCAGGGAAACTATAAAAGTTAGTGTGTAGATAAAAAGTATTAACTCTAAAGTAAAAAATTATGTTTAATAAAATTAGAAGTAAAAAGAGTATAACTACAAAAAAGGCTTTACCTTGGTCACTCAACATAGATACAAGTACTTAGAAGGTACACAAATGTAGATATTGTATAATATGAAATATAATTCTAAAAGCTTGAGGTGTCAAGCGACCTAAATACTAAAACTACTACAAAATTTTGAAAAAACTAGGTAGTTACTACATTAGCATATCGAATTTACTGTAAAATGTCCTTTAATTTTTCACCAGACACTACCATTATATTAAATATTATTTATTTTTTTGCATATTGCCAGTTACAGCGGTATTTTTATTCTCCATGACTAAACAAAATAACTCACTTAACACTAACCTAGAAAAACTGTAGAGAATTCACTCCATCATTAATAATGCAAAGTTTTCTAATTATTATAAATTTATTGTCAAAAAACAGTACAAACTGCGTATGACCACATGGAGGACAATAAACTAATTTACTCTCCGGAAGCAAGGAAAGAAACAACCCATCAATTCCGATCAAGGGCCCTAAGGCAGAGGCGGATTCAAAAAAATTCAGCACAAGTTCCTAGATAAGACAAACAGTTAGCTGCGAGTTATAATACTAATAGAATGTCAATATGTTTGTAATTTTACGCAAAAAATTACATGTACAAGTTATTATCGAACTATAGATTATTCTGAGTATAGTGTTTAAAAATCAT
>NNCF01125822.1:294245-336823 GCA_002313205.1 Laupala kohalensis
TCTCTTTAATTATTTTTATATTCCTCTTCCTTGGGAACGCTTTCTTTAAATACTAGTGACGTTTAATCGTATTACATCTTGCTAAATTGAAACCTAAATTTTGTATTGTATGTAAATTTACTCGTCAGTTTGAGAGGGAAATAATGATAGATGAACTAGTAATAGCGTATACTCATACGTCATCAAGTTATGAATTTAATTCCAACCATTAATTGCCAAATTCTATATTGTATTTTTTCAACCAAAATATGGAAATTTTCATTTATATTTTTTGCGTGTTTTAATGGTCATTTACGCAGAAAGCATTTATCGGAAAAGCAAAAATTATTCCTACTAATTTACGCAGCATTTGTATCCTCTCGTTTCGTTTTCTCATGAAGATATTTGAGATGTTTAATTATTCTCATAGAATCATCCTGTATTTCTAGACGTCGTATCGAAACCTAACCCTAAAGGATCAAGGATGCCTTGGTGCTGCGAGCAATTACATTTAAATGTGATTGAACGTACTATGTCAACATGGAGGCAAAAGTGTTATAGGTGTGGGATCTTATATTAAAGGTTGTATGTTTAATATCTGCATGGTACAAAGTAACAACCTTGTAAAACCTTGATTAAGCAGCGTAGTCCTGACTGACATTCACCAGTGCACAGTCGAAACTATTGAAGCAACAAACATTAAAAATGAAGGGTACATGCTTATTGTGAAGTAACAACTCACCAAGAAAATGATTGTTCGAAATTCTAATTTTAAAAGTGTGAAATAGGAGAAAATGTGTAAATGAGCAAAACAAATACGAGTATATTTCAACGCATACTTTCCACTCTGCAGGAAGAACCTCCTGAATGATTCGAATAAATTTGAAAAGGCGGGGTTCGGCCCATTTAATGTCGTTAAATACACAAATCTTTCCTTCGCCAAGAAAAACACAGCTTTGATAAAAAAATTGTTTTAATTGGCTAATTAAAAATTACATTTACATAATTATCTACTCTACTCATGCACATTGCTTTCCCACATATATCTCCAAAATCATACGCTTACTAACCATATCACTTGGTTCAACAATAAAATATTGGTTAATTACCAGTTCCAACATGACTTTACTCTAGACATAATTATTTTACAAATATTAATTAATAACAACACTGCTTGCCTCTAATGATTGTCATTCATTACACACGGACAAGTTTCACGAAATTGCTTGTCATCGTAGCACACGCTCGATTTAGTTCATTTACCACTTGCCGCTCTAGCGAAGATATGGGCGCAGCCAACTTGAAAACGCTAGAAAGTAGCAATCTAACTGAAAAACCTGCTCTTCAGGAATTTATTCATTTAACACTTTTATACATCAGAAGGTAGTCTTTTATATTCACGTACTATGTTTTAACGTGACTCCATTAGAATGCTCAATTGGAACCAATAACAGTTTAATTTTTGTTTTATGACGGACCACCAGGAGATATAACGCAGATTATTTGTTCGTAGTTCACAGGCGCCGCTTTCTTCAAGGGTCCCGCGCAACGCATGGCGCGACTCAACTCCGATGCGGGGGGCACTTCCTACCTCTACACTTTTGATTACGCTACTGAGAACTCTGGCTCCGGTGGTTTGCTAGGTGGCCCGCCTTCTACCGTTCACCATGGCAGCGACCAGAAGTTTCTCTTTCCAGGATACTACAACGACTACACAGAGAACGACCACAGGATTGTTAAAATGTACTGCGAGCTTGTAGTGAACTTCGTCATAAATCTGTAAGTTTCCACCCCATAGTCTTCTTCCACCCTGTAAAGTCTTCTATTAGAGTAATATTCTCTTAATCATGAGTCTTAATCTTGACTATCGGTAAACAAGTGAGTAAAATTTGTTTGCCTTATGGAAATGCACAATTTTGTCTAAATACAATTTTGTTGTAACTACAAATAAACATATCCTTTACTTACTGTCAACGGTAATAATTTTGTAACGCGTTTCAATTTATGCGCAGGGATGCAAAAATATCAGGAGTGAGTTGGAAGTCTCATTCTCTTCTTGATGACTTTTACGTATCCATTGGTCTTTCTCCAAAAGAACACTCTGAATTCTCGGACCAGTTTTACGTGATGGAAACAGAACGTCAGGAGGTAGGTAAGTTACGCGTTTGATTGCGTGTTGAACGTAACCTTCAAATTTAAAGTCGGGGCGGGAATTCCAATAAGGTTTCTATGTCTTCGGCCTCGGTGATCTCGGAATGAACAATTTACTGAATTCAAAGCAGGTCCAGTGGGGTTTGGTTTGACATGGACTCGTAAACATAAGTAAAGACCGCATTACATCATGAATCTGTGTATAGTACTCCAGTTTTAGTAGTTCAGCGCACAAAACATTCGTCACCGTCCTTCAACTCCACCGATAGGATTGGGTTGCTGGGTATGCAGGGCCCCTGACTTGGGGGAACAGACACCCTGGGCTAATAAATTTGTTTCGGCATCCCCACCCCGACCCAATGCAAAACGAATAAGATGGCCTTGTGTTTTATCCCATTCGTCTTCAACGGACGTATTTGTGTGTTTCATAATATATACTTAACCGTTAATTTTTATTACAAGTGACAACTGGTGTGCGTTTTATTTTGAAATATGTATCTAGCATACTGATCTATACTAAAATCAATCATACATTTGATATAAAACAATTATTGTCTTAAGTAATTTGGACTAATTTTCTTATTTTAGGCGAAGAGGAGGAATCGTCTGAAGAAACTACAAGTGAAACACAATCTAGTTCAATAACTACAGCACATATATCTAGTAGTAGTGATTATGAATCTACTCCAAGTCAAACTGAACCCAATACAATACCTTCCATATCTACTAGTGATGTGACAACAGACAATATAGGAAGTACGACAACCGATAAAGACAGTTCAACAAGAATTGCAACATGCGGAATAGTTCCCTTATCAACTATTTTGTTAATTTTATCACTTAAGTTTGTATATCTATGATTAGCAATTGCATTTACAATTTTCAATTGATGTTAAACGATTCTTTTCCACTTCTGTCAAAATGCTTAATTCTTGAAGATATTAACATAGCATTAGATGGAATAGATGTAAATGTTAAGGCTCTCGGGTTGACGATAATTATTGGCTGTATTATTATCGATAATACGCCAGAAAGGCGCCATCTCATAGCATAGCAAAAAAACATTGCAAAAATGTAATTAAATTTTATTCAATTATCCAACAAAACGAAATTATCATCATGTGTGAGCATGACGAGTGGCCTAACTCAAATTTTGTACTATGGTGATTTTGTATTTATGCATAAAAATTTACTTAAAATTGATCAATTTTTTAAATTAAGGTGTTAACTTGACTTATAAATAAATTCTCTGCAAAATTTGTCCTACATGTGTTTTATTCGAAAATGCCGCTTCAGTGTTAGGGTTAGGAAAAAGTCACAAAGTTTGAATTTCATCCAAAGTGCTAAAAATTAACGGTTTTTTGACTGTTAATTACGACGAAACTACCAAACCGAATATCATATATAAAATATACTTTGTCAAAATAGATGTTGCAAACTGCCTATGACCATGTGGGATACTTCACTACCGACCCTTTACCGAATTGCTTCATTGCTCACCGCAAACAAGCAAGGGAGCATCCCATCAATTACGATCAAGCGCCAAGGGGCAATATCAGATTTAATATTTACCAAAGAAATTATTTAATAAATACGTACTATGAACCCTTTCCCTTGTCTATAGGGGTCGCAGATGAGGATGCTATGATGTTTCTTTTTTATATGACGGGGGAATTACAAGGGAGTCGGATGCCCTTCCTGACGCACCTCTCTGAATGAATGACATGAGGGTGAATTATGAGTGAATGCTGTGGTGGAATGATAGACAGGGGAAACGGGAGTACCCCGAGAAAACCTGCCGCGAACTCCGCTTCGTCCGCCACCGCGAATTCTACAGGGTTT
The DNA here is from genome assembly GCA_002313205.1 of Laupala kohalensis. Classification (NCBI taxonomy): domain Eukaryota; kingdom Metazoa; phylum Arthropoda; class Insecta; order Orthoptera; family Trigonidiidae; genus Laupala; species Laupala kohalensis. The sequence continues at coordinate 298,218 of NNCF01125822.1, forward strand.
GAACCAACATCAATAGATGTAAAAGGCAAGCACGCTACGTACTACCCCACGTACTGTTATTCATTTTTCTTCCAAAATGAATTGTAGATATTACGCGCAGTAAAAATATAAGATTAATAAAACAAAAGTACTATTGAGATTCCCACCCATGGAAAATCCGTCACTTCCCGAAGGATAACTGAAGAAAAACCCGGGCCAGGATGGGACCTGTCTCTTATACACATCTNGCGTACAGTTATAAATATACCATAATAAACAAAAAGGATTCAAAACAATATACATGAAAAAAGTAGTTTAATCAAGGGTACTATAACAATTGCGTGAAAAAGTATAACAGGAATTAACATCACTTACATCGTCCGAAGTCATAAGGAAAAAGTATTTATCGGGAAATTGAAAATCTCATTTACTTCTTTTATTAGAATCTAGAATTTTATTAGAAGTTCTTCCACATTACAGAAACACATTAGAAAGCTTTGAATCGAGGATTTGAAGAGATTCAAATTATTTACATCATTTACATTTTTGAGCGGGGACGTATACAAAATTATTCCTGAGTGATGCAGACCTTTTCTGCAACTGTGCTTGTCACGCCAGGACGATGAATATTAGCCTCATTACGAGTCTTGTGTTTGTGAACTAAACTGGTTCTTCTAAAGTAAGGGTGGGATTTTAATAATTCTGTCGTTACAAACACTACTTCATAGTATAAGCAAGGGAGAAAGAGAATATTAAAATTTCTAAATCAAGGTTTACATGAATTTCGATTGTGAGATTTACATATAAACCGAACTATTCTCTCTCTTAGATTCTAAAAGTCTGTATGCTGAGCGGATTAACCCCAGAACATAATGGGAATAAATTATCGTATCGTAAATGAGAATATACATTTAGAAAACACACGAAGCGTGAAACGTGATAACTTAAAATGTTGACCGAAATTCGGAATGCATACCATATTTTGCTTAGTTTGGAATTCAGATTTTCAATGTGACTATTGCAATGGAGGTTGTCCAGTATATGAAGTCCTGAAAATTTGGATATATTGACACTTTTTATTTGGGTTTCGTTTATTGAAAGTGATTTAGGAGAATGAGATTTCGTTACACTATTGCGAAATGGCTGGGATACTGTTTTATAAGTATTAATCCTGAGACGATTTGAATTAAACAAAGACGAGAGGTTAAGTAGAACTTTTGGCGCATTGACATGTTTACATAGATTTGTGCCATCAGTAACTTCTGATGCCTATCTCTCAAACTGGAAGTTAGATTTTCATATGCCAATTCACGAATGACGTATGAATGCAGTTTTGAGAGAAGAATTTCGTGATTGATTTCATCGAATGCTTTCGATAAATCAAGAAAAATACCTTAAGGATTATCTCCACGGCCAAGAGAATTCGTTACATCATTTCAAAATAAAATATGGCTCTGATGGCTGAAAGGGATTTACTGAAACCGTGCTGTTGTACATTAGAACATTATGCCATAAGAAGTCTAAAAGACGCTTATAGAACACATTTTCCAGGATTGTTGATAAAGTAGGCAATAGAGACAGGGGTCGATAGTTTCCAACATCGTTTAGTTCCTTTCTTATGTATTGGTTTCACTTTAGCTTTCTTAAATGCCAGGAAATACACCTTCCGAAAAGAAGGTGAGTGAATGGATTTAATATAACGCGAGAGAAATATTTTACTATAAATTCAAGAATTACATATATCCCAGCTGAAAAATTATTTTTTAAACAACTGATGGCACTCATTACTTCATTAGCATTAGTCTCGAAAGTTAACATAGTTTGTGGAACATGTGTGAATGTATTTGGTAGACAGTGGTTTGGAGTTACTGATTTCCATATTTTATCTATAATTGAAAAAATAAGAATAAAACGAATTTGTTCTTTGGATTTGATACATTTTGTCATCGTCTAGTAGGAAAAAGTTTCCTGGGCGATTTTCTGATGTGTAATTTTTATTAATATTCCATATCTGTCTTTCATTTTCCGTTACTTTAGTCACACAGACCACTTTTCTAAGAAAACGGACTTACATTTACGGAAATAATCATGAAATTCGGGTGGTTAGTTATTGAGTTTTGAAAGATAATATAAACGACGTTTGGTTTTGGAAGAAATTCTAATCCCTTATATATCTCTTGTGATTGTTACTTTAACTAACTTGCGATTTATAGGAAAACAAAAGTTGTAATACGTCAAGACTAAGAAACATTTAATTTATTGTCGGTGTTTTCACAATAATACCTGTCATCAAACCGAATGCAGTATCAAGTAAAAGAATTTTAATATATGTTACTTTGTTTAAAGCAACTGAACATTATGATGAAAAATGTTTTATTTTGCTCGAGGGACGCAATTGAGTTCAGGAGGATTTGAATTCAACTGTAATCATCGGGAATCAATTCTAACTCGCGACCTCAAGTTATTACCATGTTTGGGAGCGGAATGAGACGTAGATGGAGCAGATGAATAAGATTTGGGCGAGAGGGCTTAGATAAAAGACAGATCAGGGCGAGAGACGAAATGGAGTGGGGAGAGATGAAGAAACTGATGAGGTAGTAATAGGGGTGGGTGTTTTTTGTGTGGAACATTGCGGTTCGTCAACGACAAGGGTATTAGAGCCCTTGTGATGGGCGATGGTTTTGGTGTATGTGTAGGGACTGAGGGAGGAAGTGAGGTAAGGTATGTAGCTAAGAGAGAAGCAAAGCGTTGTTTCCCAAACAGTCCTAGATGTAACCCTATTGGCGTGTTATGTGTAGTCCGATTGGCAAAAATGTGGGGTTGCATATCAACAAATGTGATTTTTGTGTCTGTCAGGTGCTGGCTTGGGACGATATTTGCGTTAATTTCGTTGTTCAGGTGTGGCATGTTGTAGTGAGGCAGGTAAGAAGGTTTAATGTTAGTGCATTTGGAGACATTTCTGAGTTTCTGTAAATGTTCACTAGGGTTGAATGTCCCAGATTCATGTCATTCTACCTACCAATAATTATACTGTGTCCGCTCAGTGAGTGTTATGGTGTGAGTGTCCAGTTCTCTGATAACTTCAGCCAAATGAGCGTCGTGCTTGAAGAAACCGGATACAGAGAAAAGGTTGAGAAGAATTCCACGCATTATAGAGGACTTTTGGAGACCTTGCGAATCAGTTAAAATTAGTGAGCTACATTTTTGTGCGAAAAAGTTGTCTTTAAGTGTGTTGGAAAGCACAATTTTACATTAAGGGCGGCTGTGGTGAACAGTTGAGAGAGTTAACGTGTTTGGAAGCGAAATAGGATGGAGTGAAAGAAATTGGAGAAGAGGATGGAGGGGGGAAATGGAACATGTCATCTTACACACTAAACCTACTTTGTGTCATGAGATGGGGTGATAAATGTGTTTTGGATCGAACTGGCTGACAGGAGTTGGATGGCGATAATTCCTAACTGTTGTCCAATCGCCGTATGTTTTTATTGAACTGCTCCAGAGTACTGATAAGAGTATCGATATATTACAGTAAGTGTTCGTACACCTTCTGGAGGTCAGCTTTGAATACGTTAAGGAATGCGATGTTCATTTTTGTGACTTGGTTAATAACTTACAACAAAGGCAGAAGAAACAAGATAGCAGACTACTACTATTCTGTGTTTCAAAAGAGATGAATTCGGGTATTTCATAATATTAATTAATTCAGTTAATACTATTGAAATTTTTTAGCTCTCTGATGTTAGAGACTAATTGAAGGAAGTATTTCAATGAGTACTACATGCGTTTGATACTTACAAAAATTGAAAAGAAATACGGTAAAACAAATAGGTGACATTTCATCTTTATGATATTTTAACCTTCATGAGTAAGGTATTTGTTAAGTAAACAAAGCAGATTGCAATATTCCTTAATGCTTGAAATAGTTAAGTTTTCAATAGTATGCATAATTTAGGATATATAGTAGGAAAACTGAAAAAAGAAGAAAAACTTATTTTTTAGCTAAAACTTTATGTTCTTCCCGTGTGACCATTCATATAAGATTACAAGTATATAGCATTTATAAACGTATTAAAACTACTTCTAACTTTCCCGGAATGAAGTCTTGTGGCCTATAGCGTGTAATGAGAAAGTACGTATGGTAATGCGATGAATAAAAAATATTTTGAGGTCGGGAAACTAAAAAAACACATGCACTCTTTAGTTAAAACGCAGATAAACATATTGTGTCCCTGTTTTCGCTTACTTAACAAGTGCATTTTACGGTGAGGGGTAATTCAAATTTTTAAACACTGTAACATTAACATATCTAACATACCTAAAAGTATTGCAATCCTCTCGTTTTCTTCCTATTGGTGAAAACGTAGAATTCATAATTTTGTCCATTTTTGGTTAACGTTACTAACTAGCTTTTCACTTCCTTTGATGAAGAAATAGGTGTTTGCAATATACGAGACATATTGGTTGAAGAACATACCAATGGATGCAGACAGTATATTACCTCCAGCTTCTCCGAGCCATACAATTGCAGGATATTTGTATTAATTTCTTTCACATAAGTACCAGTTACTGACTGACTGCTCATAAAATCTCAGGAACTGTGAAGTCTACAAACTTGAAATTTGGGCGGTAGGTTCCTTATAGAATCAGGGAATTCACTGAGAAAGAATTTTACAAAGCCAACCTTTAAGGGGATGAAATGGATTGGATGGTTGTACATACGTATTCCACCGGAACACTGGAATGCGAGGAGCAATTTTAACCGAACTTGATACACAGGTGGCTATTTGACAAAACGTGTTGTGGGGATAAGACATCTCTCGCACACCTAGGGAGAGGGTGGGAAGGGGGTGATTATGTAAAAATAATGGAGAAATCCTATATTAGATATGAAACTATAGATTTCGGTGCCGTGAGGAGAAAAAAACTCCCGATTTCTTGTAAGTTCACAAGAAGTCAACATTGAAGATAATAATCTCTACCATCTCTCGTGTGGTTGTGAGAATGAGGGAAGTAGGTTAAATAATAAAAAACTTTTAGTGTTGGCGTTGAATACATAATTTTTGCGGTCGCAGAATAGGAGAGTCACTCTCAATGCCGCTAAACGAGACATATTACCCCTATAAGAGAATGTACCCCTACCCCTTTGGGTAGGAGATGAGAATGGAACGAAATGTAAAAATAATCGAAGATCATGGACATTGATGTTGAGATCATTGTTTTCAGGGTCACTGAAATTAGTAGTGACATTCCCGATGACGCGAAAATTCATTTTCAGCTCGTTTATATCCTGGGGAAAGGGGATGCCATGTACAAATTATCGAATTAGAAATAATAGTGGCGAGTCATGCTAGATATCAAACACGGTTCTCGATGTCGCTGAGTTGATAGTTACATTCTAATATTGTGTTAGTCTCAATTAAGTCCTCAGGGAAAAAAGTCACGGGGCGTAGGGGCACCGCAACCTTGTAATTGGGGATGGGAAGGGCGAGATTATAACACAATATAAAAGGACTGGTATTAGGAGTTATACGATAAATTTCTGGGTTTCTGATATCAATAATCATACTCCCGATGCCGCTTCGTCCAAATCCCGTAAGGTAACACGACTGCACTAGAGGTGGGTTTAGGAAAAGCGAGACATGAAAAGTAATCGAATATGACCGGTATTGGTGTCAAAACCATGCTGTTCGGGGTTGCTGATACGAGTTATTGAATTCCCAATGCTATAAAGTCTTAGTTCAGACAATTTTACTTAATATTTCACTTATGTCCTTAGTAATTAATGTTACTATAATAAAATATCGTTTATTAAGTGTTTATAGTCAGATTTTGCGTTTTCTCATGCGCTTTTATCGTCAAGTTCCTGAACAACTCACGACAATGGTCACTATCACATTCCTCGAAGCTCTCAAAGCTCACATGCATAATATTTGGTCTAGGGATGTGGCGATACTGGTGGAGTAGTGACTTTTCCCGTGATTTCGGGATAGAGCAGTCACAGCCCGTTCCTCTTTCTCGCAAGTACCGGCACTTCTTGTCACTGACACAGCCACGCTGCGTCACAGGCGACGATTGCGTGTAACAGCATTGGAACATGGCCTTGTTCTCTGTCACAGGCGGTCTCAGTCATAGAATACGTTCATTGCTTATGAATACTTACCGTTGTCACAACCGAAAGAATAAGTAGCTTTCGCGACTTCGCGTATTCTTCCCATTCTGGGAATCCCATCCCAGTTCCCATCTTTCCCCACTGCATTGCTGCGAGCGCTGGCGGCAGGCATCTAGTACATTACCTCCCCCCCCCCCACTCACGGTGCGGAGCGCTATCCAGCGACGAAACAATCGGGGAAGTGTACGTGCCTCCCCAAGCGGGTGCGCTGACCATTTGAAGTGAGCTGCGCAGTCGGTGGTCGATTGAGCTTGTGGCGCGCTCCCATCTGAGGCGGGAGGTACGCCACTGAGGAGGGTAGCAGATTCTGTGGTGGACGGTTCTCCCAGAGCGTCCTCCAACAAGTGCACCGGCTTGACCCTTCGATGGAAACTCGCATCGTTGTTCCATCTACACGCAGCAAGGGGTTCTACGTGGATATCCGTGAACCGGGCTGGTGCAAGGAAGGTGTCAAGTGGTGCAGTGACATGACGTGTTACCTTAGAACGCTGACACGGCAAGCACGCTCTAGCCCACTGACGACAGTCCGATCGCAGTGAGGGGTAGATGAAGTGGTCGGCGACAAGCTTGGTGGGCGCGCGTATTTTACGGATGGCTGAGAAAGACGTGCCATCTAAGAGGCTGAGTGACGAACGGTTGTTGGCCAAAAGAGAATGTGTCACAGTACACGGACAGGTCCGATCCGGGAACGGGAAAACGCTCCATCCGTAGAGATGTATTTTTCACTAGGGACCGAAGTTCACCATCCCCCAATTAGTAATAGCAAGTTTATTTATTCCATTTCATATTTACAATGAATGTATACATACATTTATAGGAATAATTCTAGATCCCTTTTTCATGTAGAGGGAACTATTACAAAAAAAATGTGTTTCAACTTGCAAGTCAGTCATTAATTTTGCTGATAAGATAACGTGCACGGCGGCCTGCAGTGTGACGTCCTCAGATGGTTAGCGGAACATTTACCATTAAAGATAAAAAAAAGATAATCAAAAATTGAATTTACTTCTTTTTCAAAAAATAAATTACGTTAAATTAATTATTTCAATTACTCTCACATAAATATATGAACAAAATAAGACCATATTGCATACATATGGCGATGGGCTAATAACCTGTAGACCTCGAAATCTTCCAAATATTAAGAGAGAATCAACAAGAAATAGACTGCTGAACTATCTGATGACGAACAAATGCACAAAACAACGGACGCTCTTTGGACATGAAGTGTGAGATCTGTTTCAGAAGGGAAGATTAGCACAAGTTGATAGATGAAATATTGCAGTATGGATGTTGTAGGATTACGTGAAGTGAGAATACATAATTTTGCAATGACCCAATGATACTTTGCTCGATTATTTCTCGAAGGACGTTACCAAAAGTATCTCACGAGATTTTCTTTTCCTACTTGCTCAATCTGAACTTAAACATTATTAATTTTTTCAACTTTTCCTTACTATCGTCATTAAAAACCTTTATCTTATATTTTATTTCCTGGTTCCGTACTTTGGAGATTTCCTATTTGGTGTAAGCTTATTACTTAGTTCGTGATAAAAAAATTGTCACCGTATATTGTGACCATACCTTGTATATTTACTTTGCCATAACTATTTTTTTTATTCTTCGATCTGGCACGTAGACTTATTTAAATTATTTTTTCCTTGACCTGGAGATGAGGGGTGTCCTCCGGCAGAATCCAACTCTGCTTGGGCAAGCAAATTTTGTGTCACTAGCAGCCTCCAGGTTTCGCCTCACCAGACAGGGAATGACGCGTCTCTTCGGCATTGAAGGGACTTGGAGGTGACCAAGCAACCGGGATCAGCTTGCGTTGTGCAACGATGTCACTCAATAAACTATGAAGAGCAGTAGCATCAAGAAAGTATCCCGACACTTGTAACTTAAAAAGGGTAGTAGTGCATAACGCACTCGCCTTCTACTTCTGAGGACGCGAGTTCAAACCCGGTCCGATCCAAGTAGAATTCCAGGGGGTGGACGAAGCGATATTCGGGGCATGTTTTCTCGGGGTTTCCCATTCACTCATCATCATTCACCCTCATGTCTTCATGAATCACCCACCTCGGAGAGGTCGGCAGGAAGGGCACCCTGGAAATTCTCCCGCCAAATCAAAGTAAGAGGTATCATATCATACCCATCACCGACCTCTAAGGATTAGGGAAAAGGAGTCAAGGTAAAGAAGATTGCAACTATTTATAATTATTATTAATATTTAATTACAAAATTTTAATGCCGTTTGGTATATAGATGTCTTACTTAACATAAAATGTTACATTGCACAAAATGTTGTTACAGCAACAATCTAAATTTCCTAAATCTAATCTGCGTCTTTTTTAATAAGACTTTCACTATCTGGTCCAAATCGATTTTCCGAGTTCCCTCCTGCTAATCTAAGAATCGGCAAGTCACTTAGCCTTGATTGACTCATAGAATTTTGAAAGTAATTTTTATCAATTCAAATAGAGAGAAGCTTCTCTCTGCTGTTGCCATTGTTACTGGCAGTGTAAGGTATAGTTGAAGTGATGTGGTTAGATTGGGGAAGCTACTTAAAATGAAACTGTTTTCTTCAATCAGCAGTTTTGCAATTTCCCTGACATTTTTCATGGTAATCTCATAAGATATGATCTTAATGATAATAATTCATCAATTACGTGCAGTGATGTCATTGAAGAACGATTGCCATCTGTTATTTATCAGTCAGTTTTGTTACGTTTTGAGATTTCACAACTGAAAAGTTTGTAAGCTAGGAAAACTTTTTTTTTGTCTTACTGTCCAACGATGCATTAAATACTTAGATTTCTAACGACTTAAGAGGATTGTCAATTCTGCAGTCTGATAGATCGTCAAAAAAATGCTTCACAGTTCTCTCGTTCAGTTGGTATATTCCATGTATGTGCCAATTGTTCTGATTCAGTAAAGAATTATGAGACATTTACTCTTAAGGAATGCAAATTTTAAAATGGGTACCAAGAGACGGGAAGAAATATTCTAACTATATTCAATAGCTATAGTAGGTAGAATTAACAACGAGAATTCTGTGAAATTCGGCACATTAATTCATTTTGATCTCATAAATATTGTTACGAATTTTCAGAGCGATTCCTGGGTTTTGAAGCAAGTTATCGCAAAACCAATTTTACAGTTTTTCGATTCAATTAGCATGGCTTCTTATATGATGATCTTCCGAATATTTTTGATCATAGCTAAATAATTAACAGTGAAGACAGTAAAATTAACTAAAGTTGTAACACAAGGAATGAATTTAAAAAAGTCGAAAACGTGGACTGAAGTACGTTATTATATGAAATATTGATCATTTTATGTCGAAAAAATACAAAATTCCATGACCTCAAACGTCAGCTCTTAGATGTAGCATTGTCGCACGTATACACATTTGAGGCGCCTTTGTTTGAACAAAAAAAGAAACATAGGAACCGCAATGTAACAATTTCGAAACAATGAGACAAGCTCTGTAACTTATGAAGAAATATTGACATTAAGAATTTGTTGTGTCTATTTTCATTTTAAATAATTATAAGACCAAAATATTACAGTTGAATTTAATAAATTTCAATTTAATACCACTTTCATATTATTTCCTATATGTATCTTTAACAAAAATTCTCTTTTGCTAAAAATTTTAACATTTGCCCTAACCATTTCGTGGACTTAATTTCTAATTTCATTTTTTACGGAAATTTTTATATTTTACTAGATAGAAAGTTAGTTAGAACCAAATAATTATTAGTAGTGACAAAAAACATCAGTATATTTTACTATTCTTAGTTCCACATATTTCTAATATATTTTTACTTTCATTATTTTAAATTTTTATTTTCCCAATTTTGTTACATTCTTTTTACTTTGATTGTACGTATCTAATCATAAGTTGCGAAAGCCGCTGTCACCTTCAATAATTTCTGTTTACTATTACAGTGGTTTCAAGGGAAGTAAAATCTGAATACACCATCACCACCTAATTATAATTTTTCATATTACTTTTATTTTCCTGTGTACTAATTCTCAATGTCATATTTGTCAGGTTAGGTCTATCTAAGCAACAAGAGATATTGAGAGTAATAATTACCTCCCCAAGTGTAAAATATTAGTGAATAAAACCCAGTGCTCCGAAAAGTTCGTGAACGCGCCCGAGTGCCCGATCAGCTGAAACGGCGTGCCCTATCAGATAGGTGCAACGTCGTGTCTCCTTGTACTGGTTAAGGCAGCCTGCGCGTGTTTATGAAAAACTTAGATTGATTAATTTAATCCAGTATTGTTGAATATATCATTTATCAAATTTAGAGCACGTGCATCGGCAACAAAAAAGTTATACCATAAATACGAAATTTAAATGAAATGTATTCATTCATTGTCAGAATCTCTGCACAGACGGACAGACGTTATGCAAAAAACTACTTTTTTAGAACCAAATACTACCAAAACGAATATTTGTGACAAAATCTCGCTTTGGAGTTTTTTCACGATTACAATAATTTCTATTCACTACGAGAGAATATATGAGACAGAAACAATGACTTATAAATTCTTGAATTATCACTTGAATAAAAATCATCTTTGAGGGGTTCTTTCTAACTATCAATGCTACTAGATAACTGCTTTCAATTCTAACAAATACAATACAATGTTTTAACAACTTCAACTCAATATTAACCAGGAATTTAAAATTCCGATATTTTTTTGTTTATTCTAGATGGAGATTAGCTAAGATGCAAACTAGATTCTAATTCACAAAAAAGCGGGTTTTGCTTCTCCATCAAGAAAAAAAGTATCTTTATTAAGGGTTTTAATTATTATCTTGTAATTAAGGGGAAAGATAAAATCGATCTCAAAACTTCGCAAAATGTCGTCCACAAACTTATTTGCAAAAATTGTCTTTTTTCCTATATCGGACAGACAAAACGTAAGTTACAAACGCGGATAAAAAAACATCAGCGTAACAAACACGCTACAGCATAATGTTATATCCTTACGCCGTTTAAATGTTGATCATTCAATACATTGGGAAAATGTTTCAATTTTAGATCGAGAGCCAAATTATTATAAACGTACGTAAGAAATGCTACATATTAAGTTTACGAGTAATACATTAAATTTACAAACTGACACAGAAAACTTGTCAAAAATTTATAGTTCTTTGTCATTGTTTTATTTGTGTGTATTTAATTTTGTTTTTTTTACTTGTAACTATGATGACACTTTGTTGATATGTCCGTTCACTAACATTCGCCTGATGATGGCAGCAATATGCTGTTGAAACGTAAAAATATTAATTAGGACCAACTTAACTGTGGTCCAACGCCGTAGAAAAATATCCATATGAGATATCGAAAAATGACTTTTTCCCCCATGATTCTGGAAGGGACTCTGTTCTCGGAAATTACAAATAGAATCATTTTATGTGAATTTTTTTCCCCTTTTTCGAGGGCAAATTTAACATTATGGTCCTATCATAACCTTATTCTTCGAATATCCTTCCGCGAGTGATGCTACCTCCACCATCTTCACACTTACAACAGATTTTCTTAAAACGGAATCGCCGGCTCTAACAAACCTAACATCGCCGACTGTGACCGAACAATTGTCTATAATTATCATACCCTAACATACTAACAAACGGTGGGGGAGAGAAGAAAATAGTGCGGAACAATATTTCTTTATAACTACCGTAAATATGAAAAGCGAAGAATACGGCTTATATTTTCGGAACCGCATAATATTTGTAGTATTATGACAAATTATTTTTTCGAACCCTTGTGGGACCATATTCTTAAGTTTGACCATTAATTATTAGGTCAATTACCATTTCAATGTAAAAAAAAAGAAGAAAATTAATAGAATTTGAAATTTGGAAACAAAATCCAAGTAATGTCAACTATATGAAAAGAAACCAAAGAGTAAAGTTGAAACACTTAATGTAATTAATCAGGAATGCTCAATTTAATAAAACCGTTTAGAAAACGCAGATAGTCACAAAGTCTCATGGAGGTAGATCTCACGAATATTTTTTCTTGAATTCATTGTTCATTTTGTTGTGTTTATTGCATCTAGAATAAAAGGATATCAAAATTCCGCGTGTGTGAAGTATTTAGTAATTCAGGCAAAATGCGATGTAAATAAAATTGTCTCATTTTGAATTTAGTTGTTCGTCTCTCAATATTTTCTCTACAAACATTCCCGTAGACATCACAACTGCGTATAGACAATACCTACGCCCTGTGATTGCTGTCGTTGGATTTTATAATAATAACTGTTGATTTTTGTTTTCAATTTGATTGGATCTCCTTCAAATTTAAGTCATTTTAGTTTATTTTTCTTCACTGCATTCAACGCAGGAAGTTGTGCAGGAGACTGAAGACACTTCACTTCCACAACACCGTCACTTGGTCACATTCCCGCCCTTTTCCTCACCCCCCCCCCACCCAACCACCTTCTCCGCAGCACTATCTATCGATTGGACGGCGTACTCCGTAGTCGATTCTGAAGCATGAAAAATTGTGTACTTTTGCGAGTTTTAAAGTCATTTATCCGCTTTCCAGATTACTTATTTGAGAAAGGCACGACTATTTATTTTGGTCTCACCTACAAGATTGTTTTTTAAACACCGTCGTAGCATTACTCTAGAGAACGAAATTCCGAATTCGTCACTGACTTTTCTCTTCATCCACATTAGTTTGCCAATAACTCATAAAAAAATAATAATCGGAAAATGTGGGACATCACGACCTATCGTATTTTCTTCAGCCTTCCAATGAGACCTTTTGCAATAAAATCGAACTTGATTAGACTGAGAAATCCCGATTTGAAATTAGCATGGAGGAACAGAGCTGAATCTGACTACCACCAGGCCTTAAGTGATGTAATTTCTCAAATGCACGGTTCACAAAGAAGCTGGTTCTGTCAAGATCCAGTGACTCAGAGTATTTATATTTTGTAAACTTTGTGAGACTATTTATATGGAACAGAATTGTACTTAGGAATAGGATAAATTCAAAGCTATCAAGATGTTTTCCTAATGACTATAGCTTCATCCACCTCTTGTTTCCTGGGACTAAACAATATGATTTTTGTAAGGCGCTTCAGTACAGTCTGGAAGTTGGTTTTTAGTGTCATAAGGCAAACGTTTCACGAAGTCCGCCTTGTAGGGCACACCTTTTTTAGGTTTATTTTTTTCTTTGACGATTCTTCAAGGATTCTATCGAGAGCTTGCCAACGAGGAAAACTTACGCTGAAGAAAATATGTTTGCTGAACTATGTCAGAAAACGCACTCACCTCGGTAATGCAAGAGACTAAATAATTTAGCAGAAGGTTCAGGTTGTGTGCCGCACAAGGTACTTAGCTGTTTAAATGACATTTTTAATTCTCATTTTCAGACCAGTATACCGTCCGCTCATAGTTGAAGCGTCATCGTTCCCTTGCCCTCGACTTTTTAGAAACTAATGAAACAAATCTAACATGATTGCAATTCTTTTCATTGTGATTGCATATTCGCAATTGTCTTTTCACATACATGTAAAGAATATATATTAGTCATTTGATGATAAATTGATAGACTTCATTAATATAATGTTGAGTGCACACATATTTTTCTTCTGCGATGTTGCATCTCTAGGTTAAACGAATAATGCATTTATATTGAATAATACTAATTTGCCAATTGGAATGGAATGCCAAGATTAGGAAAGTACTTGCAAATTAAGTGATTCCTGTAAAACAATTACTCAGACTGAATAATTTCGACATTTATTAAAAACCCCTTCAATACATGATTAAAATCCTTTTGTGTGTGAACTTGTCTCTAATGAAATTGAAAATAAAACTTAAATATATTAGTTTACAAATATCGCTTATTAGTCGCGTTTATACCCAATTTCCTTGTTATCATTTGCAGAATTGAAATAATACCGAAAAACAGTGGTAAAGTAATTAATGTAAGATTTCGATTTTTTGTACACCTCTGCCTAGTGGTGACAATCGTTAACTCTCCTCAAGGTTCTACAAAAGAGGGAGTTAGTTTGGGAGAGAAAAGTTCGTGTCGTCCGGACACGATGCGGCGTCTCTGAAGGCTGCAAGTAGCAGTTTGTGCATGCCGGTTTGTTTAGTGTAAGTACCCTCTTAAAGCCCTCCCAACGCTCCAAAAGACTTCTCTTGGGACTTTTCGAAAAACAGCGACAAGTGCAGGCCAGCTCAGTCAGTTCATAGAAATCCAAGGGAATGAGAATCTAACTTTTGGGAACTCGGGGATGGTGGTGACGCACGCCCCAGCTCGCGCGGAGCTAAACACGTCTTCCACTTCGCTACGAAGCACGAAAACAGCAAAGCTGGAAGATACAGCAACCAGCGCCACCAAGTATCCGATGTGTACACTTTCAACTCCCATTCCAGCCGCCGCATTCATTCGGATTCATTTACGAATAATCCAACATGTCCGGAGAATTTATAACTCCGCCAATAAAAGTTATTGGTGGTATTGTTGCCATATACTAATTACATCGACTTGCCATTCTACATTCTTCATCAGTCAAATTCTTTTCCCCATGCCAGCTGCAAGTGAGCGACTTTCATGTGTTTCTCTATTTTTTATTCTCTCTCAAACTTTTAATTACTAAAGATAGTAGTGTTACAAACAAAACCATTACAATTTCTTCAGATTGAAACATCCGATTTACCTACCATATCGACCAATCCGATTTACCTACCAATTCGTCAAGAATTATCAATTCCATTCAAAATTTAGAACAGACTTGATAATTCAATAAGTCCCTGGGAGAAAAAAGTATCAGAATTACTCTTCTATGGAGGACAATATTCAAAACAAACAGGTTTACCAAATTCCTGAAGATCTATTTGTAAAACAAGCAAACCAATCATGACAAATCCTATCCTTATAGAAATTTACAGAAGAGAACTTCCAAATAAAAAATAAAGCAAGTATTTTATATTATTTATTGAACAGACAATCCATTTATTATTAGAAGAAAAATCCCAAAATTTTCCCTCCAAGATGTTTTCTTCTTGCCTCTTCATGATCCATAATACCACCACTTGTTGTAAGAACTACATACCTACAAGAGAAAAACAAATTTAATTTTCAGTAATAACATGTCATATTAATGATTATGACATTTGGTGTACCTGTCACAAATGACTGACAAGAAGTATATGTATATTACAGATGTAAATCATAATAAAACAAATTCTTAGTGACACAGTAGTGCCAATTAGTAAAATCAGCTCAAAGAAAGTTTGCCAGTAATAATAAAATATGCACACAAAAAAACCATACACACACACTAATACAAACTGATATGAAGAAGACTAGATATGATTGCGAAGGTTTCCGTGGTCAGAGTCGTTGGTATTTAGGTTCTCAGGAGACGCCGCGTCAAAATATAAAGAGCTAACGTTTCGACCATTTGTACTGTGGTCTTCTTTGCTCCGAAGAAGACCACAGTACGATGGTCGAAACGTTCGATTATTATATTCAGACGCGGCGTCACCTGAGCAACCATAACACCAAGGCTAGACAATCTTAAAAGAGACACTAGCAACTAGTATAAAATTAAAATCTGAAAAATTTAAAATTTGTTAAACAATTTAAATCTTTGGAACATAAATTAAAGAGAGCTACAAATTAACGAACTAAGTAATATCTCACAATATTCAGAGGAATGTAATCCTGCAATTGCAATAGTACATCATGCACAAAAATCTTGTGTGTGACCGCAACGTAATTATTGAAATGTCACGAGTTATATATACAAATTCCAAATGTAACAAAGAATCAGGGACCTTCAGATCAACAAAATATCTCCAAAGCGACAATGTAGGAAACTTACCTGTGTTGTTGGAAATTAATTTTCTGACATTCGGGCTACCAATTAACAATTACAAATTAGATGCTACATAAACGGTATAGAGGATGGCTAGTAATACTCCATTTCAAAATTCCCTGACCAATAAATTATTTTTCCGTGACTATTAACGCACAATAACGTGCACACAAATATTAATATAATGATTGAGGAAAAACATCCTAGCAGGTAAAATCTCATAAAAATAGAGAAATTTCATAATAGGAAATTTTCAATAATTTATAAATCATTCTTCAAAAGCAAAATGTTATTACAAAATAAAAACAAGCACTCGTTAGAAATATAAATACAACAAAGGTTGACTAACTAAAGAATGATGAAAACAACCTTTGGCACTGCTATCACTGAAACAACACTGAGGCAGTTTGAAAAGCAATTGGTGGAGTCGTCACATTTATGGTCGTAAAACATAATATCTACTAAAAGGAGGAAACGAGCTACTTATGAGCATTATCTAATTACATGTAGAAATCTAAATCACGGACTTTCACTGTCACTTCAGCACTATTTAAGAAACCATTTGTTCATTTCCCATGCACTGTCAAATAATAGACTTTATCCTCAATAGTAAAATAATATCCCTTTGTCCAAGTTCGTGACATGATAACAGAGTTTGGATAAGCGGAGTATTTACCATCCAAATACCATAAGGTATTTATTAACTCGGCGGAGAGCGCACCCCAAATGCAAACAATACATCGCTACCGGGTAAAAAATATCACTTTTGATTACTGACTATACAATTGTGTCGTTTATACATATTCAATTCTATATTGTAATATGGAAGAATACTTCTTTGCAAACAACATACACTGTATAATATTCCAGAAACATTTGTTAATTGTTTTCTACACAATGCAAACGAACTTAATGAATAATTTTATTTTATCTCATTTTCTTCTTAAATTAACAAAAATAGTCATCTTTTCCGTAAAAGGTATATAAAATTTATATAAAATCTGAGAATATATATAATAAACAGCTTGTTTCAGAACGCGATACAGAAGCACTTGGTCTATCTCTTTTATTTACCATCTCTCAATTATAAAATTAATTTTTGTTTTTATAAATGATGCTGTTGTGTCTCCGTCACTTAGCGCAGTGTTCGCCATAACTATTCTCCAGAATAATTTACCTTCAGCAATATAAATATTCGGTACTCAAGAGGTCGCTACCAGGTAAAAATTGCCCGCAATCGCTTTGCACTTCCCAAGTAGCTAAGTCTGCAAAGCGAAATGCATGAAACTGAGCGGATGCGTCCAACAATAAGAAGCTACTTAAAACGACAGACATCGAAATTCGTGGAAAGAAAGTTATGAATTGATTATTGAGGTCTGTGGTAATTTTTACCCGGAATTGCCTCTTGCCGGGTTAACATGTTGACAGCCGCAATGCTCAATATTTTTTCTTGCCCCCGGACCAAATCATTTTTTGTCTTCGAATGGGAGAGAAATAACGAAAGATAATGTTTCTGTTGATACATGACATTATTTTCGTCCATTTTCAATAAATTAGCAGCGTGAATCCCACTTGCACCGTGTGGCCCTGCAAGCAAAACTTCATTCTCGCGTCACGTAGTGCAAGAGTCCTTGACAGGGCAACTCGGAAATTTCTCGAAACTTACAACAATTAGTTGACCTTAGTTGCAGTGGCTACTCTTGAGTTTGGCCTGTTTACTCTATCAAATACATTTCGTATCTTATCGTAGAATTTGAGGTTTTCGTGCAATGTAAAACATAGATAGTACCTTCTTATAGTAGCTCTAATGTTCTTCTGTTCGTGTCTGTACTTTATAAATAGATCCTATTTAATAGGAGAAAAAATAAATGATTGCAACAAAATCCAATTGTTTTATTTCCAGTACATTTATATTATTGGAAATTACAAAATATTTTTTAAAAACTTACTCAGATTTTTACGTGCGTCACATAAAAAAAATCTACGCGCTAAATGATAGTATTTCTTCAGGAGACTGGATCACCATGATTCACACGTAAATACACCGTTCTAGCGTGAAACGAGGCTGAGCCCCACCGGTGGCGCAGGTGGTAATGTCGCTTCTCACCAAGGTATCACGGGTTCGATTTCCGATTTGTAGCTTTTCACATTAACGTCCCAGTTCATATAGCTGTGACTACTGAAAAGCAAACCTTCCTTCCTCTATCCAGCTCCTCCTAGTATCAATAACTCTAACTATTACTAACTACTACTTCTACTAATCCCTCCAAGTGGGCCAAGTTGACCTACCACCCAACTCCTAACTCCTATCGCTCCATGTAGATAAGTTTCAATAGCACGCTTCATTTAAAAATACAACAATAAAAAGAAGAAGAAGAACGTGCGCGTGAAGCATCTGTGATTCACGCGGCGTAGCTGATTATAGCAAGTGTGAAGCACCAGTGATTCACACGGCAGTCAACGTGTTAAATTACGATTCAAAGAAAAAAGTTTATAAACAAAAGTTACGTTAAATTTCAAAAAATTATTATTCTTTACCTTAACTCCTTTTCCCTAATCCTTAGGGATCGGAGATGGGGATGATATGACGCCTCTTACTTTGATTTGGAGGAGGAATTTCTAGGGTGCCGGATGCTCTTCCCGCCACACCTCATGAATATTGTGGTGAATGATGATGAGTGAATATTGTGGTGGAATGATAGGCAGGGGAAAGGGAATACCCCGAGAAAACCTGCCGCGAACACCACTTCGTCCACTCCCTCGAATTCTATTTCACTCGGACCGGGTTTGAACACGCGTCCCAAGGAGGTAGAAGGCGAGTGCGTCAGGTACTACATCACGGGTCGCCCCAACATTAGAAAAGTTATTAAAAATAAATTATACAGATGTACTACTAGTTATAACTTACTTCACCTATCTGTACACTAGTTGTATTGCACAACGAGTACTGCTCGATTGCTACACTGCAATATTCAAAAAGTAACAAACTGTGGTGTCAGCGGGAGATAATTTGCAGAATATAACCTTAAAATATTGATTTTCATTTTTATGGGTATTTAGATGGCTTTGACCACTTTGTTTCTTAGGGCTCTAATGACCTAGACATTGGCGAGCCCTAAAGCCCGCCACCCCCTACCGAAAAAAAAATTGTATCTTGTTTTTAGAGTATAAAGACAGCAATCAAAGAGTTTGGTGGGGCCACGGAATTTGGTCAGTTTAACTTAATATTTATGTTCCTCAGACTGACCTCATCCAAAAACAATAGAAGTTTAAGATAACAGAAGAGCTGTGTACTTCAGTTATAAGTATCACACTTATACATATTGCTCAAAAAGAGTAGATGCACATACTTTCTCATATACGTTTCCCAGTCTGGACAGAGAGGCATTAAAGCATTCTATTAGGAGGGATGAATTTTACATGTTACTCTATAGTATGATCGTCTTAACCCATTTTAAAATGTTTATTAAAGAAATATTTTACTAGCATTTATATAAAAGAGTCTCTAATATACAAATTGTTTTTTTTCTCGTTTTTTATGGAAATAAGACCAGCAAGATTTATATTCTACTTCAAAATATATATTTATTAATAAATATAAAGATAAATAGGATATTATTAATGCAAAAACAAAGTCAGCAACCATAAATATTCTTATATAATTTAATTAGGAACTAAAGAGTTAATTTTTTTGCAATTTGAATTTTCAAAATTATATTAACAATTACTAACCGTATATATCAATTATTACGGTTAGAGATGATACTGTTTGTTTTATTTCGTAACGCTCCTTATCTACCTCGTCAAAGAATTCTGTGTTTAACTATATTTTTGACATATATATATTGACGGACGGACGTCCAGCCAAAACAACTTTTTCGGAAACGGGTCTCCAAAACGGATTTTTTTCACGATTACAGTACTTTCTATATACTACACATATGAGAAAGTAATAAAGTAAAATAAACTAAGTTTTTTGGTCGGCGTTGAAGTTATTTTAAAAACAATTTTTTTGCTATCAAGAACCACCCACACATATTTTTGACAAAATTACGTGATCGACTTTTTTCGGTTCTTTATGCTCCGTATACGACAAAACAAATGAACTAAAACATTTTCGTCGGGTTAAAAACCGATAATTCAACTTCTTAGTATCTTTTATTAAAGATTTGAAAATAAAATAAATATTCAGAATATTAATTTACTCTACCTCTCCTTCATCCATGTTAAATGATATACAAGGTTCATGAAATAGTAATACAATGCCTGAATGTAGCATAGATATATTATTTTACTGCGTCTGTAACAAACTTCCAAGAGAAATACCGCTAATGCAGATGTAATACATACTCATCCTACTTTAAGTACAGAAAATTTAAGCAAAATCGTTGGACCAGTTTTTGAAAAATATTCAAAAATGTACTTTGACCTTCACATGAAGTGCTCTTTGTGTTCAAGTAAGAAGAACATTGAAAGCACGTGCATGTCATTAGGAAATTCTACACTAAATACGAAAAATTAAAAAAAAATTCCATTCGGTCAGGAGTGCTGCGCACAGACGGACGAACGTCCAGACAAAAAACACTTTTTCGGAATGAGGGGTCTCCAGAACGGATATTTCCGCAAAAAATCTCGTTTTCGAATTTTTCCAAGTAAAAAACTGTTTGTTCTCCCAGACAGGTAGAGTAGAAGGTAGGTTGAACACAACCACTCTGTTTTAAAGGAATTCTTTATCTTCCTGCTTTCCGGCCACAAAAGTAATTCTACGTTGTGGAGATTTTGACAGGTATCTGTAATAATAAATTCTTCATGCTGACCTTATCCAAAGATAGTAGAAGTACAAGATACCAAATGAATACTTCAGTTCACAGTATATTTATACATATTATGTAATTGCTAATAAGAGCTTAAGTATAAAACAATATTTGTTTTCCCAGACAGGTAGAGCAGAAGGTATATTGAACACAACCACTCTGTTTTAAAGGAATTCTTTATCTTCCTGCTTTCCGGCCACAAAAGTAATTCTACTTTGTGGAGATTTTGACAGGTATCTGTAATACTAAAATTTTTCATGTTGACTTTATCCAAAAATGGTGGAATATTAGTTTAATTAAGGACAAAACAGAGGATCTGTATACTACCGCTCACAGTATCAGATTGATTGCAAGTTATATAATACGCTCACAAATAAAGCTCCAGAAAGAAATAATTTTGTTTTCCCAGACAGGTAAAGCAGAAGGTATGTTGAACACAACCACTCTGTTTTAAAGGAATTCTTTATCTTCCTGCTTTCCGGCCACAAAAGTAATTCTACTTTGTGGAGATTTTGACAGGTATCTGTAATACTAAAATTTTTCATGTTGACTTTATCCAAAAATGGTGGAATATTAGTTTAATTAAGGACAAAACAGAGGATCTGTATACTACCGCTCACAGTATCAGATTGATTGCAAGTTATATAATACGCTCACAAATAAAGCTCCAGAAAGAAATAATTTTGTTTTCCCAGACAGGTAAAGCAGAAGGTATGTTGAACACAACCACTCTGTTTTAAAGGAATTCTTTATCTTCCTGCTTTCCGGCCACAAAAGTAATTCTACTTTGTGGAGATTTTGACAGGTATCTGTAATACTAAAATTTTTCATGTTGACCTTATCCAAAAATGGTGGAATATTAGTTTAATTAAGGACAAAACAGAGGATCTGTATACTACCGCTCACAGTATCAGATTGATTGCAAGTTATATAATACGCTCACAAATAAAGCTCCAGAAAGAAATAATTTTGTTTTCCCAGACAGGTAAAGCAGAAGGTATGTTGAACACAACCACTCCGTTCTAAAGGAATTCTCCATCTTCCTGCTTTCCGGCCACAAAAGTAATTCTACTTTGTGGAGATTTTGACAGGTATCTGTAATACTAAAATTTATTCTGACCTTATCCAAAATCAGGAGAAGGGTCATTCCATGTGAAATCAAATATATACAAATAATTTTCTCAACCACCATCTCAGATTTTGATGAAACTTGGCTCATTTATTCTCCTTACAGTTATAGGCAACAATGTCAAATATTAGCTATCTATCTCTTACAGTTTTCGTGTTACGGGCTTTCCAATTTTCGAAAATTCGGCATATCGAACAATTGACGTCGCGACGCGCGACTTTCTAATCTTGAGGGGGAAAATCATAACTTTATATTTTCATCAAATATTTGCAAAACCTGGTAGTTATATACTTTAACTTGGTAATTGTGGAGCTTTAGCAACATTATCAAAGCATGATAAATTAAAAGTCGTTTCTATGTTGCTCATTTTTTTTTATTATTGGTATTAGAAAGCTTTTTCGGCTGCATAGCAACCATCGTCAGTAACATACACTGAGTGTTGAGGAATAATTTTGGCGAATTCGCCAAAAATATTCCTCAACACTCAGTGTATGTTACTGACGATGGTTGCTATACAGCCGTAAAAGCTTTCTAATACCAATAATAAAAAAAAATGAGCAACATAGAAACGACTTTTAATTTATCATGCTTATATACTTTAAGTATAAGGATGTTAGAAAAATATATATTTTACACCTAAGTACAACTATAAAGACTCAAAAAAATGTTTAATGTGCATTTTTTTGTGAAAACACTTTTCATACAAGGGAATTTCACCAAAAGGGTAACAATCTCAATTTTTTTTTACAAATATATTCCTCAATATTAATGCTACCTCAGGTTTCTTTTTTACTGTTTTTTTACAGATATTCCTGCAATCTTTTATATAGTTGTTCCAAGTATTGTTGTAAAATTGTTTGTTAAATAGTTTTTTTACACTATAACACAAATTTCTCATTGTTATAAACTAACTGCTTTATTAATAAAATTGCCTAAATAAATAAATGTTTGTTTAATATTTGTTTCAATGATGCAAATACCATTTATTCTTTTTTATATTCTCTGAATTCAATAATGAATTGATGATAATTAAATTGAGAACTGAAAAAGATGAGGATGATGACAATTTGTCATCATAAATGTTTATTTTTTAAAAAGTTTTAATTTCTACAAAAACATGTTGCGATCCCTTCAAAGAACATACGAGTCCTATTACAAAAGCACTAAGAGTAATCATCATACAGCAAAGCGAGGCATATGCTTCAAGGGGATTCAAAGTAAAACTAGGTGAAAAATTATGTGCCTCATGCCATAAAACATTCTGCAATATACAAGGTAATCATGACAGTCTTTATGACAGTCGTTTTGATCGGAATAACGACCCAGAAATTGAAGGATTACTAAAAGACGAGGCTATAGAATCTTTAAATTCGTTTTCAGAGATGGGGTACTCACCCTTAAAATTGCATGATCTTAATGAAAACTGCCCAAAATACATGCAAAAAAGAAGCTTGAAAAATTTCAGGGAAATGTGAAGAAGAAAATAAAACTTGGTCTAGATGCTGAATTTCCTGAAGAAAGTAAATTAGTAAAGACAGTTGAAGAAAATGCTTCTGACATGGCCAAGTTAATTGATAGCATTAAGGAAAATCACCACCTTGCAACAACGGAAAAACAAATTCAGCTGTTGACTATCTCGGCTTCACTTAACTGGTCAAGACAAAAAACTATACAAACTTTCCACGTTTCTGATTATTCTGTGTGGCAAGTACAGAAAATTTTCCAAGAAAACTGTTTTCTAGCAGAACCAAGTCCTAAAAGAGGGAGTACTCTCAAACCTAAAGCAACTGAATTGATGATAAACTTTTTCCAAAGTGATGAACAGTCAAGAATTTTAGCTTAGGTAGAAAATGGTATGAAAGGAAAAATACTGATCTTAGGCAATCTACATGAAGTGTATTCTAATTTTAAATCAGAGTATCCTGAAGTGAAAGTGGGTTTCCCTAGATTTTCGTTCACCCAAAATGGTGTGTAAACGGTACTCACTCAGTATGTGTATGTACCATACATCAGAATGTTATTTTATTAATTCACGTGGCACAATTTGAATAATATAAAGATTAATAAAAATGCTTGTGTGCGAAAATCCAAACCGCACATTTATGTTAAGATATTGTAACAACTGTAATCCCAAAGAAAAACTAACAAACGTTTTGGAGACCAAATTTCAAGATTGTGATGGTGACGAAACTATTGAATATAATCAATGGATATCAACTGACAGAACACAAATGTTATCATGTTCTGCAAATATTCATGACTTTATTGAAGACCTTTCTTCTAAATTGGAAAATCTTATCCCACACTCTTACATAGCAAAATCACAATCAAATTATTTCAAGACTCTTAAAGAATCTCCTGATGCAATCACTGCAATAGAATCAATGGATTTTAGTAAAAATTACTCTTCAACTATCCAGGATGAAGCCCAAGGATACCACTGGACAAATGACTCTTGCACTGTACATCCTATAATCATTCATTTGAAAGGTATTGATCGTGAAAGATTAGTTTTAACCCACTGTGTTACATCGGATGACATGAAATATGATGTTTATATGGTCTACTATATTCAGGAAGTAGTAACAAATTTCATCAAAGAAAATTTTTCAGCGATACCAAAAATCCACTATTTCAGTGATGGCTGTGCTGGTCAATAGAAAAATAAATTCAACTTTATGAACCTCTACCTCCATGAAAACGATTTTATGCTCAGTGCACAGTGGTCATTCTTTGCAATAACCCATGGAAAAACTGAATGTGATGGTATTGGAGGTACTGTAAAAAGGCTAGCATGAAAAGAAAGTTTATGAAGATCTCTTGAATAGCAGATATCTCCAACTGACTTGTTTAATTTTTGTACAGTCAATATCATGAATATTACTTTCCATTTATATCTAAAGATTCAGTTCACAACATACGTTACAAACTAGCTGAACGATTTAGAGAAGTTCTAACACTTCCAGGGACCAGAAGATTCCATAACATCAAATCATTGGATTGTTTAGAGACCTTGGAAGCAAGGAGGGTCAGTAGTGATGAGGAACCCAGTCTCATATATAGTTTAAGAAGTACATCACTTGTGGGAGAAGATTTTTTGTGTCCATCATGCCACAAGTGTCAAATTTTTACATCCTGCAGGGCCATCACCATTCTTTTATTTGTCCAAACGAGAGGACATTTGCTTGGTGCCAATTCCTCATGTACTAGCAGTAGAGGAACCACCTCTTACGTCAACAGGAAGAACATTTTTTTGAGTCTTTATAGTTATACTTAGGTGTAAAATATATATTTTTCTAACATCCTTATACTTAAAGTATATAACTACCAGGTTTTGCAAATATTTGATGAAAAATATAAAGTTATGATTTCCCCCCTCAAGATTAGTAAGTCGCGCGTCGCGACGTGTTCGATACGCCGAATTTTCGAAAATTGGAAAGCCCGTAACACGAAAACTGTAAGAGATAGATAGCTAATATTTGACATTATTGACTATAACTGTAAGGAGAATAAATGAGCCAAGTTTCATCAAAATCTGAGATGGTGGGTGAGATGACTTAGATGATTAGACATGGAATGACCCATAAGTATAAGATACCATATGTGGAATGACTCATAAGTATAAGAACTGTATAATAAAGAACATTTTATTTCCAAATATTTTACTATAATACTGACTAAGGTGCTTGTTGGTTAAGAGACATTTACAGATACTTTCTCTCACTGCACTCGATGCAACCATCATGAAAACAAATGGCACATTGCACAAAAACACATTAAATCAAAAACCTCCCTACGACTCCTCACCGGCAACAGCATGGTTACAGAAGCCACAAGGTGAAGTAACCCAGCATCCTCCCGAAATTTCATGCGAATTTCGCTATTGTTTGCATAGTCATCTATGTATTTTCAATGAAGGGCGATAAAGGCGAAAATCTGATACAAAGCACTGTGGATTACCTCACATAAAAAGGAAAAAGACGTGTTGTGGCACTGCCACAATATACCAAAGCAAAATTAACTCTTCACCTTCCAAATGCTTCAAATCATCCTACTTTATATGAAGTAAGAGAATTAAATTGGAGAATTTAAATACTATGGAAGTGTTAAATAAACAATGTTTAAATGAACAGAAAATGTTTTTAACTGTTTTCTACCCATTACTGTCAATGGCCTAATGTAAGTCCAGAATTAATACAAGTACTGCAGCTGTGGGCGACTGTTCAAATTTTACAAATTCGCCTCTCTCACCAGTTCCCTTTCCTTACCAAGTTATTATTAGGATTATATTTCTCTTTTATTAATTCTCCAGTTTTGCCTCTAAATTTGTCATTATAGATACTTTTAATTAAATTTACAAAGATAAAAAATAAAATACCCAAAGTAACATGTACCATTAGTTCAGAAATAAAATAAAAGGAAATTAAGAGCACCTCCTAATTTTGAACATTCAGCAAGAGAACAACTGCACCCACTGAGAAAAATGCGATACTGCATAAAAACGAATTTATTTTAGGTATGTTTTTCCTGGATTCCTTCACAATAACTAGATTGCTTCGAAATAAAAGGCAAACAGAAGTTTTCTAGAACATTATATGCAATTGGGTTAAAACTAGTCTTTATAATTGTTTCATTGAATATAATTTTAAAATATATAAACAAACTTTATATGAGAAAATAAATATACGGACCAATTTAACATTACAGTAGAATCCTAATCACCTTCTTCGTATATGAATGCTACTACTTCCCCTTTCACACTTCAACAGATTTTCTTAAAATGGAATCGCTGGGACAAACAAACCTGACATCGCCAACTGTGGTTGAACAGTTATTTATAATTGTTCAAGGTTCACTGTCGCAAGTCATATCAAAATTATCCTACCCTAAAATACTGAAACAACCAGTTGTGGAGAGAAGAAATAGAGCGGAACAATTTTTTAAATAATTACCGTAAATATCAAGAGCAACGAATAAATATATTTTCAGAATCGCACTAATATTTGAAGAAATATGGCATCAGTATTTTTCAAACCTTGTTGGTACCAAAATGTTATATTTTTTCAAAAGAACATTTTAGAAAGGTAGGAACACAACTGGCATGTTAAGACCAAGCACAAGGCAAGTTGTTATGTCACATTAACATACTACATCAGAACTAGTATCCAATGGAAACCAAGGAATATAATGTTTTAACAAAAGCAATATAAAATTGACTAGCATCATATTCATGAAGAGTCAATACATCATACAATCTAATAAATTGTAGAGAAACATATCAATACGAAACAAACATTATTTGATATACATTACTGGAGGAATATCAATTAACAACATTAAAGTAAAATCAGTTAACCCTATATTTACTCACCCAAACTGACGAGATGGAAGCAAATTATTAGTCCATTTCTCTATTTCATTAATAGGTACATCAAATCTGGGAGAGATAACACCGCATTTGTTTAATCTTCCAGTAAGGTTGACAACTATTTTGCCTGCTCTATGATCATCCACAATCTCAAATTCACCAATGTAACCTTCAAAAGAAATCACTAGTTAATATTAAGGAATTTTAAAATTACCTATTACAATTTGATATCAGTTCAACTTACCATGTTTCATCATAACTGTAAGGAACTTCACGATAACTTTTGAACATGGCCTGATCAGAACTTGCCGTTTGCCGCGTTTTTCAGCATTATTAATGGATGTCAAAGCATCACTCAATACATTCATGCGCACCATGACTACAAAGATAAATCAATTGGAATAAATTCATACAAAATAAGCATGCCATTCATGACTTGATATTCAAATTGACATGGATTAATCACAATTAAAACCATGCACAGTCAAACTATATATCCAGTATAAATATTTGGTCACTATGAAAATGGAAATATCACAATACAATGTACTATTTTTAAGGATAGCGCGACGAATTTTAAATTGCTAATACTCATACCTACTACAACATACTGAACCATAACCACTGAAAAATTCATATTAAATAGGTCCGAAAAGCAACCAATTCAAAAACGTACAGAAACTACAATTTCAAAATAGTATTAATACGAATTCGATTAGAAGGGTACAATAAATTAAGTAACGTGTACGATTACCTTGGATTTAATTCAATGTCCACCGCTATAACGTGCTTCACCAACTTCACATTCACTTGAGGAAAGGAAGCTAACGAAAACAACTGAATTATAAAATCAAGTAGATGCACCAACATAACATCAATCAAACTGAGTAGACAAAAGTTTCGCGGAAATGGATGATAACGCATACCGGCAATATGACTTGTATCATTTTTTCGTAACGTAAGATGTATCGGGATGACACTATTTCAATATACTTGTTGATAATGGCCGGATAATAATGTAACTAATTTTCTACGTTACTTCGTTACGTTGGTGCTGAGTAGAAAAAGAAAATGGCGTTTTAATAGTGCTATAAGATGCAATGTATTCATTGATAGTGGTTCAGAGTTTATGTGGTAAACATGTTTCTTGGTATTTACAATAACTCATAGTGCTGTGCAGTGTTGTTTAATATTGTTTTCACTCTCTTTATATTCCTTGAATTAACTTGTTCGTTTTGAAGAACGTAAGTTGTGTGCGTCTTTAAATTGACGGAATCAAACTATGGAAGAAAATCAAGAAAGTGCTGAAATTGCCGATCCTAACCTTCAGCATAGAATTCAACAGCAACAGTTAATGATTGAGCAACAAAGACAAGAAGAACTTTTGAGACTTCAACAAACTGCATTAGTGGAAAAACAAAGGGAAGAACAAGAACGTCAAATGATGCAGCGTCGTCAAGAAGAGGAACTATACCGGTTACAACAAGAAGCGTTGATGGAAAAACAGAGAGAAGACGATATAATGAGGCAAAGAATGGGTGCACCACCTCCTGGCTCAGCTTCCACCGTTTTGCCCCCACCGCCAGGTGTAGCACCTCCAACTCCTGGAATGATACCTCCTGGAATTGATATGTCAGCTCCACCACCTGGAGCAATTCCAGCATCAATGTTATCTCAACCACCTCCCCAGTTGTCTGTTCCTCCCCCATCTGTGGCAATGCCTCCACCTCCAGGTATTGAACCCTTGGGCCCTCCTGGTTTAGGTCCACCAGGAGTTGATATGGATGATGATGTTCTAGATAGGAAGTTACCCTCACTTTTATCCTTGAAAGTGGATCCTCCTGTTGAAGTCAAAGAAGTAAAACTACCCCAAGCTTTGGAACAAGCCTTAGCTTTTAAAACTGAACGAGCTAAACAAATAGGTGTACAACCAGATCAGATAACAGATGGAAAAGAAGAAGTTTCTATGGAAGCCCCTGAGCCTCCTATTATCAGTAGAAATAGTTTGGAAAATATTTATGATATTGAAGATGAAGACGATGACGAACATTCACAGATGCAGAAGGTTTTAGATAAACACAAGCTGCCTCAAAAACAGATGCAACAGCAGCAGCAGCTACAACCACCACAAAAAACAGATGACTCAAAAGTTTCTGCCCCTGTCCTAGATCGACAAAGTAAAAATAAGAGAAAAAAGAAACGTAAGAAACGTGCCAAAACACAACAACAAGAAATGATGAAGCAAAAGGAAAATGACAACAAGGAAAAGGATTCTAAAGAAGAGAAGGAACCTGAAATAGAAGTGGAGTATGTTCAAGAACAAATCACTGCTACTGAATTGGAACCCATATATAGACAGTTTGCTAGAATCTTTGAAGCATTTCGAATTGCTGAACCAGAGAAAACAGATGATTCTTCCAAAGATGCTATACCAAAAGAACCTCTCAAAGAGATGGATTTGAAAAAGGTTCCAAAAATTGACGTTGAAGTTGAAGATGAAGAGGAGGAAGAGGGTAAAAAAGAAGAAGAAAAAACAAAACTTTCTAAACGTAAACTTAAGAAACTAACCCGTTTAAGTGTTGCAGAACTGAAACAGTTGGTCAGTCGTCCTGATGTAGTTGAAATGCACGATGTCACTGCAAGGGATCCTAAACTTCTTGTTCAGTTAAAAGCTCATCGTAACACTGTGCCAGTACCCCGTCATTGGTGTTTTAAAAGAAAATATCTCCAAGGGAAAAGAGGTATTGAAAAGCCTCCTTTTGACTTACCAGATTTCATTAAAAAAACTGGTATAATGGAAATGCGTGCTGCATTGCAAGAAAAGGAAGATCAACGAACATTGAAAGCAAAAATGAGGGAACGTGCTAGACCTAAATTAGGAAAGATTGATATTGACTATCAAAAATTACACGATGCATTTTTCAAATGGCAAACTAAACCACGAATGTCTATTCATGGTGATTTATATTATGAAGGCAAAGAATTTGAAACTCGTTTGAAAGAGAAGAAACCAGGTGATCTTACTGATGAGCTTAGAACAGCACTAGGAATGCCTGTTGGACCTAGTGCACATAAGGTTCCTCCTCCTTGGTTGATTGCAATGCAGAGGTATGGACCACCTCCTTCTTACCCTAATCTGAAAATTCCTGGATTAAATGCACCCATTCCAGAAGGTTGTTCCTTTGGTTACCATGCTGGGGGTTGGGGTAAACCACCAGTGGATGAAACTGGAAGGCCCCTGTATGGAGATGTATTTGGTATATCTACGGTGGACTATCAGTCTGTTCAAGAAGAAGAAGAAATAGATCGTTCTGCTTGGGGAGAGCTAGAATCAGAATCGGAAGAAGAGAGTGAAGAGGAGGAGGAGGAGGAAGAAGAAGGTGGTGAG
Organism: Laupala kohalensis; assembly: GCA_002313205.1. Taxonomy (NCBI): domain Eukaryota; kingdom Metazoa; phylum Arthropoda; class Insecta; order Orthoptera; family Trigonidiidae; genus Laupala; species Laupala kohalensis. The sequence goes on from NNCF01125822.1 coordinate 328,932, forward strand.
AAAGAGGATGATACTGGTTTAGTTACACCTGCAGAAGGTTTGATCACACCATCCGGCATTACTTCTATTCCAGCTGGTATGGAAACCCCAGAAATCATAGAACTGCGAAAAAGGAAGATAGAAAGTGAATTGGAAGGTAATGAGACACCTGTCTTATATCAAGTTTTACCAGAGAAAAGAGTGGAACGAGTTGGTGCTGCTATGATGGGTTCCACTCATATTTATGATATGACAAATACTGCTACTCCTCCTGTTGCTGTGACTCCTAGTGGAGGCCGAGGAGTTGGATCGGGAACAGTTGAGTTGGCTTTGGATCCATCCGAGTTAGACTTGGTGGACACAGATGCAATGGCTGTGAGATATGAACAACAAATTAGAGAGCAACAGTCCCAGCTACAGAAAGAGGATCTATCTGATATGTTGGCAGATCACGTTGCACGCCAGAAGAATAAACGAAAGCAGCGGCAGCAACATCAGGATAATAAACAAGCCAAGAAATACAAAGAATTTAAATTCTAGACTTGTGAACTAATTTTTTTAAATCACTGAAACGTGTTAGTGATTAGAAACTTCAACGAGAGAGGGCTTTGATTCTAATTCATGTCCTGTGAACAGTGTGGAAAGACTACAGTGCATTACAGAAGCTTAGAAGATTGTGCAGTGTTTGAGCTGTTTTGTGCTTTACTATTAAATTAGTCTCTTCTTTTGTAAGTGTGTTGAATAGCTTAATATCCTTGAACCAGGTTAAAGTATCTGAATTCAACATTAATTTTCTTTTTCCTTTTGAATGTGATAACCAAGTATTGTTCGATTTGGTTAGTGTAATCGAATGAGGATAGTGAGAAGTTGCCTGCTCAAAATTGATGGAAAAATTTAATAAGAATGGCTTTCTACCAAATTAATGAATCTAAATGCTTCAGGGGTTTGAGTATCAAAAATGTTTTATTTGTTTTGCTTAATCTGTCACAGAACACAGAGTGGAAGTAATAATGGCTTTGTTCCATGTCATGTATAAAAGAAAACTGATCTGCCTGAAAGTGACAGTATGGACATTGAAGAAAACAATATACATGAGGTTTGATATTAATATTATGTATTGTGTTTATCTACTTTCAAATTAGCTGCAAAGTTGTTCTGAAGAATGAATTGATGTTTTATTAAATAAATATATTGTGAATTATTTATGAGTCTTATTGACTAGGAAAGGAGGTGAAATTCCAATATTAGAAAATTATCTACTTTTTCCTGGAAACTTTTTTGATGCTCTTGTTTCCCTTAACCTCAAGCACATGTGCCGAAAACTGGAACTTAAACACACACACGGGGTGGATTCCACCCCAAAGTAAATGATGTTTAAAATGAAGCAATTTGTTATAATTTTCATATCATAATTTTTTATCACAAAGAGAAACATTTTGGTAATGCAATTTTATTATTACTTGCATGCTGGAAACCATCTTTTAAATTGAAAAACTAAATCTATGAACAGAACTTTTTAATGAAACTTTATGCTACATGTGAAGAAAAATTACTATATATTTTTACCCTCCTCTTTTTTTGGAATTGTAAAAAGCGTTTTTGTAGAGTAGTGAAGAGTAAAACAAATAAATAGTTAATTAATGTTTTTATATTGATAAAATTTAAAGTAAATTACACTCAAAATGTACCAATTTTTTTCAATAAAAGTGAGAAAAAAACATTGTAAGATATGCTTTAAAATGTTTAAAACTTGTTGCATCCATGCAGAAATGTCAAAGTGAAAGTAATTTTATATTTTATTCATGTAATTTCCTACCTTTGAACACTGGGGCTTTGATCACTTGAGGCAGATTATTCGTGAGTTTCCATCTCACTATGAAACAAGAGTCTCTCCTACTCTTAAGTAAATCTATTATATCAAACATGCACACTTACCAGCTTCAAAAATCAAGTAAGAAGTTCAAAACACTTGAGTAATAAAAATATTAAACACAATACAATACTTTAAAGTGTGCAAATGATACTCTTGCTCTGATAAAATTCTTTAGGCTCTCAAGTTGCAGCCACATCAAAGAACTACCATATTTTCTTATTGGAAACTAGAATTACCTCTCTGCAAGCCTACCCCCTACCAAAGCTATGGGTGAATAAGGTTACTAACCGAGATGTGAGGGTGGACATCAAGAAAGTGACACATCCTTCTAGGTGCAGTGCCTCAGAGCGTTGTGACAACTGGAAATATTTGGTAGCAAGAACACATGCACGGCGTTGATCACACCTCGCACAGTAAACCATGGGAGGGAAGTGTGCAAAAACCGGTTAAAGCTCAGTGTACTGAGATGGAGACAGAAAGGAACTCAGAGTTAAATGGTGAACGAAATAAAATTTATAGCACAACAAGCGAAAAACAGCTGTTGGGTAGATTCCACCCCAGTGTGTGTGTTTGAGAGTTAATTAAAAAATATTGTTAAAATGTATCTTTATTTTTCTAATTTTGCTTCAACATTGATCTATGATGCTTGAGACAGAATGAGAAAATTTCCGAAAAATTATGTGAGAAATTTGATAGCAGAAATATCAATTTATACAGTGTTACTTTGTATATGTTCTTGTGGTATGTACATATTAAAAAACTATGTGATTTATAACTCATGAGTTTCATCTTCTTTTAATGACCAAGTTAAGGGTACCCCGAGATCAAAAGCTCCCTTGAATCAAATAATCTATCAAGTGGAACTGAATATAAATACATCACAAAAAATAAAGTTCATCAATTTCATGACCCTCTGCCAAATTCACCCTCCCTCAAATAAAAAATGAAGACTTTTTGTCAAAATTTTGTAAATTCTATTAACACAGAAAAATTGTTAAATTATAGTAGGTACTGCGTTAATGTATACCTACAATTTTTTTTAGTTGAATAGGGACCAATTTTAGTAATTAAAACTAATAAAAGTCCTTTTTTTCTTAAGCATAGTGCCATCATTCAAAAAAATCCCAACTTTTTGCGATTTTCAGCAAACTTTGATTTTATCGTTCTTAATCTTTATTTGAATTAAAGTTTGATTTTATCATTCTTAATCTTTATTTGTAGTCGGAGTACTCTTAAAACAATATTTCATTTCATTATAGAACAGTATTACTTATACATATTATTTAAAATTTGTTTTTCGATTGTAAAATTTAAAAAAGGCCTATTATTAAAAATTGAGTTGATTTTAAACAAATTTTATACTATACATGTTTTAATGGCATTGTAACCCATATACTTTTTTTAATGTGCACATTTTTAATGTACATGCTTCATAAGTGCCATAGAAATTTAAAAAAATGCTTGATTGCGTGTTATTTCAAGTAGATTCTTCTCTTCACAATAAAATAAGTGAATCTCAATACACTTATGGCAATCAGTCAATAATTATTACTGTGTTTTTATTTTTCATTGGGGCTCCAGGCCTCGCCAATGTCCAGATCGTTAGAACCCTTATTATAACTGTAGTAGACCATAATGCTGTTATGAAACAGTAGTAAAATATATTTATAAAATAACTCTATAAAATATTGTCTGAAAGTCATGTATCAGGAAACTAAGGAAGGAAAAATTTCCATCTATTTTCTTTCATTGTACAACAGCCCTAGAATTCAAGAAAAAAATTAGGCCAAACTTAAGAATATGGTCCCACAAGGGTTCGAAAAAATAATTTATGTCATAATACTACAAATATTATTGCGGTACCGAAAATATAAGCCGTATTCTTCGCTTTTCATATTTACGGTAGTTATAAAGAAATATTGTTCCGCACTATTTTCTTCTCTCCGCCACAGTTTATGTTAGGGTATGATAATTATAATATGGCTCGCGACAACGAGCCATGAACAATTATAAACAATTGTTTGGTCACAGTGGGCGATGTTAGGTTTGTTAGACCCGGCGATTCCGTTTTAAGAAGTGTGAAGATGGAGGCGATGGTGGAGGTAGCAGCACTCACGGAAGGATATACGAAGAATGAGGTTATGATAGGACCATAATGTTAAATTTGCCCTCGAAAAAGGGAAAAAAAATTACCATAAAATGATTCAATTTGTAATTTCCGAGAACAAAGTCCCTTCCAGAATCATGGCAAAAAAAGACGGTTTCCTTATACTTAAAAGTATATAACTTCAAAGTTTAGCAAATATTTGGTGAAAAATGTAAATGATGTGATTTTTCTCTGAAGATTAGCACATTGTGATTTGCAAAGTCCACTTTTTCAGTATGCTAATTTTCGAAACTTCGAAAACTGGCAAGAGGAAAACATTAAGAGATAGAATGCAAAAATTTGATTTTGTTACCTATATCTGTAATGAGAATAAAGAAAGAAGAATTTATTATTCTCTTTGGCTGATTTGATGTGGAATGACCCAGAGGAAAGTATCTTTATAACAATTTACCGATATAGTAATCCTGTTATTTTAACCGAACAAGTTGTAAGGGTATTCCATGGTAATTTCACTTCATATCACATTTTTGTCGAGATCAAACATGCATCCTCGCACAAGTGCTCCTACAACTCTTTCTGTTAAAAGGAGAGGACTGCCAGTAGAGTTATGAGGGTGATAAGTGTGTCTTTCTTCTGACAAGGGTGGTGCCATACAACTCCCACCCCTTTCATAGTTTTTTTTTTTTTTTTGTGGGGCTTTAGGGCTCGTCAACATCGAGGTCATTAGAGCCCTTAAAACTTGTACATGTAGGGAAATTGCAGTTACGCACTAGGGAGAGCCAACATGACTCTCCCCGCGTGTGGGACTCGCCGAATGACTCAACCATACCCACTAAAAACTCTCCTGAATTACAACTCAAAACTCAAATCCTAACATATCTCACGACTTTACTATAAACATTTAAAAAAAAGAAGAAGAGGAAAGAGGAAAATGAAAGATACCCTAGCCCTAATAGCGTCGGGATCGAAAAGAACAAGAGGTGACCAAGGAAGGTCAGAAAAGAGAAAGGAAGGAGCATGGCACAAGTAAGTGGAAGCAATGCCAGACTCAGCTCGGGGCCCCGTGTTTGCCAAACACGTACTTACTAGATGTTAGTCCCCTGGGGCGAGGTTGGAAAATGAAAGATACCCTAGCCTTTCATAGGTATTATGGGTTGAACTTAAGGGGATATGTCAGAGATAGGATTGCAGTAAAAACGAAACTGTTTGAAAGCCACATCAAATTTGGAGTGTGAATGCTGTAGACATACTGCCATCCCCCACAACATCTCAGGGAGGGAAGGGGGTGGACATAGTCTCTATAGATTGAATTTGGTGACTAACGTTTTGAATAAACTATGTTGGGAATGTTTTTTGACATCTAACAAGTTGTTTTAGAATATTATTCAAATAATTTATACACTTAAAAACCCAAAATTTCTGAATAATGTACTCGTATATTGTTTGAAGGGATGACTACAAAGGAATTCATTCTGTAGGTGTGAAAATATCTTAGCAATATAACTTTGTCAATCCCACATCCTCATGAGCAGTTTCAGAACATCTGAAAATATCACCCCTCAGCAGAAACTGGGGTAGGGTTGAAGGGTGAATTTTTGGTTCTTTGAGTGGACTTAATCGAGTCTGTACACATGAGTTTAACCTTTCCTGACATAAAAAAAATGTGTTCGATTTGGGCATGGAGGAAGAAAAGGAAGACCTATTTCCTCAATGATTATTTTGGCATTGTTCCACTGAAAACCGCCTGGTGGCAGGTGACTAAAAGAACATCCCCCGATTAGTCACTTGGGTAGATCACGCGAGAACATTTCATTAAAATTGTTCAACATATTCATAAAACTAGCACCTCTTACATGTTTCTAATTATTCACAATGCTAATTATTTTATATGTTCTCAACATTGGGTTTTGAAAACTAGATATAACTGTTTTCAGTTAATCTACTCATACAACATTGAAAAATCTTGTACGACAGTTCCTGATTATTTACCAATATAATCATGCAGTGAAGTAGAAGTTTAAGTGGGTGTTTTTATTGGTTACTAGCCAGGCGCTGATATAAGGGGGAGGTCATGGGGGTCATGACCCCCTCCACCCAAAAAAAGAATTCCCATAGACAATATGGATGTTAGTCGCGAAAAAGCGTTTGAGATTTTCAATAAGGTTGGTGCATTTGAACGTTTTTTAATCAGTATTTACACTACTTACGATTGAGCAAACCTAGCGTGCCCGACTCATTGTCAGTTCGACAATGTAGCGGCGATGTAGTGCCACTATGGTTGTGGGAATGGGTGTATGTGTGAATCACATGATATGCTCGTGGGAAGAGAGTCGTCTTCGGAAGTCCAACGGTTATAGGAATGGTTGTTGTGATCGCTGCTCGGCGACCCTTTTTACAATGCTGCAGTATTTGTTAACGAACGAGGGTTCCGAGTAGCAGTCGGCTGCCAGATGACTAGAGATATATAAAAATCATCCACATAAATTATATTAATTTGAGGGCACTCCCTCACTATTTGATCACTATCATTTATTAACAATAGTAGTACATTGTTGAATGACACAACTCCGTGGTGGAAGAATAAACAATCACTGTGTTTAGACAAATTAAAGAAAATGAGGAAGGTAGATGAAGTGTGGTTGAACATTGGTTGCCAACAAACAATTTAATGTCATGAAAGCTGAAAAATAATGATAATACAAAGCTGAAATTCAGGCGAGACACTGGAATGAGGTGAGCTTCTTTCAAAGATTCAGCTCGTATAGCGTTGGGTCGATGTTGAGTGATGGTTTTGAGTTAATGTGGTTAAGGTTGAATTGATGGCCGCTTATCACGTGGCGATTCAACGGCGTGTCGCTGCCTTCACGAGACAATCTTCAAGTTGAGAATAATTCCTCCAGCTGTCTCCTGGTACAAACTGTAGGGGAAGTCGTCGGATCGCTTACCGAATGATGAGAGTACTTAATCAGAGGTGATGACTCCCCCTACGAGGTTTGCAGAGAGAGAGAGAGAGAGAGCTCACATACTGTGGCTCGCCTCTTTGGAGACTCGCGCTACTTGACCGATTCGTCCGTCGATAGGTCGATCGATAGCATAACGTCGCAGATTAACCGTGTATCGATTGCTCATCTGGATCGATGGCGTGAATATCACGTAAGGTTAGGTTCTTGCACATTGTTCTGGCGGGGAAGTGCAACCTCGTGAATTCCAGTGTAATTAATAAATGAGTTTGTATTTAATAAAGTCAGGCATACTATGTTCAACCATTTCATCAATTTTTTTAACTCAAAGGCGTTAATTTTGAATGGACCTAAGAGGTTTGAAGAAATTGTTCACAGAAGCTCAACATTCGAGAGGTCACCAAATATGCACAAAGAGTATATAGTCCACACATTGTTCACTTGTCTAATGACACGATATAAAAGAAATTACTGAATACACTGCATGCGAACGTAATAATTAGCTAAGTGGCATAAGATATGTAAAGAATTTGTAAACACTGACAAAACAGTGTCTATGTCATTTCACAATAGTATCACAAAATCTGTACCCCAGGTTTCTCTTTCTTTAAACGGAATACAATTAAAAACTGTTACGAATACAAAATTCTTACGTCTCCATATTCAAGACAACCTCAAATGGAATTGTCACATTGACAATCTTAATTCCCAATTAAGCAAATTGTGTTACGCATTCCGAATCTTAGTTAACGCAGTTAGTTCACGTATTTCCCGTTGCGTTTATTTTGCAAACGTTTACTCCCATTTACGTTACGGCATTACCTTCTGGGGTAATTCCGGTCAGAGTATTCAAACTTTCAGAATTCAGAAGAGGATAGTTCGGATAATTTGTAAATCTCACCCCCGAAACTCTTGTAAACCTTTATTCAAGGAATTAAATATCTTAACACTTCCCTGCATTTATATTTATGAA
>NNCF01125822.1:337132-393483 GCA_002313205.1 Laupala kohalensis
AACTTATAACAATTTCAAAAACTATTTTCTTGCATGATTGTGTTGTCTTATGGCTTATATTAATTTATTTTTATGTGTACTCAACTTTGGCACGGTTGTGTACATAAATTCTTTAGCCCCATCCTGGCCCGGGATTTTCTCCGTTTTTCCTTCTGGTAGACACGGATTTATCATACAGGTTCTCTAGGCTTTGTCTAGGGGCGTGTTTATTGTAACAATAAATCGTGAATTTAGTGTTTTTTCAATTCTTTTGATTTTTAAGCACTATACTCAGAATAATCTATAGTTCGATAATAACTTGTACATGTAATTTTTTGCTTAAAATTACAAACATATAGACATTCTATTAGTATTATAACTCTTTTATCTTATCTAGGAATTTTTGCTGTAATTTTTGAATCCGCCTCTGCCTTAGGGCCCTTGATCGGAATTGATGGGATGGTCCCTTGCTTGCTTCCGGAGAGTAATTTTTTTTCCTCCACGTGGTCATACGCAGTTTGTACTGTTTTTTTACATAAAATTTATATTTATATATTTATATTAAAAATATTCATTCTTAATGAGTCCAAACTGTTCGTTTCGTTTGTTGTTTGAGCTTGATTTATTAACATGATGTTTTAATATAAACCAGTACTTCAATATTCACTTTTTAGACACTTAAGGGTTAGTTTTTCGAAATATTGTTATCCAAGAAATTGGAGTTCTTAAGTCTTATAATCTTTTCTAGAAAATTTATGTAGCACGCGTTAATTAAAATCGCAAGAAAGGTAAATTAAAAAAAAAATATTTTTCTTGTGTTAGGGCATTTTTGAACATTTTTTTGTCTAAACGAACTTTGGCGCACCCGACCAAAGCCAATGACTCAATAATTAATGACGTAGTCAAATTTTGGGTCCAATTGCAAGGAACAGTCCCACCCGTACATTTGTACTTAACTTTTCAAGAGCCACAGCTGCAACACCATCTTTAGCAGCTATTCTGTTCTTGTCCTTCAAAATTAAAATTTTTCTGTTTTAAAAAGGCGAATATTTTTTTATATCTTTAATTATAATAAAAGTTTTGTAGTTATCACTTTCCTCTTCCCCACAAAAAATAAAATAATCACGAAATTAGGGCGATACAGTGCAAATATTCTTCATAATTAACACAGGCTCGGTCTACACATAGCGTTTCCGACAGTCGGTACGTCGGATCAGCAACGCAGCCTTGAAACTTTTCATGCCTTGAAACTTTTCATGCCTTGAAACCGTTGCTATCGCACCGAGCTGTCAGCAGTCACCAGCAATGAATGCTGCTGTGACCTCGAACGGAGACAAGACTACGGATTGCGCTTCATTTCAACCGGCGATTTCATTCCCTGAAGGGTGTAGAAAATAATTAAAATTTCTCCCAAGTTAAGACATTTACGTCGGAGAGTAACGGTGTTCATCAAAATAATATTGTAATTAATATTAAACCCATTATATATTATTTCATACAGACGAACGTAAATATTCCGACCTATTGACATTAAAAAATTTTCCCGCGAGGAAAAAGTGTAAATGAAAATACAGGAGAAGGAAGCGAATTTATTTTACATGGAACTTTTTTCTCTAAAATGATTTGTTTGATTGAACCAAAGTAAAGATTTTGAAGGAAGTTCGTGACAAATTATTTCAAAGAGTACATTTGAAATATGTCATATTATTTGTCTCGCAGAGGTATTGTCAACATAACGATTAAAAATTGTAATTAACTCGTTCACGCATATAACAACTCAGAATTTGGTAAATGAAATACATATAATCTTGTCAAATTTATGATAAATTTAGTCCAATCATTGAACTTTCGGATCTGAATGTTTTTTGAAGAAATATATTTTGCAAATTTGGGATATCTTTCTCCCAGTGTGAAAAATATAAAAAATTGTGTTATTTAAAGACAAAAACAAATAGCACAGGTAAATCAATAAATTTGTTTTTATAAGAAAAATAATTAAATATTTAAATAATGTTAAGAAACAGCGTATTTCTCAGTCTTCTTAATCAATTCACTATAAAATATGTTAAGGGCCAAAAATGTAAATTCTTCAATGGCAGAAAATTGTTTCCGTCTAATTTGACAAAATTACGAAATTGTTTAATTAATAAAAATGAAATCAAACATTCAATTGCGTCGCAGAAGAATCAAAAAGCATTTGAATAGGCAGGAATCTCACTTCACTTCTGTTCTTTCATTCTGATCGGTTTAAATGTGTAGGCAGCTACTCAAGGCACAGCCTTCGTGAAAGGAGGTTACGATGGCCACGCTCAAGGTCGCGCTGCACCGCACGGCATGTCTGCAAATGTGCGGACTATACCATAAGATACTGTGTGTTAAACCCTCATTTCTTCATGACGTGCAGCCCGTACCCAATGCAGCTGGACGACGATGGAAATGACCAACGGGCGGGGAAAATACGCAACACTGAATGTGCGGATGGTCGTATTTAAACGTACATGCCTTAGTTCCGACGTTCCGGTCGTTGGAAACGCTATGCGTAGACAGAGCTTAACGTGACCGAAACTTACATTTTTCCTTATAATTTTCAAAAAAATTTCGAGATTGGCGTGTTTTTCTGGAATGTTCCATGCCCATGACTATATTATTTTGTCATGACCCCGTCCTAAAATATTAGTCTGTATCCACCCCTGCTACTAGCTGAATATCCGCGACTTCCCTCTCGTAAATTTGTAATATGTCTGCAATTTTATCCTTTCTAACTAATTTCAAGTGAGAATGTAACTCATTATTGTTGGAGGTTTGAGAGTATTGGTGTGTATCCCAGATCCCAATCCGAAAACGATGGATCCGATATAATTTTCAAATTTTTGTATTTCAAAATTAGTTTTCAATTGTTTTTACATACAAACCCATTTTCACCCCATCTCCCAGGGGTGCTAGTGATCTATTTCTTCCATGAGGGCTGAATTTAGACACGCACGACATCGGGATTTCACTACGAACTCGGCGTAACCGAAAACTATGGACTCATGATTGATATGTCTTTTCGATAACTTTTTGACAGGATCCTTCCCTAGGGGTGCTGGATTTTATACAGGCCGATTGTGAACTTTGGCGTCTACGGGAATGTCACTACGAATTCAGCGGCCCCGAAAACTATATGATCAACACAAATATCCGTCATTTTCGTATATTTTTACATATCATCCCCTTCTCAAAAAGAGTATATTCATTCATAGAAGGTGATCGTGGACTCAAGCGGCATTAAGACAGTGATTCTGCTGTTATGTGTCGTAAAAAGCAATGGATTCAACACCAATATCGGTTAATTTTTATTGTTACCTGACCCCCGTTACCACCCCCACCCTAAGAAATGCTAGGGGTATATTACTTCCATTGTGGACTGATTATGAACTAAAAATGCATCGTTATCCATGTCAACAGCACCAAAAAGTATGGTATCGAATCTAATATCGGATTTTTTCATCATTATTTTCACATACCACCCGCTCTCTTTAAGGGTGACAGGGATACCTTACCATAAATACCTTAAAATCGTAAAATATCTTGTAGACCATAAATAAAAGAAGGAAAATGTGAGAAAGTTTTCTTTTAAGCGATATGTAAAAAGAACACAAAAGAAATTGTTTTAGCATATTCAATGGAGTAAAAGTTCTAGGATACACTACAAACAATTGAAGTTGATTTAATTACACACGAACATGCTACGAGCGTAGTAATCTGTGCTAAGAGTGTTGCGCTACCGTGCTCAACATGTAAGACGTACCGTACTCGAGTGTTTACATGTAGGTCTCTACCGCGCTCGAGTTTTCGACCAATGATGTGCGACATCTAACGTACGGATTTTAAACGATTGCGCACTACGGTGATCCACATGGACTAATATTCTGTGGTGTTCCAATAATGTACTTAAATGTAATTGACTCAATCGTCTCTGCTGTAGTTGGTCCGTGGTAACACGATCTCGCTCGCACGCCCGCCTGAAGGTGGTAAGGTATTACTGCGCAGCGACTTGTGCGCAGCAGTGAGGGGAATTGAGCTCCCCCACCCAAGCCGATGTGCGAGACACACATGTAGACGTACCTTCTACATATACACTAAAACCCCACATGCATTAGCACATTCAAATGCATGTTGTAAAGAAATACACCAATACAGACGCTCTACTTCCAAGGCCAGAATAACCAACGCCATCCGCAAGAGAGTCTCCACATTCGTCACGTTGTTGATAAACATTGAGAGATTCCGTGACTCTACGAGAAGCACATGGATCAAGCTTGCGTAGTATGTTTATTAAGAAGATTTGAGGAAGACCAGATAGATGAAAGTAACGTCTATGTTACGTCACCAACGCATCGTTGATGTTTAATAGAGGAGCATCTACCCCGAGGTTAGATTAGCGACTAAGCAACCACCAAACGTTCAGTTCTGATTTACCTCTTGTCAGTTGGACGGTGCTCCTCGAGAACCTCCTCTTCAGAAGTTCAATCAGACCACGCGAACGAACGCCGTTACGCTGCCCAACTGGCCACGTACTAGTACATGCTAACGCCAGAAGGGGGCGCTACACGTCCGAACGTCTATAGCTCACGCTAAACGAACGCCGTTGCGCTACCCGACTACGCATTAGTTCATGTAAAGGTCAAAAGGGGGCGCTACACGTACGAACGCCTACAGTTCACGCTCACGCTTAGAGGTGGCGCTGTACAAGCGACTACTACGTAGTTCACGCTAATGCTGAGAAGTGGCGCTACACGAACTACCGATCCTTAAATTCTTGCGGAAGCCGTCAGGAAGCGCTCAACGGTGATACCATCTTGCGGACACTCAGCGAAGCAGCAAGTGTAGCGCGTCAAGATTTTCTCTCCAAAAGACAACGGACTTTTGCAATTTGCGTGCCCCTGCTGTCATTGAGCATACTGTTACTATTTCTCTTTACCTTTGTCACATTACAGAAATAAACCAATTCTGTTACTTTTGAAAATATTTATGTATATTTATTTTGGAAAGGGAGACGCTATTACGTAGCAAATTTCGGTACCGAGATTTGCGAAGTAATTTCCCGGACCAACACACATAAACAACTTACATCTTTCTCCCTTTGGTAAACCGGTGCATAAGACTGTTGGGTTTCTTTATATTTAAGTTTATGATTCCGGTAGGAAACAATACCTAACGGTTCGGAACTGTCCGGAATTCCGCACATTCACAATGAGGAAAACCACAGGACAGTTCCAAACGGTTTGGAATTTGCTGCTGGAAAAAACCTTTTGAGGAAGCAGGGTATAAACCAATCGAAACGCGCTCAGCCGCTCTTTCGCCATTAGTTGACGCAGTACTCAAAATAGTCGAGAGCGACGCGGTAACTTATGAGAAAATTTGCGTTTGTTATATCCGTAATATAGTAACTTCACTAAAAAGCTCTCCTACTTTAAAGTTTTATTAATGAAATAAAACTAAATAAGAAATTAATAACATTAAATAACCTTCTTGAAGGGTCAGAGGGTCTCCATACACACATCTATAGGGTATGAGGAAATAAAATCCCTCCTTTGGGAAAGATAAAACAACTCGGTTCCAAATAAAAGAGAACACATTTATTCAGTTAAATGAACACACAACGAAAACAATTAAATGTAATTTAAATTTCAAGTTTGCGGGGAGATTGAACTAATCTGGCGATAAGTAACATTGAACTAAAATAAAAATTGCAGTCCCTCTTCCTTTACCATGACAGTCGCGTTTGTGTACGCAAGTAGATTACATTCTACGTTTTTATTCCAAGAGTCTTTCCTGAGCTTCAAAACAACTATATAAATACAAATTCGAGTGAACTACCATTTATTCTATATCAAATGCAAAACAATTAAAAACCTTTTTATTTTCTCATATACGTAGTATATAAAAAAAATTGTAATCGTGAAAAAATTTGAAAGCGAGGTTTCCACGTAAATTTCCTTTTTGAGGGTCCCTGATTCTGAAAAAAATAGTTTTTGGCATAACACCCGTCCGTCTGTGTACAGCGATTCTGAGTAAACGGATGAATCAATTTAATTCGCATTTCCTATTTACGGTAGAATTTACTTGTTAATGCACACGCTCTATTTTTTAACTTTACAACAAAGGGTACTTCACATGAAGGTCAAAGTACTCTTTTGAATGTTTCTAAAAAACGGCTCGAACGATTTTGCTTAAATTTGCGTTACATCCGCATTAGTGGAGTTTGTTATAGTCACAGTAAAATAATTTTTGTCTGTTACACTTACACATTAGTTTACTGTTTCAAGAAGCTTGAATAATATTTAGCTGTGTAAATAGACTAAGCAGACGTAGAATACACTTTTCGTTAAATGAAATGAAAGATATGATAATGATAAAAACTTCGGAAGACAGCAAACGCTCTTTAGAGGGTACGAAAATAATCAATTTCCATCTACAATGAAATTACGTTTACATAACACTTTTACGATATTTATGAGACTGATATGTCGCTATATGTTTTGAAATAATATTCTGAATATTTATTTTACTTTCAAATTTCAAATAAAAGACAGTAATACGTTCGTCTAGCAACTTTCAGCATGAATAGAGCACTGGAAGACGACCAAAATGACTCACTGTAGAAAATTTTCTCACTCTAAGCTGCAGACGGAGAAAAGTATATGTGAAAGTACTCGTATGTGCAATGGTTTTGCTCCACTAGTTGTACTTTCTGTACTTTATGATGTCTAGGGCGATACACTGGTGCAATTCTTCTAAATCGCTCGTAACGAATACTCAGGAACGAAGAATAAACAAGATAAATATTTTAGACCTTCAAGATCCATACGCAGAGAGATGAGTATGACCTGGAACACCCAGATTCGAATTTCTGCCGCCCCACTCGTCGCTTGAATGGTCACAGACATCAGGAGAAGGATTACGTCCCTAACGACCCACTGCTGACGTGCAGTCTTCAGAAGAGCTCTGCACCCCTGTCATACGAATGTCACGATTCTTGCACGAACCCTCAGGTAGGCAGAAGAGACTGTCTCCGTATACGAGTAACAGTTCTTTCATAACAATTAGTTCTCGCGGTGGGCACACTGCCTCGTATCCGATGACGACATACGTCCTGATAACTTCACGAGAGAAATACTGACCTCCGCTTAACTCGACTAAAACACTGAAGATGGAGAAGTCATCTGTTTTTTCCCCTTTGTTATGCCTATGTCATATCTGTGTCTGCGGAGCGGAGCTTTTTTTCCGCCGACCTGTGTTATCTTATCGGTGATGTCACATCTAGCGGGTGCGGAGCGGATATCTCCGCTGCTTCCTGTGTGACCTGTGTGACCTTGTCGCCTGCTGAAGGTCACAAATGATAATAGAGGGGTATATTGAGAGAAGCTAGGAAGACGGCGGGTGATTTCTTTCACGATACACCTTGAATATCATTTCCTTTTATTTCTACAGACTGATTATTAATTATATCAATGTTCATATTAATTATTGCAACACTTATAATATCACTGAGTGTTTGTTCTAGAGCTTCCTCACTTCTTTATAAAAATCTTATCGCGTCCTCTTTAGTGGAGTTCATTTTTCTGAAGCTTTGTAATTTTCGTGTTTTACTATTTTAGTTTTTTCAGATTTTCGTTTGTAATTGTTAAAAATTTTGGCGTGGATTTAGTTAAAAAGAGAGAAATGCGCATTTTCACATCTACATTTTAAAGCTTTACATTTCAATTATTTGTAATATTTGTTCCTCAATTTGAGTTCTATGACGTATTACTTTTGTGAAGTCATTGTGAATCTTTGTGTCACATTGTAAATTTGCATGTTGTTGTGTTTTTGATTGCCCGTGTATTTGAAACGAATTAAACACGACTTCCTCCCAATCCAATAGAAACTTGTTGAGTAGCAAAGTTTGAAAATATTGGGAAATTTTGTGAGTGCAGTTCGCTTTTAATTATCAAAATTATATGATATTAACAATTTTTGAACATAGATGAAAGATTATCCTACAGTTAACATTATTTAAAGCGTAAATTAAAAATTTATATTACTACTTAATATTAACTGTTTATAAACAAAAATTATTGAGTCAATCATGTTAAGTATTTTGGATGGTAGTTATCTATCAATAATTATTGATAAAATACATGGTAAGAGTACATTTTAAAAGGGAATTATATTTGAATTAAATAATTATGTTTAAAAAATATTTAAAATGTACTGTTACCATGTATTTTATCAATAATTATTGATAGATAACTACCATCCAATCGAAACCAAGTAATTAAGCAAGTAATAGTGAAGTAACACTAACCACCACTTTAAGAAAACAATTATAAGATAATTAATAATTTATTTAACTTGATAATAAGGTAGTGCATAACACTATCCCTCACGTTGATGCGCCTGTGATGATATAGTTACATAAATAAATCAAATAGTGTAGTGGGTAATACTACCAAAAAAATAAATAATAAAACAATGAATAAATGATAGGCGGGGTTCGTGCTCATTTATTCGAAAGAAACGCACACTTTTGGACAATGAGACGCACAGCGTATAAATAAGAATTGTTTTATTATTACTAACTACTACATTCCTAAAATATAATATCTACTCGACACATGCCTACACAAACATTTCCCATACTATCCCCCCAAAATTCACATGTTCTTGCTATATAATTATTTACATAGTTGTGGGTAAAATATCCAGTCCTAAGCTCATAATATTTTCCTATAATTACGTAACACAAAATAAATAAACAAAGCTAATTATTTCTGTACAAGGTGAGAAGACATTGTCATTTCTCTTTAGTTTGCCGCACTGGATCGCACGCATAATTGTTCGTCAAATGACGCACTGCTTCGCCACTGTCTATGCTAGATCCAACTAGCAGGGTACAGTAACCTTGAATACCAAAGTAAAGTTGACATGTAGACTGTCTCAAGCGAAACTGAATGGTTGCTCTCGAGCTGGAATTTGGATCTATGACCCTCTGATTTCCGACTGGTGGCTACCTGCTGCGCCTCCCCGCTAAATGGACCCATTCATCGATGCTACCAGTCACCTCGTTACTGTCAGCTGGTCCCCTAATTGCTCAAGGTCGTCACTTCCGATTCTGGTCACTTCCTAGTCGCGGACGAATCTCGTCGCGAAGAACTTTTCCAATATGAAAACAACCGGTACTCGCCCTCGAGAACAACTAATAACAGAGTTGTCATCTCACTCCGTGGCATGAACGAATATTTTACACGAATACATTGACGTGCGAATACTCTTCGAAATGTTTAAAGTTCCTGAATGTCCCTCGAGAACTTTGAATTAAATCAGCAAGTACCTGATCGGCAATTAAGTCCAAAAGTATTCTGAAGAATCGGAAGTAACGTAAAGTAATGATCGACTAGTCGTCATAACGTAGCGACCTAGTAATGATCAAGTAATACTCAAGTCATAATGACCAAATAGTCTCCCGAAGTGATGATCTCTAGTACTATCGCTCTAATAATAATAATAATAATAATAATAATAATAATAATAGTCTCAATGAATGACAGAAAATTTCTACATTAATCTCTGCGACTCTGTGCACCCCATTTTACGAGCCTCATCCCTTCTTCTACTAGAAACTTTGAAACTTGTTGACGCCCTAGCCTCTCACGTGATCTCAAGATCCAATGGTCTAGTTCCACTTTCTCCATGTGGAGAACCCTGAATGACGTAGGTTAGGTTTGTGACGAATCATGTCACCCTGTTTTAAACAACAAACTTCATTTTCTTTTCTTACGACGCCACGCCGAAAAACATGTGGCCCTTCGCTTCTGGAGGGTCACCTGCGTCGTTTATTGCTTCGAGCCCCCACGCGGCATTTTCCTTTGTTGATTGATATTTGCCGACTCTCAAAAGAAACTCTTAGTTTTGACGAGTCTGAACTCGTCCACATATTCATAGAGACTATCCCATTTTTCGGAAGTATCTACTTTTGTTAGGGTACCGCGACGTCTTACGTTTGTATGCCTAGCGCCGTCTTGTCTTTGATCCATTGAATTCGTACCCTCTTCAATTCCAAAAATTTTATAACTTTGTTTTTCGGAGTTGGGGGCCGCCTANCCCTCTGTTAAATGAAGACACAAGAGATCTTTGATTAAATTTTATTGATATTTCTATTATCTGGGTAACGTCTGTTTTTCCCTTCTGTGCGAGCGATAACGCTAACCGCCTCTCTTTGAATTTTACCGACTCCCACGCTTTTGCTGAGTAATTTCACCGCGGCTTCTACTTAATTCTGAACGTATATCCAAATATATTATTTGTTGAGGGTACGCGCGCCCTACCGCGCGCAACTTTGCCGATCGTCTCCCACGCCTTTACTGCATGTTTCCACTGCGGTTTCTGATTAATTCTGGACGTTTTTTCAAATATATTATTTGTTGTGGGTGCGCGCAGCCGACCACGTGCAACCGTCTTCCTTTGAAGTAGATGTTTACTACGGTACATTCCCAGTTTTCTGAGAAACGCGGCCCTTTCACGATTCAACGGAAAACAGCGTGCCTTTGTCGGTGCGTTGTGCGAACTGATGCACGCTCCGCCACCTTCACCTCCCTCAACGGCGGGTATCTGAACTATTAATCAACTTTCTCGCGTCATTTCTTTATTTTTAATCAACGAAATTAATATTTCGTGAGTATATTTCGTGAAATATTATTTTCGTTTATTAAAATCAAAATAATAAATCTAGAAAAATGATCAAGAGTTCAAATACAAGCCGTAGGGAGGGTGATGAGGATGGTACGAACCTCAGCCTGAATGACGCACCCTATGAACGTTGCTGCTCCAGCCGTCGGAAGAGCAAGGGAATAGTTCTTGGAAAAAACATGAATGTAGCGTAGTAAACGTTGTTTTCAAACAGACGGGTCGGCGCGAGGAAGAGCGCACCCACAACAAGTAGCATTATTTTGGAGTACGTCTAGAATTAATCAGGAGCCGCGAGGGAACCTCTTTGCCAAGGCGTGGAAGCCACGGCGGCAAATTTCAAACAGAGACGGGTAAGCATTGTCACTCGCGAAGAAACGAAAAACAAACGAGACTACGATAATATGGAACCTAGCCAAATTTAACAAGGGTGTAAGAGTTTGAGGGTGCAGTTACTGGATGGCGCACAATTTCGAAAAAGAAGATAATAAAAATTGTGAAAGAGGGTGAAATTGAAGAGGGTGAAATTCAATAGATCAAAGCAGCTGGCGGGACGCTGCACAGACACAAGGGCAGCGCAGTACCATTAACAGGAGATGCTTCCGAAAAATGGGATTGTCTCTAGAAACATGAGGGCGAGATCCGGTGCGCCAAAATAAATAGTTTCTTTGGCGGGTGGCGAATAACGTACCACAAAGGAAAATGCCGCGTGGGAACGGGACAATAAACGGCGTGGGAATTCCTCTAGAAGCGAAGGGCCACATGTTTCTCGGCGTGGCATCATAGAAACGAAAACGAATTTGTTGTTCAAAATACGACGACGTGATTCGTCAGAAAATTGAACTACGTCACGAACTATTGACCAATTACAAGAGACAGAGTAGGCTGAGCCGAGTGAAGCATACGTATTGCGAAGGAGCTTCCAGTTTTCTTTAAATCCTAGTGGTATAAACTCAATGTATACTAGTGAAAAGTTGTGAATAAGAAGATGTTGTGTCAAAAGTGTCATACAAGTGAAGTGAGTATATACTTCCTGAAATCTATGGCTTAAAAACTCTAAATATATCTGGAATGGTGCTACGCGTCAGCTGGCACGTCATTGGCCTGCCCGTGAGCCTGATCTTCGAAAAGGGAAGTACAATGACTTATTTATCTGAGCTGCATGAATGATACTAAAAAGAGGTTTCCAATAATATATCTAAATTTGAGATTGGTCATATAATGACCTAAATATCGTCAATTTATTTTCTACAGTAAAGCTTTCCAGTCTTAGAAGAGACGTTTCCTCCCCTCTTCCAAAAATACAATTGTTTACTTACTGTTATAATCTCCCGACTTGTTAACAAAACCTTTGCATTTTCCCTCACCACCAATAAAATAACTATTCTCACTAGTTCCCTAAACCAATGTCGTAAACCGTGAACAAGGAGCAATAACCTCGGTATGTGTCACCTCCATCGGCACCCGCAAATCAATTGAACAAAATATACCGAAAACGATTAGAATTTAAAAATTAGCAACTTCTCTCTCCCGATATAATCGAATTTTTAAATCTACACCAGAACCACTACTCAAGTAATATAATTTTTTCAAAAGGGAATTCATTACCTTTCTTGAACCTCCACGTAGCACCGTTCCTCCCTCAGATACCACCCGCATTGCAACCTAAGCCGCCACACCCAATCACATCACAAACCCCTCCCTCTACCTGCAAAACTCCTCCTCTTAAGATACCAAGCAGGAAATAGCAATGGTGGACCGCACAATGGAGGATGACGTAAACAAGTCTATAAAAGAAACTGTCAAAACGTATGATACTGATATGCAAATAGTATTTAATGTGACAGAAGAACAAGCTTTTTTTGAACGTTCTTTAGAAAAAGTCAAAGTGACAATTGCAAACAAAGATATTATCAAGCAGCATTTTGACAATATGCTATCTAAATGTATTGAGACCTTCAAAATGCTGCTCTTCGAACTCAGCTAAGAAATACAACAAAGAAACTTTTAACAACGGAACAAAATATGAAAGAATTAATAAATTCAAAACAAACTACAGACATTTCTCCCAAATCTATGAGGCAAATTATAAAAGAAACAGTTGAGCAAGTCAAACCTACTTATGCTTCCCAGGTAAAAGGTGCGACATTCGTTCCCAAGCCCACACATCCTCCAAACCCTACCCCAGCTCCGCCTTTGAAAACTATGATATTCTCATGTAAAACAGGAAAGAAAGGAGATGAGACAAAAACATCTCTCCTCAGCTTGATTAATCCCGTTAAGGATAAACTAAAAATTTGAAGCATTAAAGCATCTAAAGATGATGTAGTTATTCAAGTAGCAACTGATGTAGATGCAGAGAAAATCTCAACGAATCCACAACTGAAAACAATACGAAGTGAAAATTTTAAATAAATTCAGGCCTCGAATGATTATCTATGATGTAGCTACAGCATTAAAGGAAGAGGAACTACTTAATTTCGTGCTAACACAGAACGAGATAAACCCAGAAGACATCTCACTGAAATTCAGGACAGGTCCAAAGGACAAAGAGACCTGCCACTGGGTGGTGGAAGTGTCGCCAGAACTAAGGAAAAAAATGATCAACAATAAAAGAATATATATAGGGTACTCTTTGTGTGCAGATGGGGACTTTACTCGGGTAACTAAATGCCTGAATTGTTGGGACCTATGGCATACGAAGAAAAGCTGTACTCTTGAACAAGTCTGCCACCGGTGCTCAGAGACTGGACATTCAAAGGAGTCGTGTAAAAGAAAAGATGCGTCGGAAGTATGTATTCCTTGCACTAGTAGAAAAATTATTGGATGTAAACATCCTAACAAAAAGGGATGTCAAATCTATCAATTAATGCACAAGCGTCTTATCTTCAGAATAGACTTTGGAATATAAAGTGGGACAGATAAACACAATGAGGTCAAAATCTACTATTATTGAGTTAACTCTATAGAAAACGGATTAGATATTCTTCTGTTGCAAGAGCCATATACGAACAAAGGAAAAATTCCATCTATTCCCAGTAACTTCAGAGTTGTTGTAATGGGTGAAATACCGATGGCAGCAGTAATAATTCTCAACCCAAATATACAAATTTGAAAATTGATTCAATTTTCGAATACTCATTTAATCGCTGTCGAAATTACCTACAATAATCTCAACTTTTGGATCATCAATTCATACTTTCAATACTCGGACCCCATTTAAATGTATAAAAAACAATTAAAATATCTACTAAAGAAACGGAAAAATGAAGTACTAATATCTTTAGATGCTAACGCCAACTGCCCCCTCTGGAATTCACCCTTGACAGATGACGGTGGGGAAGAATTGGAAAACGTGATTGCGTCATTTGATCTTATTGTACTGAACCACACGGGCCACATACCAACATTCAACTTTCACCAAGGATCCTCATATATCGATGTGACTCTCTCCTCAACTGGGCTGGCCAAGTTAATAAGTAAGCGGCAAGTGGATGAAAAAGCAATAGAAAGCGACTATCGGTTAATCACATTTGAAATTCAAAGTAAGCGCCAAAATAACTGAAAAAATAGGAATTTCTTATAATTTAAATAAAGCAAACTGGAATGAGTTTTATAAACAACTTAATCCCCCGAACATGAGTGGAAATCTGCAAAATCCTTCCGGATGCAATAAAAAAACGGCGAAAAATTCCATCCCAAAGACAAAACTTTTCAAATCAACAAAATGCCTATGGTGGAGTGAGAAACTCGACAGACTTAGGAAGATATCAAGACCAATGGAGAAAGTACAATAAAAACAAAGATGTAACAAAAATTGAAGCTTATCGCAAAATGCATACACAAGCTAGAAATATATAAAATCACGCTCTAAAACAAGCCAAAATAGACGAATGGCAAAAATTCATTAGTGCAGAAATGTTCCGACCATGGAATCTAGCCTACAAAATTGCAAACACAAAAATACAACCCCTAACTGTTCTTCCCTCCATCGTAAAATCAAATGGAGAATTGACCACTGGATGGAAAGAATGTGCTGAGACCCTGGTTGGATCTTTACTACCAGATGATGAGCAATCAGAGGATACAGAGGCCCAATCCCATCTCCGTAGTATGTATCAAGCACCTTTTAGCGCCAAGAAAACCAGAAACTTTGAGTACGAATCTGTCACTGAGGATGATGTGGCACGAGCACTCCGCTTGACCAAAAATGGAAATCTCCGGGTCCCGATGGAATCAAAATTAAGATGGTTAAGATAATTACTCATAAGATTATGCCCTCATTAACTCAGCTATTCAATGCATGCCTAGAAATGGGATGCTTCCCAAATGTCTGGAAAGTAGCTAAACTAAAAATTATGACTAAAGGGAATGGAAAACCAGAGTCAGACCCAAAAGCGTATCGCCCTATCTGCCTGCTTAATGTAATGGGGAAACTATTTGAAAAAGTAATTAACAGGAGAAATCAAATTGTGATTAAACCATTTTCATCAAAACCAGTTTGGGTTCCGAGAAAGTAGATCTACGGAGGACGCAATAAATCTATTGAAACAAAACACTCTAACCAATCCGAAAAAATATGTCATTGGAATCTTCCTTCATATTTAGGGTGCATTTGACAATCTGTGGTGGCCATCTCTAGTTTACCTCCTAAAAACCTACAATTTTCCAAAATATTTATTTGACATAATACAGGATTACTTCTTCTACAGGTGGGTATTCCTGCCCGGTGAACAACAACATCACAAAAAACTAACCAAGGGCTGTCCACAGGGATCCGTCCTAGGACCAACCCTCTGGAACATAATCATGGACACCTGCCTCATTGAGATTAGTGAAGTCTGTGACGGAAATAGCTTTCGCAGATGATCTTGTTATTCTTGTCTCAGGCAACTCGAGACATGAGCTGGAAATTAAAGGGATGTCCATTTCAAACAAATTGGAAAAGTGGTGATCATTCACCAAATTAAGTTTATCTCCATTAAAATTTCAAATTATTCTACTGAAAGGATACTTAGACATAAACCGACCTCCCATAATCAAATCCAGAATGAGTCTATAAAAATTGTACCCTCCGTAAATACCTCGGAGTAACTTTATCCACTAGACTAGACTTCCTAGAGCACGCAAAAAATATATCACAAGCAGCAAAGAATGCCATATTCAAACTAAATAACATAACCAGGGAGGAATACAATATACCAATCAGTGTCAGTTGCACGTACTACCATGCAATCTTTGTCAGTATCGTCACTTATGCCGCGAGTGTATGGGAAGAAAGACTATCCAAGACAAAAATAGAATATTTCTTAAACGTTCAGAGAAAGGTCTTAGTATCTATGTTTAAAGCATACTCCACAACATATAGGGAAAACATACCACTAATTCTAAATATCAAGTCAATTGACCCAATAATTCTTCAGAGTGCATTGGAATATCATCTCAGGAAAAATCTAGATTACAGTTAGATTTCCAGATATCCGCAGGTTCATTAATAAAAAAGAAATAATGGAATATACAGACAAACTGTGGGATGAAAGAATCCGAAACATGAATAACAGAGCATCAAAATTCGTTCCCAACTTAAAGACAAGGAACCAATGCAAATTACTAATGACCTCAGGGGTGATCCAGTTTCTACCCGGCCACGGTCCCTTTTACTCAAAGTTGTATCAATTTAACCTAAAAGAATCTCCACTGTGTAGCTGCGGGGAATTACATATCCCTGAGCACATTATATTCCACTGTCCCGTCACAAATGACGTTACTGAAAAATTAAGGACCCTAACACATGACCCATCCACCAACAAACACGCAGAATTATTTAGGGATAATGCATATGCACATCTTTTCACCAAAATTACAAAAGAAGCTCTGGCAGTAGTGGTAAGCAATGAAATCCCAAAACCTCTCACGAAAGAAAAGAGGGAAAAAATACCTTCAAATGTATTCGTAGATCTCCAAGATTAGCTACAATCATATACCCAGCTCCCTCAATAAGTACCCCTCCTTGCTACCTTGAATCTACTAATGCGAACATGCTACCGCAGAAGCTTCAAGAACATCCCTCTTGCAGGGATGAAGAATCACTGGAAGTACATCCTGGCCATAGCGCAGAGTAGCAGTGAAGATCACGCTGAAGCTGCTGAAGAAACTGAGACTATAATTTCATCGTGCCCTTCTTCAGAGCAAGATGAACCAGGTATGGAAATGTTGGAGTGCACTCTCAGTCTCGTACTAGGAGACCACTCTAATCTGAGTAACTCCTTAGCGTTGTTTTGAAGTGACACTCCAGCAATTATCCCAGCACCGCCAACTAACAACGCAGTGCTACTAAATTATATAGAAATAGAACATAACCACCAGTTAGCGCGGCTTGAAGAACCGAAATGTTACCGAGCAGCATTCATATTAGTTATTTTAAGGACCATGAGCAGGAAGCTGAAGCAATCCGTTTTCCTGAAACCGATTCCCAGCTTCGGCTATCCCTTGCTTCCAATGGTGTTCCAACATCCATAATACATCTCATGGGATTGCTGGAAGAAGTTAATAAGCGACAATGCCAAAAAATTGACTTCATTAGCGAAGCAAAACAGTTCTGTAGAGCTTATGGTAGAACTGTTTGACTGTTCCCTTCATGCTATTCTACATCGCATGAAGGGCACTTCACTTTAAAGGACTTGAAACCCGAGTGTACACAGATTGCTCCACTAACGACGAACACGGTAAAAAGCTCCGGTATCGTAAGAAAGAAAGTGTTGGGTGTACTGTATACTACAATAACTCTAACAATTGTACTCTCTATCATTGTCTGGGTTATCCTAGGAATGATTGACATAGTGGTGGACACTGTAAGTGCGCGAGTTCTCTAGGACACAAACCAGTGACATGTAATTATAGTGTTAATGTAACTTAAGGCAAAATCTGTCCTGGAACAATTATATTGAAAAAGGAACTGTGTAATACGCTAAGCTAGATTAAGTAACACTAGATTAAGAATTAGAATAATAACTGCTACGTTTGTAGCCCTAGTTGGAGCAGTCTATGATGCCCCCACTAAGAATGAATTAATACATGAATTACTGCATGAACACGAGTAACGGAGGGGTTTTTTAGTGTAGCTGAAATGCCCACACTCCCAAAGTTTATGGGGACCTACCTGGGGCACGTTAGTGCTGGAGACCACTTCTAGGCAAGTTGGGAACACCCTTGGTAACAAGCCAGCAAGGGTTTTTTTCCTCTCCACAATAAATTCTTTTGGATATTTACCATAATCTAAAATTTTCTTTCAATTTTCCGACCAAATAGCTGATTTGGCATAGCCAAAAAATGGTCAAAATCTATTAACTGAGCCACATTTCCCAATAGTTTATACTCAAAATTACTAATAATTTTAATAACATTTAATTAATATTAATAAAAAACCCTCTGACAACACCAAAATTTGGTAGGCAGAGGATGATTAGAAAATAAAATTGAGCCATAAAAAAAATTAACCAATTACAAGGACTCCACGTGCAGTGAGTGACACAGTATCATTGGCTCCTGAGATCACGTGGGTGAGACGAGGGCGTCAACTATTTTCCAAACTTTGGACAGAAGAGATTTTGCTTATAAAAATAGGGTGTGCAATGGCGCAGATATATATTCGAGTTTCAGAGATTTAGAGATTTTTGGAGGTATTCGAGATTTTATTACTACGAGATGATTTGAGATCTTACGAGATATTCTTTATAGAGCGTTCGTACATAATTATCAGAGTATACTTGCGAGTCGAACTTCGAGATTGCGACGGTACTTTACTTAAGATTTAAGTGCTTCACTTTATCTTTGGACTTGTGCTCAGTTCGGACACTTGTTGACTAACATTTTAAGTTTCCTGGAACATTCCAGAACTTAGAACTTCCTGAGAGTATTCTCATTATCATTCTCTCACGTCAAGTATCGATTTGTACTGCGGGGTACGAATTCGATTAGTAGTTGTTTTCGAGACAGTACCGGTCAGTTTTCGTTTGGAAAAACTCTTTGATAATCGAAAGCGGCTAGAATGCGGAAGTGACGGCACCGAGTTGTCATCGGCCGAGCTGATAGGATCGAGGTGACTGGCCACGTCTATAAATGGGTTCATTCAGCGGAAGGGTGCCACCTGAAGCCACGTGCAGTAAGTTGGATGGCCAATGAGCCGGATTCCAGCTGGAAGTCGGCTTTTCAATTTGATCGAGGCAGTCTCCATGTCACCATGGTATGGTATTCAAGGAAAATTTACATCGCTAGTTGCAGCTAGCGTAGACAGTGGCGAGGTAGTGCGTCTTTAGGCAAACAATTAATCGTGTGCTCCATTGCGACAAACTGGCGAGTAATGACAATCATGTCTTCTATCCTCGCACAGAGCTAATTAGCTTAGCTTCTTGATTTTATTGTGTAAAGTTGCGATAGGAAATTATAATGTGGTAGAGACTGTCGAACACCCTCATTCATGTATTTAATGTCAAGAACGTGTGAATTTTGGGGGAGTATTTGGAGAAGGTTATTTCAAGCATGTGTAGGGTAGAATTGTTATTATTAAGAATGTGGTGTTAAGTGAAATAAAATCATTTTATTTATGTGCTGCGCGTCTCCTAGACCGACAACTTTGTTTCTTGCAAATAAATGGTCACGAACCCCGCCTATTATGTATTCCTTGTAGTGTTAGTATTGCCCACTTCCATACTTAGATTATTTAGGTAATTAAATAACAATTTGGTGTATCAACGTGAGGGTTAGTTTCATGTACTACCTTATTCTTTATTAATTGTTATTAATTAACCATGTTTAAATACAACGTGGGATCTGAAGGCGATGAGGGGAACTAACTCGTATTCAATTAACTTCATTAAATAATTTGCTATGTTACCATTTTGATGCCGCGACGAGTGGCTTAGGGTTACCCACTACCCTATTCATTATTAATGAGTGATTCGTTAAATTTGTTATGTTACTATATATATGATTAATAAGTAAATTACAACTTACCACCTTTTTACGTACAAGTACAATATATATTGTTTTTATTAAAATACACAACGTAACGGGTCGTGGTTTCAGTCGTTGTTAGATGATAACAAATTGTAAGGAGAAACATGAACGTAGCAACATATTACGCTAACAAGCACAATATGTATCGTGATCGTCAGTAAAAATGTCTTACGTTATTTATTTCCTATATAAGTATATTTAATTATTTCTGTATATTGGCATATATGTATAGTGGGTCTATTTCTTTATTTATAAAATACGATAATAGTCGTCGTGGTGTTTGTTGCACAGTAAACAGTAACTATTAAACATTTTTATTACCTATCGCTATGTGTTTTACAATAAAAGCGTTGTGTAGTTAGCGGGCAGTTGCATGGATGGTCTGAACAAAGCGGGAAGCATATATGTTTTCGTCCTGAAGTGTGAGCTAGTTCCTTCCACGGTGACGCCCGGTGACGCCCGGTGACGCCCGGTGACGCCCGGTGACGCCCGGTGACGCCCGGTGACGCCCGCTCCGCAAGGTATGACATTGCACGAGCAGAGCGGAGAAAACGCATCAGTCTTACACGCTCTAATAGCGGACAACAAGGAGAGAGTGTCTGTTCCCATCCACGTCCACTGTCAGTCTCCCGTCTTCAACATAGCTCCCCGATTCTGCGCGCCCAAAAATCCCGGGAACTGTGCCCAATCCAGAAAAGAAAAAAATCGATGTTAGAATAAATTTTTGTGGTTGGTGGAAATTCCCATGCCAGTTTCTAAGGGTTGTCAAAAGTCAAGTTCCCTATTGCCCTTAAAAAATATTTGGAAACTTACTGGTGGGCTATAAACCATTGTGTCTGCTCCCCTTGCTAAAGTCTAGTTGCCCTCTAAAAACCTCAGAACTGCCAACCTACTCAATTGATTCCCCCAATGTCGTATACTACTTGACTTAGTGATATATTCATTTTATACGTTGTATTCAATACCAACAAACATGACGAAATAACTCTAGGAAAACCTGTCCCTAAAATACTCCTTTTATCCTTTGTAATGTAACGCAAAATTAACATTCCTATTTATAAAAAACATTGCGTTTATTATCCAAGAAATCTTATTTTATTAATATACTTTCAACGAAATTCATTTTACGGTAGTCTCATTGTTTTCATAGCGTTGGTACACTCGTAAGGTATGTGTAAGTGCTACCAAACGATGATTCTAATATGAAACGTCAATTACCAGCAGTCCAAGTCTTAACGAGTGTGTGTTTTTTTCTAAAATATTGGTGGTGGCTGCCCTGGCACACAACTCGATTCCGACATCTTGTTTTTTAGTGTCCAAACTCTCGATGACTCTCGATAACAGCGCTCAACCAAGACGTAGTTCGCCTGGTTCTTTTCTAGAAGCTTCTCTGTAGCACTTCATGTACACTTAAAGAAAAAATGATTATTGATAATTTTCAAATTACGTTTAATATCACACATTATGGCGAACATTGTCTCAAATGTCACAATATCTATATACTGTGTACTCTTCGTAATTTTGGGTGACGAGAAATATTTTATATTGTGTATTTCGTTTATGTAATGATGAACAAGACTACTAATGTTATTATAAAAATGTACTCGACAAATGAGTCTCAATTTGTATAACGAGACAGCAAGACCTAATTCAAATTAATAATCGTAAAATTTCATCAAATACTCTTAGTTTGAAAAAACTCAACCAGTACACTAATATTTATTATTAAAACTTAATCTGTACTTTGTTTCCTGTAGCAGGCAGTGTTCCATGCGAGGAAAAACATTTTAAAAAACGTTAATACAATGAATAATTTTATTTTTTATTATTTTGACGAACTTATTTTCATACTATGTAATATCTACTAGAATAATGCTGAAAACTACTATTCTGGAATAAGAAAAACTACGAAATTAAATAAAACAAGATATCCGTCGAGTACATAAAATTGAGACATGTGCGACAGTAAGTAATTTTTATGTAAAAATATAAGTGATATAATCCCTCCCATTTTAAATACTTGGGAGAAAGCCAACCATTCGCACTGAACCTGGTTACAAAGCAAGTACGAGTCACTAAATTACGGAAAGCTTAGACTTACCTGTACTCACTACAACAAAAAATCTTTATCTATCAATGCAATGCTCAGACGCTATAATACTGTCGTCCTCCCAGAAGCAAATGTAACACTGATACACGGACAAATAAAAATTAAAGAAATTTTGAAAAACAAGAACGGAACATTTTTGAACCAGTAAACAGGGGAGTAATATAGATTAAACTACCATCGGCGGAAATATAAAGGCCCACAGAAACCATCACAAATACGTTCAGAAAAAGGACAGCAAATTTTTTACGAACAATTACATAGAATGGGCCCAACAGAATTACAAGGCGCATCTACGACATCACAAAAACCAGCAACTATAAGTGAAAATGGATACTCGAAACTAAAGACGATATTAGACAAATGAACTTAACAAAAAATGATATTTGTACAGACAAAAATTCAGAAAAATCATAAGCAAAAAGACTTTACTTAGAAAAGAAAAACAAGCATATCGACCGAAACGAAACAATGCATAAAGAGAATTTGGGAGGAACGCCTTAGCATATCACCGTGGTTTGTCCTTGAATTTGCGAGAACCCTACTCTGCTGGAAGCTACTCCAACGAGTCAGCTATAGTTCTACGAAGGGTATTTGTAATAGTAAGAATGCAGATTGGGAAGAAGGGAGGAAAAATGCGTAAACGTCTGGACATCAAAAGGGACACTTATCACTACGTAATTTAGGTGAAGTACTGTTATATTATATTTATTTTGTTGAAAGTGAAAGTAATAGAAGAAAATCCTAAATACAATCGAAAAGGTGTTTTATTTTAATTCTGTGATTTTGGAATTGATTCAAAAGGCTAAATAATTATTTTGTGTTAAATTTAAGATTTTGGTAAGAAGTAAATTTTGACATCGGTAATAGTTGTGTTTAGTGAATTAATAATTCATTTTTATAGTATTAAACTGTAATCTCTAGTGAATTCTTTATCATTAAATTACAGTGATGAGGTATTTTCCAGTGATGTAATGACATCAGGACAATCTCCGTGGTCTCCTTCGGTGGACGGATGATTCGCTTCCCATTCCGCATCTTGGCGAGACTCTCGAAAGTCAAGCTTCCTCCAGCAGACCCCAAACATAAAAGAACACATAGCGCCAAAATTTTCCTAAGAATTTTCCGTTCTTGCTGTACAATTTCTTTAACTTTGTTCTGTGCGGGTATCATTCTTGTTCCAGCTGCATAGCATGCTTCTGGGAGTACGACTGTGTTATAGTGTCTGAGATGCATTGATAGATTTTTTGTTCCACTGATTCCAGATAAGCCTAAGCTTTCTGTAGTTTGGTGACTCCTGCATGGTATGCAATCACGTTCAGTACGGATGCTTGGATGATTTCTACCAAATATTTTAAGTGGGAGACGGGTCACTCTCCTGAATCGCGTCTCGACGGGGTGGTTGTTTGGTAGAAACCGTTCCAAATATTGTGTATACTCATAAGGGATTTGAAGATTAGTTTTAGTGCAATTTCATGTAGTTTTTGCGCGTTGTTTGTGAGGATAGAAAGATTGTCTGCAAAAGCCAGACTTTTTACATTTAATCTGTAAACTTTTCTTTTTCCTATTTGTATTCCCTTAATTTCTCTCTCCCGCATTCTGATTACTTTCTCTAGAATCATTTTACAGAGCAGCGTGAAAGTCCATCTTCTTGGCAGACGCCTGTGCGTATTTCGAAAGGTTTTCTCCCGTGTATTTAACTTTGGTATTGGTGTTAGTGTTTGTTGAATGATTATACTGGTTAGTGTATGTTAATGAAGTCGTAATCTTTCTTGGTTTTTGCTTACATTTTGGACTGTGCCCATGTAATCCAACTAGAGTGGAGTGGGGGTAGCGTCAAACGTGGAACTTCGCTTCACTGGTTTGGCTTTGTATCCACCGACCCCATGTAGGGAAACGCACGCTGAGGGATTTTCCTCAGAACCAGATTTTGGGACTGTTCCCATTTAAACTCTCCTGTGGTGGTGAGTTCTGTCCAACAAAGAACTTCGCACCGCTCCGCTGCAACGTGTATCGATATCTACTACGGAGAGCGTCGTGGTTATCTCCCAACATCGTGTGTGTTCGAGAAAAAAGTGGAATTCATGCGGATCAGTCAACAACTCTCTGTCAAGCAGTCTTTGTCCGTTGACCAGCGAAAAGAATTTGATGCCTCTCAAAACAGTTACCATTACGCCTTCAGCGACATCCCGTAAATCTGTCAGGACCACCAGCGAAGATGCACCTGAAGAATAGGACCACACCCACCTTCGACCGAGCACATGACGTTTCTGTAGTCCTGCGAGGTGCCTACTTTAAAGAAATTGATGCCAAAATACTGACCGGTTTCTACAAAAGGATAGAGTACTCGGAGTTGTCATAAACAACTCATGGCGTAAAGAAGAATAGCAAATAGAGAATCACGGGCAACTTGAAGCCAACTCTCAACCCGCAGTTCATTGTAGATGATCATCCCAAAAATAGACCAATAGTTCAAGTGGATGCGCGGTGCCGCCCTATTCTCCTAACTGGACGTCACGGACACGTACATTCATTTCGAGGTCGACGATGAGTTCAACTGCGCCCTCACGCTCAACACCCCGGCTGGATGGCCTGATCCGCACATCTCGCGTTGTCTAAGGAGCAGCCAACATTCTCGCCATCTGGCAGCTGCGAATGGACTTGGTTTTGCAGACCCTCCCAAATGTAAGTTTTTATGAGGACACGATGGTTTTTGTAGTTTTGAAAATCTGATAAAGACCCTCACCACAACACTGGAGCGTTTTTATCAGCACGGTCTCCAGCTCAAACGAGACACGTACAGTTTTGAAGAACCAATCCTGGAAGCTCTTGGCCATAAGATCGATGCATCGGTCGTCCACAAGTCTCAAGCACACATCCAAGCTGCACAGGACAGGCCGGAACCGACGACTCCAGAAGAACTCCAAATGTTCCTGGGTAAAGGACTTGACTGACAACTCATCACAGAGCTCGACGTCTCAGACATGCTATAGAGGACCCTCTCGTCTGGAGACCCGAAGAGACAGAGCCTAGAAATTATCAAGAACAATCTAATCTCGCCCCAGGTCTTTCTGTAATGTAGTCCAGTACTACCATCATTGTGGCAACGGACGCCAGCAAATCCGGACTAAGCGCAGTGTTCTCAGCAGCACAGCAATGGCCAGGAACGGTCAATCACTTACACCAGTCGCAAGATATCACCTACGGATCTCAAATCGACAAAGAAGATCTCACCATCGTCTGGGCAGTACAGAAGTTTCGCAACTATCCGTATGCTTGCTACTTAACCCTGATCACGGCCCACAAACCCTTAATACCGATCTGCACCCAAAGAAGTCGTACCAGTCCTGTACATCAGTCGCAGATCTACTATCTTACACACATCAAATACACAGTTGTATTTAAGACATCGAAGCAAAACGCCAACGCTGACTACTGCTCCAAAGCGTTGTTGGCATCCACCGTCAACGAGAACCAACAATCAATTCCCCACTAGAGGGAAGAGACAGTGGATTACGACGACTTTGATTTGTTTAACATGCACCAGACGCAGCCGTTATCCGTAAAATCAGAAGTCATCACACGAGAGAGGAAGGACT
Organism: Laupala kohalensis; assembly: GCA_002313205.1. Taxonomy (NCBI): domain Eukaryota; kingdom Metazoa; phylum Arthropoda; class Insecta; order Orthoptera; family Trigonidiidae; genus Laupala; species Laupala kohalensis. The sequence goes on from NNCF01125822.1 coordinate 362,543, forward strand.
CTCATCGTGGCAGACCAGTGAAACTCTTGGAAAGAGGTCAATATCTCGTCCGCCGAGGCGAAATACACCACCACTGCCAACTGCTTGATGTTTTAGCACCGAGTAGTGGTTCCTCCGGTATTACGAGATGCCATCCTCAAATACCTTTTAAAAGCTTATCTGGGAATCGGAAGAATGAAAGGAATGGCATGTTCTTTTGTTTTTTGACTAGGTATCGACTCCGACATCGAGAAGGCCGATACGTCCTGCCCCACATGCGCATTCTCCATCTCCACCCAAGTTCCCCGAGCACCTTTGGCAGTATACGAAGGTACCATCGGAAGACATTCTCATCGACTACGCGGGTCCAGTAACTGACACCATGCTCTAATTGTCGTAGATGCCTACAGCTAGTGGCTCAAGGTCAAGCCGACGATCTCCACAACAACAGCTGCAACAATCGCCCTCATGGATGACCTATTCACAGCGTACGGCACCCCAGTCACCGTCATCTCGTACAACGGTAGGCAGTTTATGCATAACAGTGGTGTGAAGTACCACATACTGATAGCACGTTCATCCATCAACCAATGGCCAAGCAGAACGGTACGTTCAGACAGTGAAAGACACCCTTCATACCATGAAGACCACCAAAGGAACTCTGCCGACAAACCTGAACGAGTTACTTCGCCAGTTCCGAAAAGCGCCACACTCTAACACCGAACATTCTCCGTCCAAATTTTACTAGGACGGTAATTTCGAACACGTCTCAACCTGGCGAGACCCGAAGATGTTCGCACCAGTCTGCGATAAACAGAGCGCAGAAATGGACTCGACATTCCGCACACTCGAAGTGGGACAGTCTGTTTACTTTGTGTCCAGGAACTGAATCTGGACAAGTGGCTCTCCGGTATCATTGCAGTCTTCATCGATCTACACTGCAAGATAAGCCACCGAGAGAAACAGATCAAGCTCCATATCGACCAAATTAGGGCATTTCCAAAATGGCAACGAACCCCAGAGAACCGGGAGCTGAACTTGATGAAGCTTTACCTATGCCACGACGGATTCAGTACTTTCAACCGTCAGCAGCATCAATAGGGCTCTACATCATCAAACACCAGCACCAGTCCGGAAACAAGCTACACTGCGCAGATTACACGCACACACCGCTACTCGTGAGATATTCATCATAGTCATAACAAATACAATTTAAAAGGAGGAAATGTTCGAATTACATTAAATTCAAACCCATAGAAACCAAATGTAACTACACTCACAGTAGAAATTTCACACTCAAGAGTTGGTAACAACGTAGCCCATGCCAACTTGGACTAACGATCTCTTCTTCCGCTGACCATCACCACGTACACACGTACTTTCACCTGCGCCTTCATGTGTATTTCACACGTATTTGAGTAAATCGTTAATGTATAACGGTATTTGTTGTTATTTATCAACTTACAAATACTTAAAAAATTCTGATTCGTCAGCTATCGCAGTAATTACACATAGGGGCCTATATAGTATAGGAACTCGTTCCGTTAGCTTCACGATTTTCCCACTGACCTTATTTACGGGTGTTTCCAAGCAAGCTGGTGGGGTTTCTGCCCAGCATAGAACTTCTCTGTTCCAATTCGTCGTGTTCTGATTTCTTCGGAGAACGCCAAGGTTATCTCCCCGGAAACATACATTTTTGCAACGAGTTGTCTCGTCAACAATTCATCAGCGTATATTCGTGTTAAAAACCCATGGTGTGAAAAAGGTGCCAAGTCAACGACCAACCCCTATTTCTACCTTTAGGGAAGAGGCTCCCATGTAAAAATGATCGGAAATGACATTTGTGGCGTAAAAAAAGTAGATTTAATCTGGTCTCTAGGAGCGTCTACCCATCCCGGTTTAAACAAACAGTAAATCTTCCTTTCCTTTCCCTACCTTTCTTACAAAAAATACTCTTAGCATGAGAGTTTATTAAATTGTTACACAATTTTTCTATATTGTAAGATTTGATTAATATACAATAAATAATCAAAGTTAATAAATTCTTTTCAGTATAAAATGTATTTCAAACGAACGGTGGCCGCAACCACAGGCGGCAAACGACAAAAGGAATAGGATAAAAGCTTTTTGGCAGTTTGGAATAAAATTACTCTTTAAAATGAACAATATAAGTAAGAACTGATGAAACACGAAAATAACACGTAGGTCGTAAGAAGGAAACAACTGAATTCGAATGTCTTTAGAAGGACGAGAAGGTCGCACCAGGGCGCGGCGAGGCATGCTCTAACCCAAAAGCACAATATGTTTATGGTTTCAAAGGAAGACAACGTTCGTAGGGGTCTCTAGGGTGTGCACTGCGACCAGTGTTTAGGGTGCGTAGCACAACATGTTAAAAGGTTGGATATTTTAAAGGGCGGGAAATGTAAACAAATATTACGTCTTTGGGGCCGATTGCCGCCTAGTGAAAATCGCCGCAAAGATGACGGTCGCGAAAAGTTCGTTGAGAACCAGACACGTCGAAAACGCCGCTCATGGATTGGCCCAACGCGTTCAGAAACGAGTCAAATCTAGCCACTTACAAGAAACGTCGCGAAGTGGGGATTTCGATTCCATTGGGAGAATCAGTCACATGACTGTTCAAAATTTTAGATCGTGGGTGGAAATAGTAAGTGACGTAGTAGCAGAAGACCCATTTAAGCGACTGCTACATCAAAATAAGGCTCAATCTTGCAGAATCGTAGCTCAATCGACTGAATCTCGGGTCACTCAATCTCGTCTCAATCGACTCATTCAGCTCAATTCAGTCAGCTCGCTCACTCACATCGTGGAAGTTTGGTCAGATTATTTTAGAGCGTTTCAGCTCACATCTCACATTTTTCGTTCGAGCTCAGAGACCATCTTACATTGTACTTCCAGAAACTTCTCACATCTTCGTTCGAGCTCATATTCAGACAGCTCAGATTTTAGAAAGTTTTTCGTTCGAGATGCAGCTCACATCTCAGAATATTTTCCGGTCGAGATTCACGTTCGGATTATAGAGCATTTTTGTTCGTGCTTTTAAATTATAAGCACTTTGCTATTTTTCGCTAAGATGTTCCAACGCTAAAACATTAAGTTGTAACAACAACGTTGTTGAACATTCCGTCGAGTTGATCTCTTCATTCAGTCCGAATACGCCGCGGTTGTTTGGTTGTGGTTTTTCGCACGGGGCCGCCCGGAAGCTCTTAGGACTCCTGTTTCGTGGGACGAGCCGGTGGTATTCCGAGAATGATGACGTCACCTGCTGGAGCGACTACACGCGCCATTGATGACCTGCTGAAGTGCTGTCTAGAAGTCTGCTCTCCATTTTTAACATCGACTGAATCAACTGTCAACTTGTAAGGTAGAGTTTAACAGTTGGTTGCATCCAACTATACAAAATAGGCGCAGTGGCGGCAAGAATAGTGACTTATTAACAAATGATGAAAGCCCAAGCAGTGAACTATTTAACTTGATTATTTATTGAGAACTATAGGCAGTGATATGAAAGGGTTAATAAATCTTCAATGTAATGTAATGTAATTTTCACTAAATTTTTTTTTGTTTTGATGATAGTAACTGTTAAATTCAGTGTACCATGTTGGGGGATGTAAAAGGGTAGTATTTTGGGTTAATTTTTTTTTTTAATGCGTTTTCCTTGTAGGAACCCCAGTATGTGTCCTTCCTTTTCGAATACAGGCACGAACCCAGAGAAGATATGACTAGCCGGAGGTGAATGAGGGCGATCCATTACACCATTACTTTAACTCATGCTATTTTCCCCCTCTTATAAATTTACATTTCGTTTTGTTACAATATTCCTTATAATTTTTGAGATATTTGCACAAGAAAATCTTTAATTTAATAAAATAAAATTCTTAAATTTTTTCCCCAAAGTTTTCTTTGTAACTACTGAATCCATTGCTTCACAGTAAAAGTTACAACAATAAAATTTGTAGTTTTAAATTACCTCTAAAATTATGTATAGGTTTACTAATTTATCTTTACCGTGGGCAGAATTGTAGCAATTAAAAAAATTTAGTTTTAGTTACCGAATTCATCCACTTTGAAAGAATTTTTCTTCTATGGAAAGTTCATTATTTTACTTGTGCTAGATGTGTAAAGTAAAAAGTCATTATATTAAGCTTGTAGGTGACAACTAAATTACTTCAATATACCGAATGTATCCCTAACCTCCCTACCCTCTCCAAAAGACACCGAAATATCACCTTCCTTCGTTTAGCGAGGTTTTACTATTTTGGCACAAATAAAACCAGGGAATGAGGTGACTGAATAATAACCATTTATATTGCAATTGAATTTATTTATAAAATATGAAAGCTAAAAGTAATGGTGTTTTAAGGCTCGCCTAAATCGAGGTCATTAGAGCCCTTGCAGGTGGGAAAATTCAGTTGCGCACCATAGGGAAGAGCCGACGTGACTCTTCCCCGTATGTGGGACTCGCCGAATACCTCGACCATACCGTGTAAAAACCGTCCTGAATTCACCAAATATCTAAACACAAATATGATAGGAAAGAACAGAAAAACAGTTGCCTAATACATCATAAAAAAATTCGTTCCAAAACCGACTATTTTCCAAACAAAGGAAAAGAAAGAGTGAAAGGAAAGAAGAATGTAAATCTAAACCCTCCCGAGAACTTGTGAGAGGATACCCAATCTACTTATGAAATTCAATAATTTATTAACAATATCTGTTTTATTTCCGAGAATTGTTGGCAAGCCAGACCAATGTTTCTTCGTATTCCGGTGTATATTTTGCAAACAGTTAGTAGGTGACGCACTGTCAGAGAACTAAATTCCTCACGTACGGGTTCATCAAGTTGCAAGAGATACTAATGAGTGGGAGGAGAACGTCCTACGGGTATTTACGCGCCTGGCTGACGTACAGAAACTGCTTAATGACAACAGAGGACTTGATTAGTCGGAGCTTATTCCCTTAAATAGCCAACCACTCATTTTTCCATTCTCTCGGAATCCTTGACTCGATGAAATTTAGGGTGTCCCCTTTTGGAATCATGAAGAAATCCACAAGATTTTTGAGGCATGCCGCCATCACGGAAACATGTTTCCTCATTTCCTCTGATTCCTATGTGTCCGTAAGTCCAGCAAAACATATTCTTTCCATCACTTTGTAGAGAAAACAGTACATCCTGAATCATCTTATCGGCTGGATTCCTTGGATGGCACTAAGAGAATCAGAGCAAGTCAAGACATTTTATTGATCACAGTGCTCTCAATATGGCGTAGCACTAAGCAGTGTAAACACTACACAAGTCGCCAAGACGGTAGCCACTGGTCTTACGAAGGAACACCATGGAGCAGCCGACACCATCGGCCTGCTTCAACCCGTCAGTAAACTCAGGAATAACCCGGTGTTTGTCGAGGATAAGGTGGAAGTATATCGTCAACATCACGGCTGGAGTGTTCTTGTCATATTGCATTAGATCGAAATTAATCTTCGTCTTATGTAAAACCCAAGGAGTCTTACCTTGATTTAAGACATTGTGTGTGTGAATATTCAAGGTTTCCGAAATTTGTTTGGAGCGATATCCAAAAGGTTTGGTTCCTCTCAGTCTGTTGTAGAAACGGATGGAAGGATGAAATACTGCGTTGTGTACCAATTTTTTTGTGGGGCTTTAGGGCTCGCCAACATCGAGGTCATTAGAGCCCATGCAAGTAGGGGAAAATGCAGTTTCGCTTTGTGTACCAAATTGTCGGGTAAAGTACGCACATGGGAAATGTGTCGTAACATTAGTAGTTGTTGCCGGAGGTAAAGAGATGGTTCGTCACTCTCGGAATACAAACTCGGAATGGGACTAGTAAGGTAGGCTCTCGTAACTAGTCGGATTCCTGCATGATGGACACTATCCAACCTTATGAAATAGCTTGCAAGAGCAGAGCTATATACAACTAGGCCATAATCGAGCCAAGATCTTATGAATGCTCAATAAAACTGGAGCGAGGAACGATCAGTGCCCCATTCCCTGCTACTCAGGCACTTCACAAGATTCAGTGAGGTGTTGTAGCTCTTACGTTGGTAAGGTGTTCAATTTAATTTAGTCTCTGATCAAAGATTAGACCTAAGAACTTTACTGAAGTATAGAACTTTAGAACCTTGTGTATCAGGGCGAGGTGAGGTATTCGCAGGTTTGGTCTCCTACTAAAATGTACACATCACTGCAGAAAAACGAAATCCAGTCGTCTTTGACCATTGGTACAATCTATTGAGGACGAGTTCGATTTGCCGATCCACACACTGCAATGAACAAAAGATGGCAAAATCATCAGAAAAAAAGTGTAGGACAGGATTCCTTAAATCAGATGTTATGCTGTTAATGGCCACTGCAAATAAAGTCATACTCAGAACTGAGTCCTGAGGTACTCCGTTCACTTGGAGGAGATCCGGTGTGTGTTTTCCACTTCTGTATCGGAAGGAACGCTGTTCCAAAAAGGTCAGCAACATCAGAGGAAGATATCCTCTAAACCCCCAGGAATAGAGTTATTGTAAAATGCCATGGTACCAAGTCTTTTCAATGTCAAAAAATATTCCGACAACATGTCTTTGGACAAACGCATCTTGAATATGTCTCCAGGAGGAGATTGTCCTTCTAAAAAACAATAAGGAATAGAGAAAAACTTAATAGAAACATTATAACAAATTTAATAAGCTCTCATTTTTCTGTACGACCCACTGTTAACGAAATAAGAGTGAAAAATACAAAAAAAAACAGGACCTTTCCACCCCCCTCCCACCCTAGCGTAAGATGTAAACATCAGGACTTTTAGTATGTTTACCTCCTAACTACTCCCAACATATCCCCGATTAAAAAAAACAAAAAAAAAACCCTCTTCCAAACACTCTATACCCTTTTCTGAGCTTTTATGGACTGGACTATTATACTTCAAACATCTCTCCTTCCCACCTTCATTTGAAATGGGTAAAACAGCATCCTCAATGACCTGATAATCATGTCATAAAATAATAGTACTGAACAAAGAAATGGCAGGTTTTATTGATTCAGTAAACTAATGGAAATAAAAATCACACATTGTAATAGTAACTTTCAGTTTATTTTGTGATTAAGTACAATAATTTAATCTGGAAATGTTATCCTGAATTTACAATTTGTAAAACATAGGAAACAAAGTGCTCTCAACAAGAGGAAAACTTTGCCTAGCCATGATACCTGATGAAATATAATTTATTCAATCTGTTTTTTTTTCCTCTGAGAGATTAAATTTTTCTACAAAATATTTTGTTCCTTTTTGGTCAATGTACAGAGAAATCTCGAACAACAATATGATACAGAGTAATGTACAAAATTCAGCAGCTATCAGCAAACTTTATTTCAATTAACTAATTTGAACACACCACTCTCTCTACAAAATTTAAACTAGCTAGCCTAAATATATAATGGTGATTCAGGAAAAGTTCCTCAACATTAGATATTATCTGTCATTCATATTAGTAATATTCGAAAAATGTATAAATATTCAATTATGGTATACAGGTACAAAATACACTATCTCTTATCAGCCTTTAAAACTTTTACGACTAGAAATCCAACAGCTGTAGCAGCTGCAATACCCAGTCCAGCCTTCCACCATGTGGTCGAGTCCGTTGGAAATAATCCAAGTTGCTTGAGATGTCTGAAACATGACAGGATTGTATAAAACTTCCATTACAATGAGTTTTTTTTTTTTAATTTAAACATTGTTCAGCTACACCACTTCAAGTTTCCAATAAGTTCCTTCATAGAATCTTCATCAACTTGATTAATTTATAACACATTAAAAGGAGACATGTTCAATAGCAAACAAAATTAGAGACAAGAAATTAAAATTTGTCAAATTCATTTGTAATAAATTTATGATACAAGTTTCTATGAAAAAATTAGAATGGTATCAAAAATCCTTACATAAAGCAAAAATGTATACCTTCTCAGAAAGAAAAATTTATAAATTACTTACAACATACAATTTGACTATATTAATGAAAAGGTCTTATGTGATTTTCACAAGTAAACATTTGCATGCAAGAACAAACCTAAAAATGTCAAAACCAAAACTGACTATCATGTCTTGTTCTTAAAATTTAATTACAATTCTACATTCATTAGGGGTCTATAACAAAACCAGTTTTCAGTATAAAAAATGCATAGGTGAGTATCCATTACAATTTCTACTTTTGATCAAACTTGATGATAACAAAACTATATGCTTCAATACAGATTATGATACACTACGTAATACAAGTCAACAAGTATTTGTGATTAATTTATCAATGACATACAGGGATAAAAATGCTTCATGAAATCTAATCAAATTAGTGCATGCTTGAAGAAGGTTTAGAAGGGGATCAAATGGTAACCAACATGCCTCTCAAAGAATGCAAAAAAGAAATTAAAACAATACAAATGAAATATTGTTTAGAAAAACTGAACATAAATCAGGAAAAAAAAACTGAACCTGACACATCGAGTGACCCATTCGCCAGGTGATGGACGTAACAAGAGAACGTGAACCAAACGACGAAGATTGCTGCAAAACAAGGTGTAGCCTTTGTCAAATAAATACTGCTATGGCAAAACTACGGGTTGGAAATGGTAACAAAGGAGCCTAAATACAAACCTGTGCTTGTAGAATAGAATCCACGCAGCTTGAAAACGGCTAAGAAAACAGAACGGGGATAATAATATAAACAGTATATTATTTTGATTAATAAAATTTGTAATTCGAGAAAATAAAGAAATTAATCAATTAACACAAATACCATTTCATTTGATATCTCTGAGTACTAAAGAAAACTTGAAACCAGGTATGTAAAAGCTGTTCAAATTACATAAATTACAAGATTAAGAAATATATTATTTCTTGATAAGATGTGCTCTAACATAACAGAAATTTGCAATAAACATCTGCTCATTACTCAATCCTCCCCAATCAATAGTTAAACCAAGAATTTGATTTCACTCTGACTAGTAATTTACCAAACTTATGAGAGGAGATTTAATGTTGTACTTCTTGAGATTTTGCCTTCTTTGTCAGTGACTCTTTCAACATATGAGAGTACGTCAGTTTTGGGTTAACTCGCTGTTCACAATTTTCTCTGCCTGCTCCTTCTGGATAGGATTAAAGGCATTGTTAATGGTTTTGCTGTTATAGCCATTATTGTGGAATATGTCTAACAAAAGTTGCCCAAACTCTCTTTGCCACTAACTTTCCCCACTTAGCTGATTAAGGTTTTTAATATTTAATAGATACATAATGGTACAATTCAGCATTAAAATAACATCTGGTGGAAGTAGGCTTCCAGTACATGCTATGTGCAAGAGACCCATCACACCTGACCAGAAAGTCTATGAGGGTAACGTGTCAGTAGAATCTGTCTTTATCATATACTGAATATTTAAGCGGGCTTGGTTGATGTAATCGAGAACACACGCACATGGCCATATGAAAAACCAAACTTTGGGTTTTAAGGATGCATTACCTATAACCTTAGAATCAATCATTTAGATAACAATGGATCAAAGTTGATCAAATATCAGAATTAGAAGCAGGCAGATCAAAAGATATTAGACATTAGAATCTAAAACTGTTTCAATAATAGCTACACTGTTTTATCCTATGAGTATGCCTACATTTTAGTCATTCTCTTTTTAACACTAGTTTGCTGATGTCAGCAAACAGACATATTCTTGGTCACCCTCAGCTAGATGCTATCAAGGAGCAACTCCTTACATACAAAAGTGTAAACACGTTTTGGGGTTCATATAAATTTTTCAAGTCATTAAGTTATCTTCAAGTTACATAGAATACTTCTGTTTTTTACACAAGTGAATATTTTAAAATAAAAAATACAGGACAGTTTTCTTCATTAACATAAACATAATTACCAATGTAAAGTTGTCAATCATACATTGGGTTAGATACCAATAAATACCAAATAAAACAAATACAATAAGCTATTTTACTTTCCTGAAGCCAGCAAGAACCCTTCTCATCTTTTCTGATCCAAAGGAAATTTGTAGAAAAACTCGGCTCAGAATGGGTCGAGACAATGTATTAATGATGATATATTGAAAGAAAAGGAGAGAGTGCCACGGATCAAACCTAGGATCTCCAGCTTTGCACACTGGTGCGTCACCATTACACTATCCTGTTCGTGTCATGACCCCATTTACCATTTTCATTCAACTTACAATAACCTATAGACTTCAAATATGTGATATTTGAGACACTGTCCTCAATTTTGAATGAAAATGGTAGGCAGGGTCTGTAATTAAAGAAATAGTACTGGATTATCATATAATATTCAATTTTTGGTCTCTCTACATTAAAAATATACAAAAAACAACTGAAATATAAAAAAATATATGTACACACTCAAATAAGAATGAAATATATGGCCTAGGTATGCTTATTTCACAAACAAAACTTCAAAATATTAAATGTATACAAGTTTAATCAGTTAATAAAATTATGCTTTTATTTGGAATGAGATACAAATCAAATTGAATCACAGAACCAAACCCTCACGCATTCTGTAAGATGATAACAGCAGTAGGAATCTTTTAAACATGGGTTTAAAGCTTCACGAGATATATTTTATTTCTTTTCAAAGTGAATTATAAAGGCATCCAGAACAAAAAAACCCTTTTTGGTAACAAAAAGTTGAAACATTATATTAATTTCATACCGCTAGAGATAATTCATTCAATTCATTCAGTGTCTTTCATTCACAGAAACTATAACAAAAAGAGTAGTAATATGAAATTGTAAAAAATTACTATTCAGATTTACTTTTATCCCGAAATACAAAAACCATAACCTTCCTGAATTCATACACACACACAAAAAAAAATGTAGATTTAAAAAGGATGTGTTACTTGAGATGTTAGCGATTTGGCTGAACAAATGCTATTTAAGAAGTTTTGTTAAAAACAACATCAACAAGAGGGAAGTATAAAACAAGGGAAAAATAAAGATATTCAAATAACCGGCAGCGGTGGTCTTTGCTTCCATGATCTCATTGAGCGGTAGTGTGTGGGTTGAAACCCTTCTCGACTGAAATGTGCGAGGTGTTCAGAAGGGGTTTCCCTCATCTGTCCAGACAAATGTCGGTTTGGTACCATTAGTTCCCCGGCAACCCAACATCTCTCCTTCCCAATTCCCTCTCCTAAGTCCAAGGGTTAGATGGAAGAGCAGGCCTCATGGCCTGAACTTCGCCAAAAGACATAAATAAATTTAATTAAATATTACAATTTACAAATGGATTCAACAGGTACAAACTGTGTTTAATTATTTTAAACTTCTTTTTTGGTGTAGATATAGATAAAAATCAAAGAGAGAAAAAAATCACTTGATGTCATAAACTCGTGAAGATTTGAAATTATATATGAATTTTAAATTAATTTTAACTACTTTATCAGAAATATGATGGAAGAAACAATTATCACAGAATGATGAGAAAATAATAAGAAATACTTGTGAAATTATATAAATATCTCCCATGTCAGATTCCTTTCGCACAAAGATCAAAATCCACACAAAATTAATTTTAACTTCATTAACACTTACGGGAATGCAGCCATTGTAGCAAGTTTAACAAATATATCTCGTTTAGGTTTCTCCACAGCAGAAAAGAATTGTGGAGGAGGCAATTTGTGCCTACTACAAAAAGTAGGTGGTTGAAGCAGATAATCCTGCCGCACCTCTTCTAAATCAGTTTTATTAGCAACAATGAGAACAGGAATTTTACTTTCAGCAAAATATTTCTGAAATATTGAATTTTGCAGGGTTAAAGAAATTTTAAATTAATATATTAATGTAATAAAAATTCCTTACCAAATAAATTCTTGCAATATATTCAAAGGAACGAGAGTCATTCACATCATATACCAAACAGGCTACATCACACAAAATTTCTGCAGGCATCAGAGGTTCTGTGATATTTCTCACATCAATATCTCTTAATATAAGATATTTCTCCTGTCCATACACTTGAACCATATTGATGGTGCACTGAGGGGAATTTTCTAAGAAATGAGCAGTCTTAATTTCCTTTAAAGAACAATAATTTGGTTAATTATCTTCAACAAATTACTTCAAGTTCAAATATACATAATAAGAATTATTTTATTACTTACTTCTAAAGAATGTCCTAGAAAACTGCAACAAAATACAGATTTTCCGCAACCTTTTTGTCCAATAACATGACACTGGTATACATTTCGACTTGTCTGTTTCTTTGCCAAATCTAATCTCTTTTCTCGAGTAACTGGAATGAAAATTAAGGAAATACAAAACTGCTAAAAATAGACCTAGAGTACAAAGAAAAACTGTAGAAATTTAAGTAAAAATTAAAATACAAGAAATCATCATCTAACTCCCATTGAAAAAGCTCCAGCAACTTAGAGAGATGAATTCGGACTATTATTTAAAACTATACAAAACATGAATATTTAATACAATTAATTTTCATATAATTTGACAAAAGGAAGTACCAGGTGACCAAAGTGTTTTAATATGTAAATTTAACTAAAAGCTATGCAGAGAATAATATGGTAATTTTGTTATTTTTAAAAGGGAAGTTAATCCATGCATTTTACCATTCAAATGATTTGAGTCTCCACATTATTAGTTGAGTCTATCAGCACCTGTCATGGTGAATTTTCCTCATCACCATCATGATTTAATAATTGAAAAATAATTACCTTGAATAGCAGAAACTTGGGTTTCATTTTCAGTTATATTGTATCCCAAATATGCAAGGTAAGCAAGGGTTTTATGAACCTCTAACAATGTGGTCAAAACCCAGTAACACATGTAACCTTGCAAAGTAATCCAACCCTAAAAGATGAAAAATTTCATGAGACCACAACTTTTAATCATATAATAAAGAGTAATAAAGCTACTGGAATACAAACAGCAAATTTAAGTTAACATATTCACTTCTATATAACAGAAAAACTTGAATTTTTGTACAAGATGAACATATAAAAACCTCCAGAACCCCGAAAAAAAATGTACAATACACGTGGTTGGAGGAAACACCGAGGAACATTTTTAATGTACTTTGTTACTGAAATATTACCTAAAATTGATTTAGCAGTTTTGGTGAACATATTGCCCATTTTTTTAATTTCCCTAGTTTTCCTGTATTCTTAATTAAGCATTGCATTTATTGTTGGCAGCCTCATTCTATGTTGAAATTCTTCGTTTTGTTTTTTCTTTATTAAGAATTCACAATTGTTTTGATAGGCTACATGTGTTTTCTCAATAATATACACTTACTTTAACATTAAAAAACCTTTGTTTATGTATACTGACTAATGTGTATGCATAATATGTATATAACTATAATAAAAATTGTTTCACTAGGAAGCCTTAGACTCTAATGTGTGCACAAACACAATTTTATTTATACCTCACACACTATACCACATTAAAAAAGTAAATCACCCAAAGATTGTTCCGTAGGAAAGTACTGGATAGCGAATATCAACAACACAGTTGTCAGTGCTTGGGAAATACTCATGTTCAGAAGCAACTGGGGCAAAGCCTCAGAGAGCACCTGGAGGTAAAATTCGCTAGGTAACTTGCTGGAAATCTGAGGAAGCAAGTTGATAAAATAAAATATAATGAACAATACTTTTAACATGAGCAAGTGCTAAATTTTTGTGGAAAAATTTTTACCACTAAACAAATGAGTTTCACAATTCAATTTTTTTATTTATTAAAAAATGTATTTATTATTTAAAAAAATGTTTATTAAAGAAGATTTCTAGATTTAAAGGAAAACAAAATAATTGCCCCTGAATCTCGATTGCTTGGTCCTGCTAGTTTAATATATAACATAATTCCTTGGATCAAACTTTCTTACCTTACTATTGGTAACAACTATTTGAGCAGCTTCAGGGCCCCAAAGAGGACTTGGACATGTAGAAAAAAGAGACTGAAGTTCAGTAGGGTTTAAAGCACCATCGCCATCTTCATCATATCTCTCAAATAAAATGGTTAGAAACTGATGACCTTTATGTGAAAGCTCCGCTGAGCAGCCTTGTGGTACTCTTACCCTTAAACATAAAATCCCTTAAACTTAAAAATTGGGATTCTTCAAATCAATATTCATTATGACATCACTTAATTAAATATTACTGATCTGGAACCCAATCTGGTGGTCAGTAATCAATTCCTTTAATTGAATCAAAAACAATTTCGACATAAACTTAATTATATTTCCAGTAAGATCTCTCAATATTAACTAGAGATTTTTTTCTGCTGTCAAAATTAATACCTCAACTGACATGATAGAAAAAAGGGTTACATATTGAAGCAAATGTATGTGTAGTTACTTTCATAAAAATAGAAAGTCAAAAATATATACAAGCTGAAAGTGGTCCTTTATGTTGCACATGAATCCATAACACATTTAAAATACAAACACACATGCACATTTACTTTAACATTAAAATTTACACACATTCGTGCACATGCTCAATATTTTCAGCAAATTCAGCACAATATTTTGAGAAATAGTATAAAACTTCGAATTTTAATATTGAAATGTTACTTACGGAGGATACAGGTAATCTTTGCTAACTTGCAATGTATTGTCATAACCAAATTTGTGAAGTACTGTCCATGTCGTCTCATTTCTCCCTCTTTGAATAAAAAGACAATGTAAAAACAAGAAACCTGTGAAATAATAAAGAAAAATGTTAGAAAATAGTGCAATCTTCGCAATATGTACTTACATAACATATAAATGAATTTTGGAAGCATTGGTCCTACAAGCAACTACCCATAACAAACTACAAGTAGTAGCAAAGGAAGTTACAAAGGTATATTTCTGTCAATGTCCCCAATTTAGACCCTCTCACCTCTTTTTCAAAGCGAAACTTCAGCCATGTTGGGAGTATATCGAGATCATCACAAGACATAAAAATACAAAATTCATGGCAAATGTAAATCACCACTGTGAAATCTTCAAACCCTTCAAAAGTTGCAAGAACGAGGTTCTGTGTAGAGTGTAAATAATGTTGCCAATGAAAGATGCAATGCTAATTCTCCTTCAAACATGGTAACAAAGAATTTAGGAAATGAAAGAGTCTGATATAAAAGGACACAGTGGAACCCAAGAAACATGAGATTATTAATAAAGTAACCGATATTTTCTCTAAAATTCGCATGATTATTTGATATATTGTCACATATGTGTGATGGGCTCAATACAACCGTAATTTCTTTGAATACTGTTGCAGATCCATTGACGAGAGGGAGGATTACTTAGATTATGATTATGATTATTAGAAGACTACATGGATCCTGCTTGAATGCGCTACAAGATACAATTCCTTTCAGACAACAAACTCAATTATTAACTATATTTAAAAGATTCGTGAAAAATCTACAGGAGTCAATTGACTATAACACAGAAAGTTTGATGCTGAATGATCATAAGGCCTGAAGGACCAAGGTTCAAAATTAATGCTTTAAGGTAGTACGTACTAGCCTAGGTAAATCACTAAAATATCTGACATTGTTTATTTATGTCAATTTCAGATATCAATGTGATACTTAAAGTGATTTCAACTTGAAGAAGATACCTCATCAGCCATTTAAATTAAATCATTGCAATTATAAGTGATGGTGTAATACATCGTGTCTTACGGAGGAAACACTTATTTTCTAAGAAAGACCAACTTTTAAATCATGCAAGTGATGAAAGTTTACTTTGATTTTTAGTAAATTATCAGTAACAATTTTTACATAACTTTTATCTACTGTCACAGGACATAAAATGATATTTCACTTTTTGCAAGGTGTGAAGCATAAATCATTAAAGTTGCAATTGGCCGCCATGGTTTTACATGCTCTTGTGTATTTCAAATGAGTCAAACGAGTCCCTGAATATTGTTTATATTGCATTGTTTATACTATACCATTTATTAACTGATACATAAAAAATATATCATATTTTTCCTTTCATTATAATTCGTAATGCTGCGTAATAAAACAATTACAATGAAAATAAAGAAAATAATTATACTTCTCAGTTATTTGACTCTCTTGGAGATCTTGTCCCACCTTCAATGATTGGCTCAATACATCACTGAACCCAAGGCATACAAACAAGATTTGCATGTACAGTAAATCCGGACTCACGAGTAGCACAGTGACATCTGGGCTGAATGGTAGAGAACCGTAGGGGCAAGGTCAGGAAGCATTACTAAGATTTGGATTCAGATGGACCAGGTAAGATGGTGCAATGTCCAGTTTGTTGAAAGGAAGGTTGCTCCAGCACAACAAGTCACACAGAACAATGCTGTATTTGCTGTTATGTTATCTATGCCTGCATCGGACATGACACGTGTGCAGTTGCCTTGGAGGCTCCATTTATTATACACAGAAATGTAAATCACATGTTTATAGTCGTTAAGAGTTATAGGAATATGATAAGAAATGATAAAAAATAATAAATTTAATAATGTAGAAAAATGAAATGAATAATAATATAGTAATAAACAATGCAGCATACGACTTTAAGATAGCTGACAATTTGGAATAGCAATTTATCAATAAATGAATTTTATTATCGTCATGACTACAAATCGATCAGCAAATACATTATTTTTATTGCCCTCACTTCCAGAACATTCCTTATATTTTTTAAATACAAAAAAAGTATTGAAAATCTTTTTCTATAATTACAATTATGAGCAAGTTCCTTAAAATTAACTCTTGGGCAAAGAAGTTTCACATCTATAACACTTCAAAATAAAAGAGGGAAGTATATGTCTTCCTTGTTTTGAGTAATAAAACCATATGAACAGAATTCAAAATTATTGAATGACATGAAAATTGGAACAACTTCATAACAGTTTCTTGAAATACACTCATTCAACAACATTTACAATGAGAACTGGAGTGAGACATGGAATTGCCAAATAAGTAATTTAGAGTCAAACATTTGGAAATTTTTTTTACAAAAATCCCTCTGGAGAAAATATCTAATCACACTTTCTGTCTGGGATTGAAGTGAGACAGTGCAGAGTTCCAGCTATAAGGAATTGAGCAGAACTAAGAAAAATTATATTTTAAATATATTAATTGAATGTTGAGGGTGAACTCAATCTAAACACACAAACAGAAACCATCTTTTTCTTATCATATATTTTGCTTCATAAAACAATACAACTAAACAAAAATGTGCTCATTCGATGAATAATTATGTTAAATTATCTCTATATATAAAGAAGAGCGTCTCAGGAGGTGTGTGCGTGTTTGTATGTCTTTTGTTTAAATCTACAATTTTAATCCAAGAATGTTGAAATATGCTCACACGACCATCAAAACACAAAGAAGAGCACTATCTACTTGAGATTTCGAATATCCACCCCTATCCCCCATTTTCATTACTTATTAATTTTGCATTTTTCATTATATCAACTTAATATTTGTACCTCAACATTGCTGATTTAAATATCTTGAAACAGGATTTTGGATATTTTGATACCTCAAAAAGTTGCATATATGCAACCTTCATTGCCTGCTACATCAGCAAGGATCTCACCTTGTTAAAGATTTTGTATTAATTCCAGGAGTCACAATCATAACTTAACCATATTTTTGTGTCAATTTAAATTGGTCTTTACATGCAAGACATTGGAATTTTTTAAAATGATTTTACATGGATCGCTACATACTGCTTGTATAGAAATTATTTAGACTCAATTTTATGCTATCACATCTTAGATAGGCCAAATGTAATGAAATGGCCATCAAATTAAAGGAAACATCTTCAAATTTTACTAGAGGTAATTTTCCCCCTGTTAAATCATATTTAATACATGCAAAATAGATAAGAAAAATACCAGTTTTTTCCGTATACTAAACGAAATCTTATCTTTGTACACTTATTTTGTAAAAACTAGTCATCGCATTAACTTCAAACTTTACATGAAGTTAGTTATGTTCTTATGACAAGTTTTGTAAAAAAAATTCAAGATTTTATTCAATATGTTTTTGATCATCTGGTTCTGATCTTTAATATTTTCTTAAATCTTTAGAATATGTGCTAACAAATATCAACTCATAACATATTGTTAATTGTATTTGAACACAATGAAATTAGTTTACATAAACATTTTACAACGTCAATGGTGCTTTGTCAATGGAACTTTTAGGTGCAAGATAACAAAATTTAATAAATAACATATTGAAAAATCCTGAAGCTTGACAAAAGTATTCATAAAGAACATTGCATTAAAATTAGGAGTTATTCAATTGCTAGTTATTACAAAATAATTGTATAAAAGGTTTTTGGGTAGAATACAAAAAATCCAGTATTTTTCATGGATTTTCACATTAGCAAAATTACATCAACAAAAATGATTTTTACTGCCACTAATACTAAGATAATTCCTTTAATTTGATGACATTCATTATATTAAGTCAATCTGTTGAGGAGATGTTATAGATTAATAAATATAGCTACATCATTTCTGAGCCAACAGTAGTCAACAGGAAATATTTGATATTCAACATTAAAACTAAATATTTGATATTGCACAACCTTTCCCATACTATTACACGTAACTTTAAACATTTGTATTCAAATTTGGTGAGGTTAAGACTAACATTTATTGTTTAGAACCAACAGTTTTAACTTCCTTCAGTTTTTAAGGGATAATCTCTAATTTCTAAATATTAATCCGAATTTAATAAGGAGTTCATACTATAGATAATTACAATTGTATGAACTCCTCATTAAATTTGGAAGAGTATAAGGATATAACAGATAATTCCTTAAAAATGTATGTTCAGGAAGTTAACAAAACTGTTATGAATAGTAAAATCTTGACAAGGAGAGAAAAAGGGGATATCAAAATTAAGAATCCCTTAGTTCCTCACAAGTACAATTTGCCTAAAATTCACAAACCTGGCATAAGAATAAGACCCATTGTCAGCAATGTAGGTGGGCCCAACCATAATTTTGCAAAATGGTTCGTAGTAAAATATTTGAGTCTTCCAAAATTTGAAACATTAAGTATTAAGAACTCTTGAACTTGTCAAGAAACTAGAAAATAAGGAACTTGATGAAGACAACGTTTTGGTTTCTTTTGATGTGGTCTCTTTATTTCCACCATAACTAGAGACAAAAATATCTTGGCTTTCATGACGTTGCCACATAAATTGTCAAGGTGCAGACGTTTCGACCCCACTGCTGAGGATTTTTCAGAGCAAATGCTTGACACCGGTCATGAATTTTTGACACTGGCTGTGGAAGCCTACGACAGCATTTAACTAAAAACAAATTATTGGAAATTTTGAAAGAGTGATTACTCTCCTTACACTGAAATTGACAAAATTAATTAATTTTGGAGCTAACAAAAATTGTATATCTACCAAAATTCCATCAGAATTGATGGGAAATTTTATCTTCAAACATTAGGATGAGCAATATGAAATCCACTTTCCTCTTTTTTGGCAAATTTTTTTATGAGCAGTTTTGAAACTCATATCACCAAGGCCTTTCCGTGAATGGTTAGAATTTGGTACAGATATGTAGATAATATGTTCTGTGTCACTAACAAAAAAGACATATTGAAATGCTTTCAAATTACTTAATATTCAAGATAGAACCATAAAATGTACTTTGGAAATTTAAACCAACAATTTTTTACGTTTTTGGATTGAAAAATTTTTAATTTGGCAAAAATTTGAATTTGGAATATTTAGAAAAGAGACCAACTCTGATAACTACATGAAAGAATTTGGTTGCAATTCTGTGCAGCACAAACATGCCATAATGAATAGCCTTGACCAAAGACGTAAATATCCCATTGAAAGATATGTAATTGTTCAAACTGCCAAATCTTAGGGATTTTCAAAAACTATTGCAGAAGAGAATAAAAATCTTTGAGAAACAAAAAATGATATAAAATGTAACCACTTTACAAAAGCCAAAAAGGAAAGAGTCTAATGTAAATTTACTTTTCATTCTAGTTTGCATGAGAAGTTCCAAAAAAAATTCAAAGAAGAAAATATCACATAATAAATGTAGCATTGTCCCTAATTAAAGTTAATTATAAGGATAAAGTACCTCTCTAAACAGATCAGGAATTTACAATGTTAAGTGCAAGGATTGTGATAAAGTTTACATTGGACACACACACAAAAAGAAATTTAGTAATTAGAAGAAAAAAAAGGAACATTTTTGGCATATCATATTGAAAAGTCAGCAGTGGCTGCATATTTTTGCGACAAAAACATGAAGTTGATGAAAATGTAAGATTGTTGAAGAATGTCTGTGGACAGTTTGAACTGTTGGTTTGAGGATGATTGTCAATTCAGCTATTCAAGAACAAATTGTTAAATTTCGATGTTCCATTTGAATATAGTTTGTTTTCAAAATTCATCCACCCGCCCGCCACCAGAGGGCCTTTTGATTGGCAGTCGGCAGTTGCTAAGAATGGGAGCAACAACTAGTTTGAGTTAAAAAAGGAAGAGGAGTGTGTGGCTGACAAATTATTAATATAATTTATTACATAAATGATTTGTTCATTATGATTTCTGGTCACTTCAAAGCTATTAGCAGTGAATAATATTTGTTCAATTTCTGCTTCAGTTTCTTCTTTTGATATCAAAAACAAATAAAATAGCATTAAACAAATTAGTCAATAGCAAGAAATAATGTAATGTCATTTGAATTTCCTAGGCGTTTTTCTTTTTTTGTAGTATTTGTAAATGGGAAATGTAGCATGCAATTAAAACTTATCTACATAGCGATAGAAGGTAGGAGTTGGGTGGTAGGCTATTGTTAGCAGGTGGGCCACTTAGCTGGGTTTACCAACAACTTGTCCCACATGGAAGGGTTATTAGGAGTTGTTAGTAATAGAGTTGTTGATACTAGGAGAAGGTGGATAGAGGAAGGAGGGTTCACTTTTCAATAGTCACAGCCATATGAACTGGGATATTAATGTGAAAAACTACAAATTTTTTCTGACCCTCTGGAAGGAATTGAACTCCAGATGACTTGGTGACGAGCTAGAATGCTACCACCTGAACCACAGAGGGGCATCTCAGGCTTTTGGCTAATATCTTAAGCAAAGCAGTGTTTCAGTATTGAGATTATGGTTAGTAATTTATATAAAAATATAACTGTTTACCAATCTTAGATGAAATGTTTGATATGAATAAAAGTCTGCCGATTCTACCTAGATTAAGTTTAGTCTTTACTATTCTCTTATGAGACAGTAAAATCAGTCATTTTCTGTATCACTAGATTCTCCATGTAATTTGTGTACATTTAGTTACAAATTTTATTGCCGATATCCATTCCCTATTTACATATTTCAAATTATTTACCATAAGATTCATACATACGTCAGGTTTTTAGTACTCAAATTCAGCATGGTAAAGGCCAAAATTATATAAGATATATTCCAAGGATAGTATTTTTTCATTCTTAAGAAAAATATGTATCAATAGGTACCTTAACCTGCGTCTCCCAAGCAATCTTAAAAATAATATAATTAGGCCCTTATCTGGTGTCGTCCAAGGAACTGTACTACCTTAATTTAACTTGACAAAAGTTTACAATGTTTCAATATATAAGAAAATTAAATTCTGTTCATTTTCATCTTCTGTAAGTAATAGTGCATACAGAAGAAAAACCCAAATTTGAAATGACAACAGGAATATTCATTCCACAGCTTCATCATATATTAGAATTGCTCATCATGCTACCTCTCATAGTAATGCTATCACAGCAGACTCCATCAGGAAGATTTTTTCTCAACACTGCTTTAACATCATCTAATACTTGAGGCTGAAGAGGAGCATTGAAACATCTTTTCTGAAAGTTGTTCAATTCCGTATCATTTAACAGTCCATCATTGTCAGAATCACAGATCTAACAAAAAACAAACAAAAATGACAAGTTATTGCTATTAGCAATATTAATTCATTTAAGTATATCAGCACATTACAAACAACAATATTAGTTTACCTTGAAGATTCTGATAAGGGCATTTTGACAAGCTTCAGTCAGCTGAAAGTCAGAAGAACCACATTGCTTCATATTAGCATCAACAATTATGTTTTCAAGATATTAATACAATAATATTACAAACCTCCCTCTGCTCAATGATGTATAATGGTGAGGTGGGGTGTAATACAGCTTTTTGTGCATAATAGAACATTTCAGAAATATTTTTTAAAGTTTTAGCTGAACACTAAAACAAAGTTGGAACAACATTAAAGAAACCGATTACTGAGATCATCACATAGAATATTACTAATTTACAACAAAACAAAGTTCTTATAAAAAAGTACAAATATAGAACAGTAAGAATTACTTTACCTCAATGCAACTCTCAATTTCTGGGTACTCCTCCATAATACTGTATGCCGCCTGCAACACAAACAACAGTTAAAAGGATACTGAAAAAACTCACCACAAATTACAATAGGTTGTGAATACTCACATCGATCAGTGAATAGTCGACCAAATCTACTTTATTCCCAACCAAGAGAACAGGACATGGCTGACCTGGACAAGCTACCCGAATTAGGGGTAACCACCTAGTTGTCACCTTGTCAAGTGTTTCCTCATCTTCCACAGAGTACACTATACATATAACATGGGCTCGATGAATCTCCTCCATGAGCATTTCATCCGTCTGCTCAATAGCTAATGAATGAAGTAAAATAATTAAAGGGAAAGAATATATTGAAATGACTAATGTAACTTCTTATAAACGAAAATTCTCACCAGAATAATCGACAATATGCGTGGGTACTTGTTCAGGGGTAACATCAGGAGGTATAGTTATTTCTTCCGCTTTCGCCGGGACATCATCAGGAAATTCTTCGCTGACCAACGATAATATTAAAGATGTTTTACCCACTCCTCTTTCCCCGACAAGTAAAATGCGAACATTACGATTCATTCCCACACGAAAGACCATTGTTTAGATTTATAATACACGAACAGGCAATTCGTACAGACACAGCAATCCTACGATGGCATATTTAAACAAAATATGAATCTTCAAACAAACATTGCGTCTCGACTATTTCATCAAGAATCGTATATCATGGTCATAATAGTGTGCGCTGTCATTGACCTCTTTATTGAGGATGCGAAAAATTTACAAAATACATCATGGAAATATATTCCAAAATTTAAAATAAAGTAGCACACTAATAGCAAAATAAAATGTTTTAAATGCACTACACAGTATGATCCTAGATTGCTGTGATCACTTTCTTCTTCTCTTTCATTACAGCACAAAACAATAGACATGAATTGTCGTCGTGCTATCAGAATTTACAATTACAGTTATTCAGAACATGACACTAGGCAGATAATTCTGTTTTACCATCTGACTGAAACGACGCATCCAGGAGCGCCTTGTACGTCTGTCTCGAGGTCGGGAGAAATTTTCGTGAGATGTCAGATGTTTCCGATTATGTTCGTTAATGGATTTTCCCATTAAATTCGCTGGCGGGATTTATAACTTTGTTTCTCCTACCATCAACTTGTTTTCGAATTATTAGTAAAATTAGGAATTATATTGTACGTAAATTCCTAACGTGGTACAAGATATTCATAAGGGCATGTGACGGTGCACGAAGTTCATAAACTCAAAATTACGATAAGATTCGGCATCGGATCAAGATGTAGCCTAGAAAACGTAATAGACAGCGGCAGCGGCCCCTGGGATACAGAATGTGGATCGGGGTTCCAAATTCGTCACGCTCATAGCCGGTAGAGATCGCAGAACACGAAAATAATTCACACAGTACTTATAGCTCGAAGTAAACACGTAGATAGCTTAAATACTGTAATTCACAACACTTAATAAGTGTGGTGAGTCAGGGAGTGAACAGTAGGGTACTTGTACCAGTTCCAGGCCTTATAAGAGCTGATAAGCGTTGATCAGTCCTAGGACTGTTACAAGAACGGAGGGGGAAGGGGAGGGAGGTTCTCCCCCTGTCTTGTTAAGATTATACAGAATATCGATGAGGTCTACACTCGATTCATATAAATTGGGTTGCTCGCGAAGTAGAGCATACTGCCGGAGGATTGTGCGATTTCATTCGCTGTTTTTGACATGCAAATGTCGTAGATAAATTTTCTGCACATTAAAATCCCGATGATGCGGTTTTGTAGTCGTAGATTATAAAATCTTTCATTTTGTGGAGATGGTTATACATGGGGATACAATCGACGTCTGTAGGGATTCAAATCGTTGTAATGTATGCTTGAGATCTCAAACGTCACACGAAGAGAGCTTCGTTATAGCGGACATGTCGTGTGATGTAACCAATGTTGGAGGAATGTTTTGGAGAAGCTGTACCCACAGTATGTTGTTTCCGTTTCGCTTTCTTGCATAGTCTCGCGAAGGCATATAGAACACACCGTCATGTCTGTAAAAGAATAGCGAAATTTAGCCGTTTGTGGAGACACGAAGAAAAGACTGCAACAGACGTCCATGTACCATTATGCTTTGAATACATTCTCTTGTGCGAACGATAAGCTGTTCACAGATCGCACGAATGTTTTCTTGTGATCCCATAATGACCGTGGTGGTCGCATAAATGTGTTCTATTACATCTTTTACCGATTTAAGTCAATGAGATTATATGGCATATCTCTCATTCTTTGAAAAAAATAACTGTTTTTGCGGAGGTTATATCTCGATAAATTTGTCTTTATGATATATCATATTAAGGAGCTCAACAGTCAAACAAGGAAAAAATTGATCATTAATAAAAGCTTCTTGACAATTTGTCACAGGTTTTACCTTCAACTCAACACCGCGTTACGAAAGAATGCTACATCAACGTTTGAAACAATTTTTTAAAACTCATGGTGAATAGTATTTATGGAAAATCTTGTGAAAATATGCGTCAACATCGTCGCATCTACCTTGTCAACACGTGGGAAGGACGTTGTGGTGTGCGGAAACTCATTGCTGATCCCAACTTTCTATGCAGGCGACCGATTGAAGGTGATCTCATGGCAATCGAGTTGCGTAAAACGGAAGTGTTGATGAACAATCCTATTTATGTGGGATTTTGAATGTTAGAACTCTAAATTTCGTCAGTTCGATCTTTTTATATATTCATCAAACCAAAACTTCTCTTATATTTAAACATGGATTCGTAAATCTTGTCCAAGTCACGCAATGTATATGACGTCATGCGTGTTTGTACTTCCTACTACGACACTTCAACGTTTGATCCTTTGAATTCATTTGGCATTCTCCCGTGTAATGAAAAAATAATGGGACTCAATAAGAATGAATGCGGAGGTGAAATGCTCATAGAATTAAAAGGTCTCCTTCCTAAAATGTATGCTATTCAAACACTCTCTCAGCTTACCTCGTTCAGAGAGAAAGATATCAAGTGGTCAGTGGTCAAACACTATCGTATTGCATACTATAAAGACTGTTTATTTCATAATAAAACAAGAATGGATATTCAACATTGCATTCGATCAAAAGCTCATAAGCTTTATTCTTTGGAGCAACACAAGAGCTCTCTTCTGTGTGTCGACGACAAACGTCATTGGGTGGATAAATTAAATAGTTTACCGGGGGACACATTGTCGAGAGTGGGCACGTTGAGCAGACTTCAACGGCAGACATGGAAAAGCAAGTGTATCAACGTGCAAAAGATATGTTTGATTATATGTTAGACATCTCACATGTGTGTGACAATAACAATCACAATGTCATCGCTGACATTGCCATTCAGGCACATGCATGTCTCTTGGCATTATTTGAGACGATGAATCGTGTCGATTTAGATGAACGTGTTTCCGTCATCCGTACAGCACTCTGGGCCCACGATAATCCTACTGGAAACCTTCCACTCCTTACGATGATGTGCATGCTTTGACATGATGCTGAAAGACGATCGTTTTTTTCCTTGTTTCAGTACACAATCTATTAAACTATTTTCCAACACCCCATCATCACCTCCTGCCGCCGCATCTTTTACGGGGGGTGTTTGAAAACGTGGGTGGTGGAAACGCGACGCGACTACTGCCCGTTGTGTCGCAATTACCTGTAGAATTATAGGCTTATATATTGGTACGTGATGTGCCAAAGACCACATTTCGCAAACATAATAAGCATATTGAAGTCTTTGGTACATCACATACCAAAAATAATATATTATTTTATATTTGTATATATTACTATGTATATATTATTTATTTGTAAATATATTTATTTTATTAAATTAGATAAGAATAATGTTGTCTTTCACTTGTTAAATAAGTGGACAGTGCCCTTATTTATGACAACATGTATTAATGACGTGCAAACACTTTAATCGTTCGTACTTTTACATTACGTTTCGGGGATGTATGTTCCCCCTCATCAGATGTATTCTTCCTTTTCTTCTCAAAATTGTACAAAATCTTTATTGTAAATCATATGGTTCACTTTATATTTTCTACAAAAAAACCCAGAAATTATTTAGTATATCTCATCACTAATCTCCAATACATTGTTACAAATATTCAACTCACATATGTGAGAAAGTACAAACCTGAACGCTCTTATGATGCATGCATATACTGATTCAAAGTTGTGTTGAACTTATTAAAATTATCTCTTGCTATTATTGTTGCATGTTCGTCTATTTGTGGGTCATGCGGTTGTAGCCTGTGTGCGGCATTCGGTGCTATCCTCCAATTCTGATCCACCGAATTGAGGCCCATCAGCACTGTGCGGTACAGGCTGTCTTCATGCTGTGACGCAACCACGCGGTGGGGGAAATAATGTGGGAATGAATTATCTATAGTTTTTATTTATATTTTTTATTATATTTAATATTGTGTCATATTTTGAAGTGAATATGTTTGACTCTACTTGCGTATTCACAACTTCGTTAATTTTAATGTTAATTGATACTGCTATGATTCTTTTTTGTTTATTATGTTCATAATCCACAATTGTTGTATTTTCAAAGTCCATCTTATGGCCTGTTTTTCCTATACCACCCTCTTTATATTTATACCACCCTCTTTATTTTTATGTATATTACTTTTGTGTTCACGTATTCGAGTCATTAGTTTACGTTTTGACTGTCCAATATAATTCAGGTCACAGTTTGTAAATGGAATTTTATATACTATATTGGTCATTTCATTTTTATCTGTCTTGTCTATGTGCGCTTTAGCAAAGTGGTGTTTGTTATTAATTGTGTGGATTGTCTTAATGTTGTATTCATTGCAGGTTTTTCTGTTTTTTGTTAGTCCTGGAACGAAGGGTACAGCAATCATATTATACATGGTATTTTTGTTTTGGGACGCAGAATTTGTGTGTTTAATCGTCTGAAAAAACACAGATTCTGGGAGAACGCTAAACTACAATTCAGCACATCCTAAGACCATGAAAGTTGCTATCATACACAACCTCCTACATAGGATGCTCAATGTTGGTGATGATATATTTCATAATGAAAACATCAGCATAATAAGATATATTCTTCACAATAATGATTACCCAAAAAAAGTCATAGACAAAACAATAAAACAATTATTTCAGAAGATTAAACACAAATTCTGCGTCCCAAAACATAAATAATATGATTGCTGTACACTGCTGGGCACTGCAAACATATTTATTTTGTGCTATAGAAATTTTTTTATTCTCTTCCTCTTGAGTTGTCGTTAGGAGCCCGAATAGCTCTGTGGTAGAGCGTTAGAGATAGCCAATCTAAGGTCCAGTGTTCGATTCGCTGTTCGGGTAATCATTTTTCCCCTTCCACATTTCCCCCAAGTCGCATTGTGGGGAATGTCGCCAAAGGTGGACGAAGTTTGGTGGAAAGTTTATGCTTCGTCTCTGAATGGTGTAATCTGTCTTGAGCAGCCGTCGAGGATGAGTCGTCGTTCAGGGAAGTATAGCTCAGTAGGGAAAACTTTCTAAAATATTATGTAGCGCGCATTTATTCAAAATTTTCGAAAAACCTCACAATTTTGAAACTATTTTTCTAGGTCCCCTTTTTCGTAAACCCCCTTTTAAAAAACCCCTCTTTTTGTGTGCCGGCCATCATGAACAGAGGGGGAAGGCGTATGAAGCAAAGTTACGCAATGTTATGTCAAGCCTTTTGCACTATACCCCTAAACCCCCTCCCTTTCCCCCTCTGTTCTTGTACCAGGTCTAAGACTGATAGGGCTAATAAGCGCTTATCATTGGAAGTGGGGGTTTCAAGATGACACCGAAAAGTACCAGTTCTAGGCTGCGAAGATATAGGCAATAAAAGTGGTGCAGTGGTGGGTAATAGGGGTGGTGCCATTGCCTACCACTTAGTGGCCTAGAACTGGTACTTTTCGGGCGTCATCTTGAAACTCCCACTTCCATTGATAAGCGCTTATCATATCTTATCAGCTCTGATCAGGTCTAGAACTGGTACAAGTTCCCTACTGTGAACTTCGTTTATTAGAATGTCACTACCTTGGAGAACGAAGGTTGAAAGATATTCTTTCTTCCCCAGTAGATACAGCGAGGACCGGTAACAATCTGTAGACATAGTTGATCCTGTGGCACCTTCCATGTTTATATGAATTCCCAAGACTTCTTCCATTAAATATTTTCAATCCCTTAGTGAATGTGCCAGACAGTACCAGTCGCAGAGCCGATAAAACGGTTCCGCGATAGCTGTAGAATATTTCCACTGAAACAGTTTCGATGCAACGAATGTCGCGACAAACGCATTCGGATCCGCCGCTGTAATCATAAGACTCACATATGATGTAGACCCAGCGGTCTGTGCGGCGGGTTTTCCCTAATAACATTAGACAGAAATTACGTTTAGTATAGCTCTCTCGCACACCCGTTTGGAAGAGGAAAGGTATTGTGATCAGCAGTAAGAGAGGGGAATCGAGTACCCCCACCCGAGTCGATGTGCGAGAGACACGGAGTTCGGAACTGCCTGGGGATTTCCTCAGTGTGCATGCACGGAATTCAGCACGGACCCAAACAGTTCGGGACTGTTTGCTACCGGAACGCCTTTAGACAACCATAGTTCAAATATTCGTACGTTAAATGTCGCAGAAACTTAGAATGACAGCAGTGCCATCTCACGAAGTAAATCTGATAATGAAACAACAGAACGTCGTACATATCATTCGACTGATAACTCGAGTCTGATCATGGCTTCCTACAATTACCAGGCTGAATCATGCATGATAAGGCAACGGTGTACCGTTGGTCGGCTTTGTTAAATGCGTTAACTTTGTTTCAGAGAATGGATTGTTTAAGCATTCATATTCTTCGTGTCAAATGAATCTGAATTTTAAGCAATTATTTATTTATTGTGGTCATGCTATATTTTTAGCTTCTATGATTTTGACAACTAAATACATGAATGTTAGCTAAGATACTTCTCCTCGACCAGCCGGCCTACGAGACCGGTGTTAGACTCCGGCCGGGTAATTGTAGGAGAACATAGCCTGATGGCACAGAGCACAAACGCTCACAGCACACTTTACTACTTTTTCAGCGCATTTATATCTAATAAAACAAACCTTAATTGTTGGACCCTGTCGTTTGTGTCCTATTTAATATGTTTAAACAAATTTCTGTTACGTCCCCTTTCACATCACTTACACGAAAACGTTTTCACAATTTTCACCCTTTATTTATGCGTAAATTACAATCTTTACACGAAAAACTACCATTATTATTGCTTTTTAAGCATTCGGCCATATTAATTAGTTTATTGTTTTCTCTGTGGTCATACGCAGTTTGTACCTGCTTGTTTGGCAATAAATAAATTTTTTTATTAAGCACTCTCCTACTTAATAAGACAAAAGAATTGGATTGGTCTATAGTTGGTTAATGACAAACTTTACTAAAACAGAAACAAGGTTAGAATCATACTTTGAAAGCTTTAAAAACAATTAGTAATGTGAATGATTATTCTAGTTCAATGGACCTGTTAATAAATTTTCTTAGAAATTTTATATCCCTTTGTACTATTTCCCACTTGTAAGGCATCTGCTGAGAAAATTAACATATTTTAATACATATAAGCATCGATGGCATATCCAGCTCCAAACTTCATGTGGGGACGATTTCTGAATTCAACTTACACCAAGGACAATTGAATGTCATTGAAGTGACATAAAATAATACACACTAGCATTAAAAACTATTTATTTAAATGAATCAATTTTTAAACACTAGTTTGTGAGAATTAGTTGAAAAATTGTCAACTACTTTTTGTACGAAATATTCCATATGGAAAATTGGGTATTCACCCAAACACTTAAGGTGGGGCAACAGCCCCATCTAGCTCACGCCTGCATACGCCCTTACTAAACACCGTAGATAATCCCACCAACGTCAAACAGTCAAGTGCTATTCACTTCCATTCTGCCTATTTCCCCCACTACCTACGAACCACACGGTTGACCAACCGTAATCACAAATCGGAATTAAAAATCCCTACAGAATCCGCGAAGTCTTCGAACGCTTCCGAACTGTTCGTAATTCCTCACTGGAGCCTGCTGGAACAGTGGATTGGGACAAAAATTTTTGAATTGTCGCTGCTGGAACGGCGCCGAACTAAGATTTCGCTTCTGCGCATGCGCGGGACAATTTGGAACTGTTCAGAACTATCCGGGATTGCTCCTGGAACAAACCATAGACGTAAATATAAATAGACTCAACAGTCTCTGCTGTGTGTAGACCGTGACAACATGAGTCAGAAAATACTGAGAGATGTCGCTCCCTCTCACTTGGAGAGGGTAATAAGGGCAGTAACGGAAAAACTTGTGCGCAGAGGTCAGGTCCCCCACCTAATGCATACGACTGTTGGGTGTATGTATGTATATATATATATATATATATATATATATATATATATATATATATATATATA
>NNCF01125822.1:402743-418175 GCA_002313205.1 Laupala kohalensis
CGTTGGTGCTTCTTTGTGTGAAAAAATATCGTAAAAATTCAAGTGAAGAGAAGAGTGGCGGTGCACTACGAGTTATTTTTGATCAGGGGTAGGAGGTAGAAAAATTGTTAACGTAAGGAATGTCGTCATTAGATTCAAACTAGGAAGCAAAGGAAAATAAAATATATTTTGAAAGGGACAAGGTCGACGTTGGTAATATATTTGGATTTTAAAGGGCGACAGCCAGTACGACACATAGCGTGGGTGCGGAGAAAGGCTGAAGCGCTTTACAAATTTAAAAGGAACACAAAAGATAGCAATCGGGAAGCGAGGTTTGAGTCGTCTCGACCCTCGACTTTTAACAAACTGTTAATAGGATGACGTACACCACGATGCCGCGACCGTTTAGTGTGCGCCGCAGAACGGTTGGCGCGGAGGCATTGAACATGAGGGTATGACAGTTGATAGCTAGAAAGTTTACAAATTTAGTTTCTTTTATTCTTAAAAAGACGTTAGGTTAGGACGGTTGGAGGGGAAGATGTCATTGAATTAAGGAAACTTCCCAGGAAGGAACGTTCTGAGTGGCTCGGAACCTGCATTTGTCGATCCAAATTGAACCTAATATGAGAACTCCGCCTGGAGTGAAAATTTAACGTTATTGGCGAAACATGGTCACATGATTAAAAAATATAATTACATAAGTGAGCTTCTGAGGAACAGAGTGAGGAACGAGGTTATAAAACACAACGCAGAGACGTTCCAACATTCATTCTATTCTAAATTATATCTTCATTTGAGTTCATTCGAGAATCATTCTAGAGCGTATTCTGAGATCATTTGAATCTGAGATTCTATCAGAGATTCGAGACTTGTACTTCGAGATGTTTTTTGACCTCTTGGTCTCGAATTTTGGACAAGTTATGTTTCAATGATAACTTGGTCTACTTCTAAACTATGAAGAGTTTTCGTAGTTTTAACTTCGTATTTACCCGAGAATTAGTTAGAGAGTTAAAGTTTTGTTTTGCGACAAGTGGCGAACGTAAGAACTATTCAATCGCGTTGCATTGAGTTGAGTGAACTCGCACGTCAACAGAACTGTATTATGAAGGTGAATGCTACGATTCCGATAACGGGGGTCTCCAAGCCTGCGCTGCAACTTCCGAGAATGGCTTAGTTGGTACGCTGAATGGGCTACAGGTGGCGACGTGGACGGACGAACCGTACGAGCTGGTGCTGGTCAATGACCTGTCAATCTTCACCCATTTTTTAGACTGATCTGATAATCTATTAAAAGGTAAACCGGAGAACACTGGTTGCATCCATTTCTAGTTAATTAAGCAGCGACAAGAAGATATAGTGCATCGAACCAAATAGCAATGACCCACGCTCAGAACGTTTGTTATTGTTTAACTAATGAGGGCTGGAAGAATAATGAGCGTTTATGATGGCTGTCTTAATTAAATTAATGTTTGTTTGTTGTAATTAATTGGTAACAATTAATACCAGGTAGTCTCTTTAAAGGAAATTTTATGTCAATTTTGGGGGTTATTTCGTGTGATTTTTGGGGGTGTGAGCATGCTAACTTTAAGTATAATTGTAATTATGTGAATAAACAATTAAGTCAAGTTGTTTTAATATGCGTTTTCCTTTTGGGATAAGGAACACTGTGTGCGCTTCATCTTAGATAAATAACTCGAACCCACTTAATGAATTAATTTGAACGAGCTAGCCGGGGCATTTTTTGTGAGGTAAGTGTTGGCCACTACCCTATTTTATTATATTTTATATTGCGTGCCCCCTCCACCGTATTTTGTTACAATTTATAACGAGTGTAGGTCAAAAGTGCAAGATATATGATAAAGTAATGAACTATAACTAACATTTTCGTCGGACTCAAAACCAATTATTCAATTATTTAATTATTACTATCTTTTATTAGAGATTTGAAAGTAAAATAAATATTCAGAATATTATTTTACTCTACTTCTGTTTCATCCAATTCATATTCAAGCGTCTTGAAATAGTAAACAAATGTGTAAGTACAGCAGACGGAAATTATTTCAATGCGTCTATACCATACTTTCAAGTGAAATACTACTAATGCGGTTGTAACATATGCTAATTACACTTTGCATACAGAATATTTAAGCACAATTGTTGGACGAGTTTTTGAAAAATATTCAAAAATATACTTTGACCTTAATGTGAAGTGCTCTTTATATTCAAGTAAAAAGAAAATTGAAAGCACGTCAGAAGTAAATTCTACCGTAAATACGAAAAATTAAAAAAACTCCATTCGGTCAGGAATGCTGCGCAAAGACGGACGGACGTCCAGTCAAAAACCCTCTTTTTCGGAATCAGAGGTTCCAAAACGGATATTTCTGTAAAAATCTCCTTTTTCAATTTTTTTACGCATTACAATAGTTTCCATATACTACGTATATGAGAACATAAAAATGAGTTACAGTATATCTGACTGAAACTAATGCATTTTTTTTAGTGTAGAATGTTTTTAGCGTAATTGCACATTTTATTGATACTTTTCTCAGCAGTGACCCTTTGTCCAGTGACATATTGTCGTCAGCAGTTACCCTTCTAAAAGGAATCGAGGCAAGTATTGAGATGAAATTCAACCTACCTGAGGTAGGTTTAAGTGAAGTATATCGACGGTTAAACCTGACAATAGTAAAATGAGAAAGTTTTGTTCATGTTCGGCGAGTCAGAATGCTCCCTTGTTGGAATTCTTCTTGATCTGAAATGTATATTCACTGATAATTTTCCACCAGGCAATTTCGTGTCAAAATTTAATGATTGTTTTGTGATATAGTGATTCTAATTATGCAGGTAACATAATGATGAAAGAAAATTCTATCTTGGAAGAGTTTTTGAGTTATACAGGTAGTTCTGTGTCTTTGAAGAGTAGCAAACAACTGTGCACCCTCAATCTTCTACTGGGGCAGACTATGTAGTCTTCAGTGAGGCATATAAGGAAGCTTCAGTGAGGCATACAGTAACAGTACCGCAATAAAAAGGAGGGTAAGGTTAACTGGCCCCTAGATAAAAAAGAGTGCTAGTTAATAATTATACAAATTACATCGTAGCAAAAGCTGACGTCTAAATGGAAAGAAGTAAAAAGCTTTGCAAAAGAAAGTAAGAAGAAGCAAAGCTTTTTACTTGCCAATTATATCTTCCTTTTGCTTAGTTTTTAAAGGTTTTTTATATGCGTCAAGCAAAGTTTTTTCCTTGTCATTTAGAAGGTTCCTTTTTCTGTCTTTTGCAAAGCTTACATTTAGACGTGGGCTTTCGCTTCAATGTAATTTGTATACTATTAACTAGCACTCTTTTTTATCTAGGGGCCAGTCAACCTTACCCTCCTTTTTATTGCAGTACTGTTACTGTTTACCCTTCGAATTCGATACAGTAAACAATAACACTCTTACATCCAGTATGTAAATAAATCCGAATTCGAAAAAATAATTTCGCTCCAATTCAAAATTTTGAACAAAACTAACATTTGTCATTTTCAAAACGACCAAAACTAATTAAGGGAAAAATACATCTTCCGGAACTAGTTTTGGTTGTTTCCTTCGAGGAATTGACAAATTCTGGTTTTACGCGTAACAGTGAGTTTTAAAACCAACTTTGGTAACATGGCTGGTCCGAGTCGGGAGAACATATTTTCTTGGATCAACATAAGACACCAAAAATGTATAAAAAGGATTGATGAATGTAAAATAAAATTTATTTTAAATAAAATTATCATTGTTGTCTCTGTTCAGAGAGAAAGAATTTTTTCAGAGTGGTACCAATATTTTTCTTGAGATCTAACCTTTTGTAGCAAAATTTCTCATGAAGTTCTTCATTTTATTGACTTGATTTTGAAAATCAGTGGAAATGCTTTCATTGTATCAACAAATTTGTCATACTTTGCTTTACTTTTCTAGGATCCAACAATTAACAATATTTATAAAGTGAATATAATTGTATTTCAATCATGGCTTCCCTATATTATTGCAGTCCTCCTGATATTCTTAAGTCTCCTGATAATAATAATAATAATAATAATAAATTTATTGTCAAAAAACAGTACAAACTGCGTATGACCACGTGGAGGGAAAAAAAACTAATTTAGTCTCCGGAAGCAAGCAAGGGACCATCCCATCAATTCCGATCAAGGGACCTAAGGCAGAGGCGGATTCAAAAAATTCAGCAAAAATTCCTAGAAAAGATAAAAAGTTAGCTGCGAGTTATAATACTAATAGAATGTCAATATGTTTGTAATTTTAAGCATGTAATATTGAAAATTTGCTGTTACATGATGTTTTTCTACATATTTCCATTGAATATGTTTTAAATAATGAAGTAAAACAAAGAAAGACAACTGGTGATTACTACTTCAAGGATGATGTATTTTTTTTATAATTCCCAGTTTTAGACGGTTAAAATGACATTATCTTTCCTTTCAAAAGTGGGGTAGAGGGCGGCTGACCCCACCACACGCCCCCCTAATCGCCGCCACTGAGTTCGTTGGTGGTAGTACATCTTTAAATTACTTAGTTCACTACGGTCGAGAAGCAATATTTTAAGTGAAAAGTGTTTATAACGTGGAACCGAGAGCAGTGTGTTCCTCTCCCTGCCACCACTAGCATTATCTACTACTATCGGATTGTTTATTATAGACCCCTGATTTCTAATAGCTGAGGAGAGTACAACAAAAATCGCAGAAAAACACTGTTAACACCAATGGGTTTTGTTTACATGTATATGAATTTGTAATTTTATATTGCATATACGCAAGTGGAAAATTTGGTTTAACTTTTTCGAACTGAAATGTTTCAAAAAGCGTGATATTTTACAGTTTTTGCCGATTCGTGTACTCAATCATTTTTTATTAAATAAACTAAGAATGATAAAAATAATTCTTATTCAGAGAATAATCACTATGGCAACGTTTATAAGTTTCAAGGTTCTACATGCGAAATATAATGAGTTATTAATTTTTTTTTCGAAATCACTGCTAAAAACGACCAGACACATTAAGGAATAAAATTTATTAACTTCCTTTCAGCGTCTTCGGGAAAATGCTGCATCTGACACTGGAGCTTTTCCTCGTTTGCTGCACAGCTCATGCTCACAAAACTTTTGAGTCCTCCCATGCTGATGAGTCCCGCTGGATTTTGTCCAAGTGAAAATACCCGGAATCTTCATCCCCGTGGAATGGAGACGGGGAGAGTTATAACGTGTGTATAATTAATTATTAATATATATAATTAATATATTAATATATATAATTATTTATAAAAAAATAATATATAATTAATATATTAATATATATAATTATTTATAAAAAAATAATATATAATTAATATATATAATTATTTATAAAAAATAATATATAATAAATTATAAAAAATATAATTAAAATATTAATATATATACTTAATATTTTTTCTAATATTGATACATCATTATTAAAAAACGTCTTTCAAATACACTCCTAAATTTGCAATGAAGAAATATTTAATTTAAACCCTGAAATAATTAACCTTGAAACAATTTAAATATTTACAGACCTATGAAAAATATAAAAAACATATCTATTTACAATTATTGTCATTGTCATCATTTACTTTTCACCCGAAATCCTATCCAGACGATCGTGTTCCAACGGATTTTGACTTTCGTATGATTCCGACCGGGTCGATGCTTGATTGTGAATTTGAATTCTTGCAGGAGAAGCGCCCAACGATGACGCGAGCGTCTCCTATAGCTGAAACCTTCAACCAAGTTAACGGGTTGTGGTCGATCTGTATCTTGAATGGCATAGCATTAACAAGATAAGTTCTTAATTTCTTTATAAAGAATGTTATGGACAAGTACTCTTTTTCGGTCGTGGAATACGACGTAAAACAGTAAAACTTCCTATTCAAAAAGAGAATTGCCCCCTTTCATCTGTTTAGGCGAGACATACCACGCCTTTATTTGATCCATCACATTGAATAATGAACAACTTATCAAACTCAGGCTCATATGTCACTGGTCATGCAGTAAGAAGTTCCTTGATTTTAACTAGCATCTTCTCGCACTCTGATGCCCACGTAGCGGTTCCTTGTTCGGGTTTCCCTTTCTACAAATCCGTTAATGAATTCATGAATGACACAAAGTTTGGCAGTACCTATACGATACCTATTAATGACCTACCTTCCTTTAGTCGTGGGTGGTTTTACGGATTTTATCATGCGAACACTAGCTTCCACGGGAGTTTAACATCCTTGTCTGAAGCTTGTACTAATTACTTAATTCGACCCTTCGCGAAATGACATTTTATCGGTATCAGATGAAGCCCTGCTCTCTTAATCCGTTCCAGAACTTCTCTTGAGTGATTTAGATGCTGCGACCACCTATCTGAATATATCGCAATGACATCTAAATATGGTACAGCATATTCTTCGCATCCCCTTAATAAGCCTGCCATATGACGACTGAAACAAAATGGCGCAATTATTGAGGCCAAGAAAAAGGAGTTGTGGTCAATACATTTCTTTAGTCGTGAAGAACGCTGCGTACTGTTGAGCTCTTTTCCACAATCTGCACTTATGTTACCCACGTGACTGATCTATCAGCGAAATGAATTTTACTGATTAAACTGACGCATTAGTAAAATTGAACACTACCCTCTCGGAGTGCTTATTGCTTGAAAATCAATCCACCTATCAAAAACATTTCACAACGGTCTAAAAAAAGATATATCACAAATAAGTTGTTCCTTTCGTAAAATCTTGGATCATATCGCGTAAAAACAGCGTACGGAAAACTCAGTGTTGTTTTTCGAGTATCGTTCCGAAATGGAATAGAACCTATTGTTTAAATTTTTATCGAAAGGAAAGAGCAATTTATAGATAAAACATAAATTTGCTTGTTGAAGCTGCGGGACAAGATAATAAGCACAAGACTTCCAAGCACGAGTGAAATGAACAATACATGCGCACAAAGATTAATAGAAGAAATATGACGCATTACCCACTTGCCTTCTATTCATACTGAGACACTCGTTTTTTTTACCAAAATACGAATTGATACATCTATTTTCGTTGTTTATATCACGACATTTGGATACGTAGGTCTTTCTAGGTCGCCGCTTCCTCACCTATTCCCCTCAGAGGCTCTCACCTTGTGAGTTCGTGAGTAGCATCCACGGGTTCCTGAGCTAAATCAAGTATTCTTTCCACTTACTCTTCCTATTTTCGACCCCGACGGTATTAGGTTTCGAGGGCTAGAGCGTGTCTTTCTTGCTTCTTTCACTACTTTTACTCTTGAACGTCAAGGAAAGGCGTAATGCGACCTCTGCCGCGGTCGGAATGGTGCAGAGGGTTATCTGCATCCTGAATGGAACCTCTGGGATACCTGGCGACCTACCATGGTAATTAGCCTTATCTGAGCATGCGAGGCTCTGCAAAGATGTACTTACCTTCCCTAGCTACTCGTGGGAAAATTATGAAAAATGTTACTCTTATAAATCATGAAGGAAACGATGTTGAGGAGACTGTACCGGTGACGGTCAGTAGTGAGGATGTGTCATTTAGTGATAATCAGGTGGCAGTGGGGACGGTTGTCCTTGCTGTCCAAAGTAAGATGACAGATGAGAAAAATGTGGATAGTCTCACCCTAGTGCTAGGTGGTCAGATTAATGAGCTGGCTGATTTCATCGTTGGCAAGGGAAATGTCCACAAGGAAATAAGAAGACTGGTGTTCTCAATTAAAAGCAGTTATGCGAAACTTAATGGGGTCATAAAGAATTCCAAGCCAGAACAATGCTAGCAAAAAAGAGAATCTGCCTTTGGCGGTGCCGAAGTCTCGTATAAAAGGCAAGGAGAAGAGCTCTTCTAAGGGTCTCAAAGTGCAACCTGAGATGTTGACCACTCAAAAATTGAGTCTTCAGCAATATTTCAGCCAGTGGCCGTGTCACCCCTTTCTGAGGAGTCTAAGCAGAGGAGTCTAATCCAGCCGCTCAATCAACAGTCAGAGGAACAACCATGGCAGGTAGTAGGTAGGAAGAAAAGCAAAGGCCGTCGTCCTAGACCCAGCCGACCAAAAGTGCTTGTCATTAAGACAAAAGGTGCGCAGTCGTATGCTGAAGCCTGCAACTTATGAAGGGTTACTCATATCTGAAAGAGGTTGGAGAGAGCACAAAGAAGATTAAGCGAATGACAGTTGGAGAACTGAAACTGGAAATGCATGGAGCTGCATCGGAGAAAATTCAGCAAATGAAAGTTTGTTAAAAATGCTCTTGACGAGGCAGTGGAAGTAAGATCTCTAGTGAATGATACCTCACTAGAAATAAGACTTGGATGAGCTGACAACAAAGGAAGAAGTTCTTACAGCACTTGGACTCGTGTTTCGCTACCGGCTGCAGTTCAGTCCATACGTGCAGCTTACGGAGGCACACAGATCGCCGTGGTACGCCGCTTAGCCAAAAAGGTCCTTTTAGTAACATCCGGATCGGTTGGGTTAACTGTCGAATCCGTGAGACACGGTCTGTCGTGAGGTGTTACCGATTTCTGGACTTCGGTTACATTGCTAAGAACTGTTCTGGAGAGGACAGGTCAAAGCAATGTTATAAATGTGGAGAACAGGGACATTTGGGCAATATGTGCTCTGCAAGTCCATCCTGCGTGCACTGCAAGGGGAATGGAAATTGCGACCATCTGTCCGGCAGTAGTAAGTACTAAGCCTTCCAAAAGGCATTCCAGGGTTCGTTTAAGAGTCGACGATAAGAATCCTCCAGCTTAATATGAACCATTGTATGGCTTTCTCAAAACTGATGTGGCAAACTATACGGGAGTTCGATATTGTCGTCGCAATTCTATCGCAGCAATACAAAGATCTGGTAAGTGGTGCATGGATGTCTGGTTCATCTGGCCAGGCGGCTCCCCGTGGTAAATTCCCGTTGCAGGAGAAAATGCAAAGCCCGAAATTTGGATTTGTTTGGGTTAAAATAAATAACATTTATTTATAGCTGGTATACCGCAACCAGCTTGCACCCTAAGGAGTATGAGGTGGAGCGACTTGTCAGTGATGCTAAAGGGAGACATTCTGAGATTATTGCGAGTGATTTCAATGCCTCTGCTAATGAATAGGGCAGCCAACATACAAACCAAAGGGTGTTACTCTGCTTGAGTCCTCGGTCCCTCGTGATATTGTGTTACTTAACGATGGCATGCTCCCACTTTTACCAAAGATATTAAGAGTTCAATCATCGACCCTATCTTCATGAGCGGGTGTCTCAGTAAACGTGTCACAACCTAGCTAGTGAGCAATATCTATACCCATAGCGATCAAGCCATCCTTTTCGCTGTCGACCATTGGCAGCCCAGGAAATCTCAGAGCAGTTGCAGGAGAGCAAGGTGGAAGGTCAACGCATTCGATGAGGATACCTTCGATTTCATTATGGATGAGGGGTATAACTAACTGGATCAGCGGAGAATATGACACAACAATTCATGTCCTTCATCTGCAATGCCTGCGACGTGTTGATGCCGAAATCGAAGAGACACTCTCAGATATCTCCAGTATACTGGTGGAACAATACGATTGAGGAAGTCCAGAAGATATTCCATTCGTCCAGAAGACTGTTTCAACGAGCAAGGGATAGGTCTAATTACTATTTTCTCCACCAAGAGTATAGACGTGCCCGGAGAGCTGAAATGGACGATTAAATCAAGAGGCAACAGTGGAATGAGTTATGCCAAACTGCGACCTTTCGGGTAGGCCATACAAGATCGTCATGGCAAAACTTAAGAAATCCTTAAGTTTAGTGCTAACCTGCCTTAAACAGCTGGATAAAATTGTTAAAACTCTGTTCCCGCAGCAGCAGGAGACCATACACCAAAGTGGAGGACAGAAAAGTCCCAGGGGTGGATGGAATCCCCAATGCTGTCTTCAAGGTAGCAATTAAGAAGAATCCTCAACATTTTCTGGAGGTATACAATGCTTGTCTGCAGGAAGGTATATTCCCCCGACAATGGAAGCGACAACTGGTGCTCCTTTCAAAGGGTAAGGGATTATTTGACGATCCATCGTCCTATTGTCCAATATGCTTTCTAGATACAGCTGGTAAAGTGTTGGAAAGGGTTATCTTCAATCGACTGCCGCAATTCACGGAGGGGGCAAACGGTTCAACAGTGGACGCGGGCAAGAGGTGGAATAGGGGTAGTAAGCATTACTGTCATCGTAACCCTGGGCGTTAACAATGCTTTTAACTCGGCAAGATATAATGGAAGCACAGAAGATCATGGGGATCTCGTCGTACATTAGACGAGTCACAGAGAATTACTTCCGAGACCGACTTCTCATGTATCCTACAGAGAAAGGACCAAGAACATACTCCGTCACTGGTGGTGTACCACAGGGATCAGTGCTGGGCCTTATCCTGTGGAACATAATGTACGATGCCATTCTCAGGTCGACTCTGCATCAAGGTGCGAAAATAATTGACTTCGCGGATGACGTTGCAGTTGTTGACGTAGCCAAGCTCCTGGAGGAAGTGACATGTATAGCGGATGAGTCCATGGCGATTATTCGCGGATGGCCTAACACTCGCTGACCATAAGACCGAAGTGGTACTCGTCAGTAGTCTAAAGGTTACTGATTCCTTCACTCTGAGAGTTGAAGATTTAGAGATTCGTTCTCACCCTTCAGTTCTCAACCTTGGCATACTCATTGGCTCATGACTGAACTTCAAGGAACACCTGCAGTATGTACCAAAAACATATATACCTCCATTTCATCCCCTTTAGGTGTACATTTTGTACAAACCTAACCAGAATCTATTGTCATACACACTATACATAGTAGTAACATTTTAGCTAGTGGCCGAAATATCAATTTGAAATGTAAATTCCAACATACTCGTATTTCACGCCCTTAGGTGAAGAATGATGGAGACTGATATGATAATCATCTATTGTCATGCAAACCACTCATATCTGTGTAATTTCTGCTCAACTGGAGAACTGGAAGTGGCTGAAATATCAATTACCAATTTCGGAACATTAGGACAACATACTACACACATATGAACAAAGCAAATTAAACAAAAGCTTGTAATAATCATTGGTACAAATTTCAGCATTAAAAATTCAAGATGTACTTCTAAGTTAAAAAGCACATTCAGTTGAGCATATGTTATCTTGCTTTATGTTTTCTCACCTTCATGCATTCCATAACTCAATATAATACTTACTACTAACAAAACAGCAGAAATTTAATGCTGAAATAATGGAGCAAAGAAAATTACACACCAACTAAAATAAATATATTTTATGAATAAAAACAGATAAGCTTATATATGAAATCCTCCATCTCCAGGTTTTTTTTTCTTTTTTCGTTACCTTAAACGTACAATCATTAAATAACATCCTAGGATAAAATATAGAATATCCACATATTTCACTACCCATCATTCATCTCAGCAAAAATGTTACATCAAGTTTGTTGCAGACATCACTCATTCCATATTCTTTTCAAGTTACTCTAGTGAGAGAGAGAGAAGAGGAAGTCTTGGCAGTAACCTGTGGTCTTGACGAATTAGGGGGAAAAGTACACAAATCCAAACCAACTACAACATAAGCAAAACACAACCACACTACAAGCTTTACCACTACCAAATGATTTTCATATAACATCAACAATGTATACCAGGGAAACAAATGAGGAAGACGTCCTTCAATTAATTAGTAAAATGAAAAACAAAACATCCTCCAGAATTGATGATATACTAGACACAGTCGTTAAAAAAATAGAAATGTACATAATCAAACCACTCACTCACTTGAATAACAACTCCTTCACCCAAGGTATCTTCCCACAAATTTCTAAAGCTGCTATCATAAAACCTCTTCACAAAAAAGGAGACAAACATAATGTAACAAACTATAGGCCAATATCAGTTCTCACAGGTTTCTCAAAAATACTAGAAAAACTATTTAATAACAGATTAAAAAGCTTTTTAACATGTAACAAAATTATTAGACACTCCCAACATGGATTTAGAGAAAAAAGATCTACTGAAACTGCTCTATTTGCTTTTCGCAATGAAATTTTGATTGCACTAAAGCAGAAAGAAATCCCTGTTGTATTATTCTTAGATCTCACAAAAGCTCTTGATATAATTAATCATGAAATTCTCCTCAGTAACTAGAAAATTATGGAATTCAGGGAATAGGATACAACTGGCTAAAGTCATATTTATCTGAAAGACAGCAAATAGTTGTACTACCAACCTATCTACCAACATTTAAATCAAATAAAACTCAGCCCATGCATGTCACTCACGGAATTCCTCAGGGCTCCACCCTGGGACCCATACTATTTCTTCTATATATTAATGATATCCCATCCATCATCAAAAACCACAAAATTGTACTTTTTGCTGATGACACAAACATCTTATTCCGTGCCAAAACTGCTGAAAACTTACCTAACACTACCAAATCCACTATTGCCTCCCTAATCCAATGGTTCCAACAAAATAAACTAATAATAAACACTGACAAATCTTACATAGTTTCCTTCCCTAATCCTCATTCATCTAAATAGCACACACCTAACATCAAATTTAATGGTAACCACCTCATCTTTAAACAAACTACACATTTTCTGGGACTTATTACATAAGATAATATGAAATGGAACTGTCACCTAGAAACACTGAATATGAAACTCAGCACAATATTCCATCAGAGTACTAACAGCAAATTGCACAACAGATACCCTTCGAACAGTATACTATGCAAATGTCAATTCCATTCTAAAATATGGTATAATATTTTGGGGACAAGCACCAAAAACAAAACAAACTTTTAGTTTATAGAAGAGAATAATACAAACAATTACCAACACAAATAAACTTTCTTCCTGTAAACCATTATTTGAAAAGTTGAAAATACTTCCACTGCCATGCACGTACATTTTTGAAACTTTTCGTAAAAAAAGGATCTACTAGACAAAGGACCACTCTATAGATTCAATTCCACTGTTCATGTTCACAACACTAGACAGGCCAGAAATATCCATCTACCACAGATAACATCCACTCTTAGCCAAAAAAGCACTCATAATACAGGTATTCAGCTACCACTAAACCTTAAAAACATCAGTACACTGAACCCATTCAAAACAACACTCAAATAATTCTTACAATAGAAACTCTACTACAGTGTACAAGAATTCTTCAATGACAATAAC
This sequence comes from Laupala kohalensis, assembly GCA_002313205.1. Lineage (NCBI taxonomy): Eukaryota > Metazoa > Arthropoda > Insecta > Orthoptera > Trigonidiidae > Laupala > Laupala kohalensis. The sequence goes on from NNCF01125822.1 coordinate 415,968, forward strand.
TAACGTATGACATACAGTCTGTTGCAGGTAATCATTAGAACAAGAGTGCAGGTGACCCATGAAGCAGGAAAAGATCTAACAACATTAAATTACACTGTTTTAGCATAAATATAGACCTTGACATAAATTAATAAAATAAAAGTAAAATAACAGAATTGCTACCATAGATATCTAATAACCTTAGCCTAAATAAATATTAATATTCTGTAATAATAGAAAATAATTGTATTTTATGTTTTCTACTTAGCCTAAGTTAAATGAATATGGTTAAATGTATCAAGATTATTATATTGTTGTTGTTATTCTTATACGTAAATATTATTGTAATTGTTGTTAGTACTACAACTCACCATACATCATTATTATGATCTATGTGGTTCAATAAAATATTATTATTATTATTATTATTAATCCCCATTGAAAGTTGTAGAGCTTGTGGATTCCTCCATTGACGTTCATTGCAGACACTAATTCAACTAAATGCTGAAGAACAACACATACTTCATTTTCAATTATACATTAAGAATTAATATAACATAGGTTAGATTTGCATATGAATTTATTGACATTTGTAATTTACAACTGGAAAATTTGAATGGCATTCATGTCAATATTTTTACTTTCAATTCGGTTTTTAGAGTATCTAGTTTGATGGGTTGGGGAATTTACCTCTCCCAGTTGCCCCCACCCAAGTTTACTCCCAAAAACAATGGTATAGTTGTGTAGACAACACTTATGTATCTCTAAACAGAAAACACCCTGAAACTCCTGAATGTATAAAACCCTGGCATTAATTCACTACACAAATTTAATTTAGCAATCACATAACTTGTTTGGAACAGAATATCATATATTTAGAAAAAGTACCTATGTGGATAGTAATATTAAAGAATCTACCTTCAGAACAATACCTCACAGACGTGCTGAGATCAATACCTAAGCCTAAAGCCCCACAAAAATAAAAATAAAACCTCAGTTCATGAAGAAGTTGAAGACCCCTAAACAAAAAGAATATATTTTGAAGTATCAAACAGCAAAATAGAAGTTTTAATGAAGAACTAATAGACCAAAACAGTTCAAAAGACTATATACAATGATGAACTATGAAAATAACATACACATTCAAAATTTACCTAAGTCCTCACAAAAAATATACAAAGAACAGAAAATTACACTTAGTAAATGGTCAAAAAAGCAGATACAAACAGTATACAACCACTAAGAGTACAATGAACTAATGAAGTCTTCCAAAGCAAGTAAGAGAACATCCCATAAATTCCTCTCAGGTACAAAGGAAGTGGCAGATTTAACAACTCATCACTCCAAAGCATTATCATAACACAAGCTTCCATTAAAAAGAACAACATATTTACATTCTTGTCATATTATTTACAAAATATTTACCAAATTTGGTATCCAAGAATTCTTTCAGTAAGTGATTTTTTAAGTAAATTTAAAGCTATTGAACCCTCCTCCAACATATCCAGTGTTTATGAAATTGGAACTAAGGATTATAATAAGCCTTATATTTACAGCACATATCTACAATCTTTTTAAGAATAATAAACTTTATTGTCAAAAAACAAACTACATATGACCACATGGAGGATAACAAACTAATTTAATGAATAACAATACACATTAAATAATTTCTCTTTAAATATAAAACCCACCACTGTCCTTGGGCCCTTTATCAGAATTAAGGGGATGGCCCCTTGTTTGTTCCCGGAGAGTTTTGTTCCCAATGTGGTAACATGCAGTTTTTTTTTAAAATAAACTTTGTATTTTATGTTTATATTGAAGAATTGGAAGGAAGACATCAGTATTAATAACAAAAAAACAAGCAGTTGCAAATGTTTGGCAGGAGAAGAAAAATCTGTAAGATGACAGAAATAATCAAGTTTAGTCTATTATCAATTTGAATTGAAAGAAGACAAATTAGTGTACACATATTTAATTTTGAAGCTTTGAAAGATGATGATTTATAAGGTTCATATAAGGTTATATTCATCCATTTCCAAAACATCTTCACACTGTAGATTGTCTCGTTTGGAATGTGTTCCATAGGATAAAATTTATATTTGATATGATAGAAATTGTACAAATAATGTATTAAAAAACTTACTTGTTAACATAATCATATCAGATAATACAATATTCACTAACACCTTTCTCAACATCAAAAAAAAAAAAAAAAAAAAAAAAAAA
>NNCF01125822.1:418218-438646 GCA_002313205.1 Laupala kohalensis
AATCCCTAAAAAAAGGATAAATGCTAGCAGCTGTTGGAAACAGACTTACCTGAAGATTCCTGAAAATGAAATGTAAATAAATTTTAAATAGTTGTACTGGGAACTGATAAACGCATTTTCCTCAATATTTGATATTATGAAATTTTAAAAATTGCAAGACATTAGTAATACTTGTGGTAACTTCTATTTTTGTGTTGCTCCAATATGCAGTATATTTTTGTTGGTATTCTTAGTGTAATCAGACGAAACTAGTAATCAGACAAAGAAATGGAAAATATGTTAAGAGTAGGGTAAAAAATATATAACAATTAATGCAAAGTATTCACTAGTGAGTATTTGTTCTTCATGTGAATTAATATAGTATTCTTTGAGAATAGGAAGTAAAATATTCTCCACAGTAGTTTGTGCAGTTCATGTTTTGCATTTTACCAGCAAGGTAGTCCCATAGTATCTCAAATTTATCAATACCAATGAGGTGTCACAATACACAAGTTTTATTATGAGATACAGGTTATTGTTATACATTCATATACAATAGAACCTTGAACTGCTGTTCTCCCACTTACATTTAACAACTTTAGACCTTAAACAAAGTTCCTTTAAACTTGATATTTTTAAGGAAAATAAGGTTTTACTTTCAAGTTCCATTGGAAGACACCAGCAATTTGTTCAAGTAACAGTTCAAAAAGTTTCATACTTCAATAGGATCTAATGGAAGTAACTTCTCCCAAATGTATTTTCATAACTAACAAAATAAATGGTGTATGGAAAGATTATGACTAATGTAATCTATTATTTTCCTTAAACTTTGGCATTTATTATTTTGTTTCTTAATAACTTCTTCCATGTATCATTTTCTACATGGATTGTTACATGTTATAATTCTCAATCTTGCTGCACCAAAAGTGACTAACCAATTCAACTTGTGTTTTCTTGTTTGTACTGATGATTGCATTCTCATGTAGAAAAAATATATTCAGACTATGAGAATATCCCGCATTAAATATGCTCAAGAAACAAAAACTTTAGTGATAAAAATGATCTTTAAAACTAGTGTTTATAATTTAAGCTATTAATACTCATTACCAGATTAATGGTTATCTTCCTCTATACGTATTTTCTCATTATTCATAGTTACTTTCCTTCCTCCTTATGGAAAAACAATACATGACAAGGTTCTACTGTATTAGATTATTAAGTGTCTGATGAAAATAAAACAAAAGTATGTATTTGATATTTTTACTTTAAAGTTCTTACTTTTTCTTTACACATGGCTCAAAACACTTCTTTCCTACTTACAGATCTCGAAACAAAAAAATAAAAATTATAAACCTTAAAAATAAAAACCCTTTTCCGAGCCTCAGCATAAGTATAAAGTCCATGTATCCACTTGCATGGCCAAGGAATGAGTCAGAAGGACTAGCAGGTTCAGTCCACGGTCACCTTACTGTACACAACAGAAGGGACCACAACAAAAACTATTACAGAATTCAATTCATCCCATATAAGCTCTTGAACACATGACCGTCTTTTTATATATTTTTTAAATTACACATACAAGTAAGTGACATGAAAAGGCCAACAATATAATAACTTGTACTTCATTGTGTGGAATGAGTTGTACTTGCATATCAGATGCTTTTTTTTAACTTTTTTTTGGATCATATGTTTAAGAAACCTTTAGTAAAATGAGCTGGTGGAACTGCAACAGATTCAGTCATGGAGCCCTTCTGTCCAGCCGTGAGCTCATTGTTGTGGTCATACCACTGTCTGAGAAGGGTGGAATGATGGAGGGAGATGAGGTCGGCCTTCCAATTTATTATAATCGAGGTGAAATTCTTTGGCTACTTTCCGCCAGTTCTGTGCATCGAAGAAGTAATAGGTGCCTCGTTCATAAGTGGAAGTTTTCTCAACAATGCCCATTCCTGGGGCCTGAGTAATCCAAACCTTCTCTTCTGTGTGATACCGCCATTCTCTGCTGTACCTGGACATCCATCATACTTATTTGTATCAAACAATGGCAAAGCATGTATCTCTCAATATTATCAAATCAAAGAAAAAACAATAAAATGAAATAGAACATACAATTCAGCCGCAGCAGCCAATTGTAAAACATCCCCAACATTTGTGTAAAACATGTAAAATAGGAGGTCATCTTTATACCGATTAAGTTTTACAGGAGCAAGTTTTTCCCTGCAAAGTGCAGTACAATTTGTTATCCACAAATATTAAGTACTAAAGAGAAAGGAGAAAGAGAAAAATAATCTAATGAATGAAATACCTGATTTGCGAGTTGATGAGATACTCAGGTGGAACATGGAAGTCTATATCTTGTGGCCTACATGGTGTTTCTGCCCATGGCCCTCCAAAGTTAGGATAAAGATTTTCAGGTGAGTTGAGATTAAGGCCTAATGCAGTAAGATCCTGACCCAAGGCCAATGATACAAGGTTCGGATCAGTCTCAGCTGCTCTGATGAACGTGAGAAGACCTACCATACCAAATTGGTCTTTTACCATGCTGCCTGGGATGTGCGTAACTTTACCTGAAACCAATACAAAACTAATTAGAAAAATTCATTTTTTTGAAGCAGAAGTTAATATATTAATGTCACATCTATAAAGAATGAAGCCTTATCTATAAATGTACTTAAGTAATAGAAAAACTTCTTTCCTTACCATCGGGAGATGTTTGTATTCCCCTCTTCGATGCTTGTGATTTTTCTGCTCCTGGAGCTCGGTTAGCAGGTGTCGAATCTTGACTGAGATCTGACCCTACTCCTGCTATTCCTTTCTCTCCAGAAACACTGCCACCAGGAGATGGACCATCAGTGTTTTGCGTGCCAGGCAACGCAGGAAAGTCTTCTGAGCTCATAGTGAATTCACTGGGTTCAGCAGTCGGTTGTTTCACCATGCCCACTACATAAAAATTTTGTCACATCACAAATATGAACCGTCCTTATTTCTTCCACAAAACTGTTTCATTAATCAAAATATTCATTTAACTGTAATCCCTAACAGAATAAATGCTTGTTCTCAATACTTCTTTAGGAATTTTAACTCCAAATATGTTCGTAAACATTTAAGAACTCTAAAATAGCTGCAATTTAACTTTCACTTTTTGTAACTTGTTCAATTCATATCACTGGCATGCACTTATTCCATAATTTAGTTCACATACTTGCATGTTGTTACTTAAGTCACACTGGATATCTGAGAAGAGAAATTGATAAGATAGTCGAACTATCTTACCGTAAGGCTGTTTACCAGGCATGGGGCTGGGCTGGGGCATTGAATCCCCCTGCCCTCGGTTGGTAAGGGATGGGAACTCCGAGAGATCCAAGAGAGGTGGTGTACTTGTGTCGCCTCCTCCTCCGAACACAGAATGGAAGTTGTTGATTGCACCCTGTGAGCCATATGCTCTACTCTGAGGCATTCCAAAGCTGCCCATACTTCCCATCGGATTGGAGTTTCTATACGAAATACAAGTACCAATTTTGAACATTAATAAACATGTGAAATTGAATTTCAATGCAAAGACAATGCATTGAACAAATTACATACCTCCTCCTAAGAAAAATAGAAGACCACACACACACACATACACACACACAAAGATACCTGATATGATAGAGGTTAGTTCCAGAGGTACACATATAAAAGTTAAACTGATTATTATTATGATCTTACCCAAGGCCTGGAATAGGTCGCCTTTCTGCAAATGCTCGTTGACCAAACAATCCTCTATTACCCATTGGGGGAAGGTTTCTATTTGGTGAAAGTGGTTGAGGGGTAAAGGAATTAGTGAGGCCTGTTGTCCCCGGGAACATTCCTGAAGTTGGAGTAACATGGCCAGATAGAGAACTTGAGCTAAACCCACCTCTAGTCAAACTTTGACTCGCTATACTACGTGGGGGTTGCTGGAAATTCAGATTTGCCATAGCATATGATAGACCTGTGACAAAGAGAAGTCTGGATTACAAGCATTCTCAGGGACAACACCATTATCCATTATGTTAGTTTGTGCACAGAATCAAAGAGGGCGAAAACTTCTTCTCGAACAATCAAAAATGACACAACTTACAACACTACAACGAGTTAAGTGTATCTGTCAGCAAGGAGTGTTATTTACTCAAGTGTGTTTTTACGGATTGTAACTCTGTTACTCTCTTTTCATTGTCGTATACGTGTATCATAGTAAACAAAATTAAACAGAACACAGTATCTTAAATTGAAAGCACTACAATTAAACAAAACAAAAACGGTAGTTATCGTTAGTTACATGGGTACAATGTAGACATACATAAAAGACTTGAGATACAATTGTAACAACACTTCACTAGCATAACTTAAGTTTGGGGAATACGGAAATTGCACGCAGAAATGCGCACAAAAAACTTACGAATAAATGAGCAATTCCGCCTTATATTTTTCTTGGCAACAAATAATAGGGAAAATAGATTTCTGCCATATTAGCAACCTGAATGCCATCTAATAAAATTCAAACCAGAATCAGTATTCATAATATTTATTACGTCCAAAGCTTTTCTCATAGAGCATAAAATAAAAAGGACTAACAAAATTTTGTTTTAATTTTAGTCTGCCTTGTAATTTAATGATATAAATAACAACTTACTTCATATTTCATACATCAGTTGAATAGTTACGTGTGCGATCATATGATCTTCGTGACAACCTCGAGTTCTTAAGCATCAGATTGAGAAAGGGTGCCTCGTTTCGGAAGATATATTTCTGATTAATTTTGTTGTATCAGCTTTGATTGTAGTTTGGTGACAAAAGTTTACGCAAGACTAACGCAAAAATGGCTTTGAGCGATGCAGATGTCCAAAAGCAGGTACTGAAAAGCTTCGTTATTTAATGGGTGTGACTCCCAGATTTTCTATGTTGTTTTCAGTGTTATTTCCCTGGAATTTTACTAATTTATTTTATATAATTGAATAAAATTATGTTATTTACTACATACAAAATAGTTCTGTTACATATGCACATATACTTGTTGAGTGGGATAGAAGTGGGTCAATGATTCCCAAATTCTCATTTGAGAAGGATAACAAAATTTTGCCGAGTATTTCATTTTTAAATTTGGGATTTTCACAGATTAAACATATGATGGCCTTCATCGAACAAGAGGCTAATGAAAAAGCTGAAGAAATTGATGCTAAGGCAGAGGAGGAGTTTAATATTGAGAAGGGTCGTCTTGTTCAGCAGCAACGTTTGAAAATTATGGAATTCTATGAAAGGAAAGAAAAACAAGTTGAACTTCAGAAAAAGATGTGAGTAATTGAATTTATTTGTAATTTATTTGTGAGTTCAAGAATTTGGATGTTTAATTTCTATTACTTTTACAGTCAATCTTCAAACATGCTGAATCAAGCTCGACTCAAAGCATTGAAGGTTAGAGAAGATCATGTGCGAAGCGTTTTGGATGAAGCACGAAAACGACTTGGTGAAGTTACTAGAAACCCTTCTCAATATCAGCAAGTTTTGCAGCAATTAATTATTCAGGGATTATTTCAGGTAAACTTTCTAACTTTTCTGCATGTACCCTTTCTACATGATTAAAAATACATGTACAATAGTAAAAAACAGTATTACAAAAATACATAATTATCACTACAAAAAGTACAAAGAATAGTAAAATAAATATACAAGTATTACTATTTTCTATCATTTTTTAAACCAAAATACATGCTAACTTCCAATCTTTGATTATAAGGAGTATTACATAGTTAGATATCAACGATTGCTTTAGAATTAAGAGTGTGAATGGTTACAAAGTAATTATGATGACATAATTAGCGATTTGGTTCTTGAAAATCAAAACTCAATATAAATTACAATCAATTAGTTTACAATTCATGTGCTAAAAGCTTATCAACTTGTATCGTAGCAGATTCCACAGACAGTATTTTAAGTTTGAATATTGAATTATAATCATTGAATCTGATATTGAATTATAATCATGAATAAATTTAAGTACAAATTTGTTCAATAAAATGTGTAATTTAGTGTAAACTGTTTAATAAAAAAAAATGTTATATTTTGAAAAATATGAAGTTGATTTGATGCTGTTAGCAAAATGTATTGTAATTTGTTCAGTACTATTTTACTTTCCTTTCGCACCAGTGATTTGAAACAATCATGGTACTATAATAATAATGAGAATCTTGACACATTATGATTATGATTATTATTATAGCACTAGTACTGCGAGGAACCTAGCAGATTGCCTGTACATTACAAGCAGCCATTCTATTAGATTGTGAAAAATAAGAAAAATAATATCAACTTCATCATCATCTACCAACAAGTACAATAGACCTACAAATAATAATTATTTCCTGCTTATGGCATTACATGCCCTACTTGTTTAAAATTAACAAGGTGTCTTGTTTGCATCTTTTATCCTCTTAGTCCTGGGTTTAGCCACTGATAAAATTATTGTCCATTTCACGTTAGAGACTCGGCTTGAAACTTAAAAGCAATACATTCTCTGAGAATGTGGAAAGAACTTGTTTGATATGACATTTCAGATATAAGTAAATATTTTTTTATCATTGCGACAATTTTTTGTGATAAGTTGCATTGTTTTTAACCTATTTCAAAACAGGAGTGACTTTTTGCTTGTGATAACATTTTCTTCAATATTATCTTTTATTTTCACTTAATAAATGAAAACAAAATAATTGCTGACGTCCTTCAGATTTATTGAGAAGCAGAAATGTGTATCAAATTGTAATAATCTATTGGACTCTTATCACACCCCGACAAGATTAACATCAGAACTCAAAAATGAATTAATTTGAGTTAATCCCCTTAAAAAATTGTTTTTACATGACTAGAATAGTAACACTTCTGCAGTTGCAATACTGACCATGACATTACAGAAGTGTTTTTCCAGTAAGCAGCCTTTTAGATTCCTGTTAACCAAGAACAAGTCAGATTATGTGCTGAATGGTTATGATATACAAAGTGTAACTTAATTCCTATCTAATAAAGGTACATTTTGTACTTTATTTTTGTTGTACTGCTAATGGAGGTTTTTTGAGTTATGGCATTATTTTTATTGGGGTGCGAAGTGTTGAAAAGATATTGCTGTAAACATTACTTCACAGTAATGCATAGTTATACAACCTTGTTGTTAATTTACTTAATGTGGTATTCAATTCTCACTTGAATTTTGTTTATCAATGATATTTCTTTTCTTTTAAGCTGTTGGAGCCTACTGTCACTCTGAAAATTCGTCAGGTTGACAGGTCTGTTATAGATGCAGCTGTTCCTTTAGCTGTACAGGAATATGAATCAAAAACCAAGAAAAAAGTTCAAGTTAAAATTGATCAAGAATCATATCTTCCTGCTGAGACTACTGGTGGGATTGAACTCTTTGCCCAAGGAGGGAGGATAAAAATTATTAATACAATGGAAGCACGTCTTGATCTTATTGCACAGCAACTGGTACCACAAATTCGATCATCTCTGTTTGGCAAGAATCCCAATCGCAAATTTACTGATTAAATTGCACGCTGCACAATTTCAAAGATTACTTTCATTCCAGTGGGCTCCATGTTTTAGGAGTACTCATAGTGTTGTCAGTATGTTTAGTGTAGTAGTTGTACAACTGTTAAATATTGTCCATAGAGACAGCTTGTCTTGATAGTTGTCATGTATATTGTTATTTCATGTTGAAAGCTTTTATCTATGGTTGGTTGTTAATTAGTCTAGAAGTATTACTATGTGTTGTCCGTGCCAGTGAGTGCATTTCCAATGAGCGTCATGAAGAGTCATTCCAAATTGAGCATGATTTTAACAAAAATTCTGAAAGCATATGTAAAAGCATAAAGAATTCTTCAAAATTTGTTTATTGATTCTTGGCTAAACAAAAATTGTTCTTGCCCATTACTACTATAAATGAGCTATATTCTAGCTTCTGAAATGAACTGTAGGATATTTAAGTTGTACACTGTCCAATTTTCCAGTTCTCCTTCAACTTACGGTTTTATGAGGTGAAGGTTGTGGATGTTATAGCTGTAAATATGTACATGGAGAAGGGAAATGAGTACTGTAATAAATTTAATTGTAATTGAATTTTAATTTTACTTAATATCACAAGCACTTAACCATATCCTGTCTGTATTACAATATCAATTTTGTGCATGGCTGTCGCGGTGAGACACATTTTGCCTGTTATCGTATCTAATCAATCTTGGATCAGTGGGGAAAAAAAAGCCAGTTAATTTTACCCCTACTGACTTGTTTATTCCCAACCAGGACAAAATAATTTCACTTCTGGAGATTGTCGATAATAATTATCAAAATAAAGCATTAATTTCAACTAATATACCAACAATAATTCATGGAATATATGTATATTGTTATAATAAGACACACTAGGAATCTTTATGAGAAAAATAAATTAAAACATGTTAGACAATATTTATTGTATTTCCCTCCCTGACATTTTCTTAACAATTTTATAAAGCACTGTATCAAGGTAACAAAAGACAAGCTTCAAAAACCTTCCCCCACCCACAACCCTTCAACATTCGAATATGGATTCTTCCTAGAATTATTTTCCAGCTGTGTATTTAATTTATTTCTTCTTTCTTCCCTCTGGTTTTTGAAGTGCACTGACACATTATTTGAGAGTAGACATAGTATAATGACTTCAAAAATAAAGTACATTGTTAAGTGCTTTCAAAAAGTAATTTCAAAAAAAAAGAAAAGAAAATGGTGAAAATTTAAGTACAGTTAAATCAATGTATAAAACAAAATATAAGTAAATTAGTGACAAGTTAATAGTAGTAATAAGTAACAAATTGACATAGTAAGTGATTTATTTACCACACAACAAATCTCCACTTAATATAATTTACCTTTTTTGGAACATAATTTGCAATTTGATGCTCAACCCTTCCCGAAGATCTTAGCAAAAGTCATCAAACGTTTTTTGCCCATGACCCAAGGTGCAATTGAGTGATCCCTCACAAGCTATTGGTATCATTATTTAATCTGTGATTGTTACTTCATACTTTTGTTAACGTTCTGAAGCATTTGGACTAGCAATAAGGAATCCACTGAATGTATTCTCTGTCCTGCCCATGTTTACTGTATGTTGCTAATTGACAAAGAACGTTATCTTCATTAATATTTTTTTCACCTAAGTACTCCCTAATTCTTCACTCTACTTGACACAAAATTAATTTATTTGATCTTAGAAATAAACCAGAGCATTTTTCCTCTTACATAATATATGAATATTCATGTATAATGTTTTTATAGACAATGTTATTTTTAAATAAAACTATTTTGTTTTGGCCATATTATCAACAAAGACAACATTTTAAGAGCTTGTGACACCATTTTCAAGCCTACAATATAGAAAACGATGTATTAAAAGTAGTACTGTACTGTATCTATATTAGTGAACCCTCTGATTCATAAATCTAAATGAAATTAGATCTAAAAGCAACATGGTTGTTGAAAATGAAGCTAGAAATAACATTGACTTTACATGATGCATGTCTTGCCAATAGGACTCAGATGCGGCGATAGCAGTTGACAGTGGGCTTCGCTCTATGGTAGCAAGTAGGAATTATGAGGTAGCACGTTCTCCCACAGGATTTGAATGTCAACTACAACCAATGATAATCATTGCTGGGATATTGCTTCAAGTTTGGGTGGGTGGCTCACTTAGAGGTTACCATCAAACGTGGTTTTTTAAATCAATAAGTGTGCAGAACCATGACACTAACCAAGTTTCTAGAGCTCATGCGTTTTTAGAATTTGCCAGATATTTCTCAATGGTTGTGGACTACAATCTATAATTTGACTTATTGCTGCTGTTGTGATAATATGGCCACCTGTATCTTATTTTCAATCGGATATTAAGAATGAATAAAATGTATGTTAAAATTTGCATGTGAATTTTGATTTGCACATGACCAGACATATAATTAATGCCAAGAAATTTTGAATGGCATTCATTTCTGTATTTTTTATACTTTCATAATGGTATTTTGATTGGTCTCAACTATGCCACTACTCAGTGATTTTACTGTCAAATTTTCTTGAGAATTAAATGGCTGAAAGAACTGCATAGAGAACATTAGAAGATAAAATATAAGTAAAATAATAAATGTACAAAATTTAGAACAGAATTTTTAATTTTCAAAGTGTATTTTGTTCAGCATAATGTTCTAAAACCTAAAAATAGTTTTATTATAGCTAAAATAACAAAAAAATGAAGATTCTAATTGATAAAAGTACTTTTGTGTGAAGGCATAGACTGTAATTTCATGTCTTTCTGTCAGTTTAATTATCTTGAAATTTAATTTAATTTTTCAAATATTTTATGCTGCTCATGTAATAGAACGTTTACATGTAACTTGATGCAAAAATTTACTTTATAAAAGACGCAATACGCTGATTCCAGCGTTTCCCCTCCCCAACATCCGAGTGTGCTCAGTTACCTCCTACCTAATGCTTATTGAGCACCTTAATGTTTCTGGAATAATTATGTCTATTCTCCTTAAGGGCCTTTAAGAACACATTGAAACAACACAGAAAAATACATCGAATAATGCAAACTATGAGGGACAACCGTAACAGTTGCTTGTACCCCAGCCACCTAAATACTAGAAGCAAATTTAGTAGCAATCCGGCATTATATAGAAATATGTACACATGAAAGCCTAAATAAATCTTCATGTGACACAAGCAGAGTACGGTCAATTTCAAGTAAAGAAAGTTAACAGTTGCACTTTAACATCCTTATGTCCTAAAATACCAATTAATTAAAGAGAACAGGATTTTTATTAAATATATTATGCAAATAAAAATACCCTTACCTGTTTTGTATACCACATAAATTGTATCTAATATACTAGTATTTCATAAATTTCTAACTTTTCAAAAAATAATGAAAATTATTAATTATAAATATCCAAAATAATAAATATAACATTAAATTGAGTTACACAAGTAAAGAAGGTACCTATATTATTGATCTCTTACAATTTATGATCTTTTTGAAGATAACTTTGGTATACACAATATTTTCTAAATTTTTAATAATTACATTATACAGAATCCTGTACAGAAGAAATACATACATCACTTTCTTTAAAAACCAATTTCAATCTTCCATGAAGTATAGTGAATATAACTACTAAGAAATGTTACCTGAATATTATCTAATAAGTATGAAGGGCACAGTATGAGAAAGTTAATAATTAGCTTCACAGCTAAAACACAACAACTGACTGTTGTAGTTAAAAATATTTACTATTAGGAGCTATATTTGTCATAGTGTCTACTAGTATCTACTGAAATTAAATTAAAGTGAAAGGTTGTCCTGATAAATTTCCTATATGATAATAAATTAAAAGAAATTAATACAAAATTAAGACATTAAACAAATTAAGAAATTAAATGTGCAATAGTACTGTGACCCATGGACTAAATATTATTATTTACAAATTACAGCATTTCAATCATACCAACAATCAAACAATGAGAGATCAAAGAAACACATTCTCCAATCACAGCAAATAATAGAGGTAATTGTAAAAAAAAAGGCATAGCAAACTTTGTAGGATCACATCAAGGACAATATACTACCCTCTGGAAGTAATCTCATGGTTGAGTAACAAAAATAAAATGCACAATAGTGCCCAAATTAAGTACTTATGAGGAATATAGGAACATTTAAAACAACTTTCAGAAAACGTGCATTAAAATAGTCCATAAACATTTTATCAACTAAGTAATTAAAAAGTGATATATAAATCGCTCATCAATATGTTTGTTTGAATATAATTGGCATTTCTGACTTAGAAATTGAAATATATACATTCTACTTTAAAGATTACAACTTATTCTGGAAAGAATTATTTTCACTGTACAAATGCATTTTTTTTTAAAACTCACAATCTTACATGAATCATAACCTTGCATTGTATTTTTTGTAGTTGGACATTTTCCATTTAAAAAATTTAAATGTTATCCATCAAAAGTATTGTACCTCAAGAGGAAGGAACAAGTTTTTGTATTTCCATAATACATGTGTAAAAACAAATTTTGTTTGTTTTGTTTTCCTTGTTGAATAAATTAGTGCTTAAAGAAAACCAATTTCCATCATTCCCAATGATCACCTCGTTTTTTTCTTATTTAGATACAGGATAAGTGAGAGAGAGGGTTTTATAAAATTCCTATATTGTAACTCATTTTAAATTTAATTCCAGTTTAACTCCCCAAATTGCAGTGAAGAACAAAATTGACAAGCGTCTCGTGTTTGATACATTTTGGTTTGACTACTCTGGTATTCATCAGAAACGGTCAAATTATTTTATTAGGGCACACTCCCGATAATTATCAGAGGGGTTCCAAGTGCAACTTATATTTACACAATTATATGCACAATACCACTTGCATTTGATTGCAAGGAATTCTATCCCATCTCTCTCAGATAATGACTTTTCTTTTCTAATGAGAACATTACATAAGGAAAAAGGAAGAAATAACAATAAAAAATAGATTGCATCATTTTTTTTTTTTAACAGCAAATATACATGTCAACATATATCATCCTATGAATATGTAACACATTTAGGCCTACTGACAGCAACACATAACCCAACATCAGAATAATTTTCAGATACATACAGCATCTGATTTCAATGGTAACTTCTAGTGCACCATATCAATGACAATTAAAAAAATTCCAAAACACATGTAAATATTAAATTATACAAAATCACAATTGAAAATCTGGGTCAAGTGTTACATTGCTTGGAACATAGCACCCTCAGTAATATTAATATTAAAATGGAACAACTTAGAAACTAAGGAAACTACTAAAAGGAAGTTTCTATTGTATTGACTAACCTTACACAGGTACTATGCCACATATTTCTTCAAAATAAAAGCCATCATATCAATCCATAACACATTTTTCTGGAAGAACATTAAGAATGTGAAGGGTTCAAAGCAAATATACCAACAAAACTGTTCACTTGGCAGTCTGAAAAGACACAAGGGTTCTATGGAAAAGCAAATAAAGATGACAAAAATAACTAAATCCAATTCATAATAAGCTAATAACACAGTATCAGAGAACAAGATTTAAAAAATCTTACTTTAATTTAAATAATGTCATTATTCACAATATATAAAATACAAATATGCAGTACTTTTCACTGGCAAAAAAATATACATTTTTTATAGATATTGATGGCAAAACACAACAAATCTCAAGTTGATTGAGTTAAACAGGTCAAAGAGGCTCAGGAGGGAGTTGGGGTTCACTATTCATTGTTTATTGAGAACAGTAATCCAAGAGTCATTTTGCCTGAGATCAAGGAGGGAGATGGTGTGGCATTACATACTAGCTGTTGGACCCCCAAGAAAAAACCCTTTTTTGAGAAGTAGACTGATTAGGCACTCTATCCACTGAGCCCTGACATGAAAGTGTACTAAATAAATATCACAAACAAATAAGTATGGAAGACTCTTCATATAATCAAGTGAGGTCTATGGATGAAGAATGGCGTCAGTTATAAAGAGCCCACACAAATATTCAATATTCCTTGCTGTTAACACATCTTCCAGGATATAACAAGTTATATGTGTTAAACGTCATATTTATAAAGCAACTTATCGTTACATAATTTCCATGGCATTAGGTATTCTACGTCACATATTGCTTTTAGAAAATTGACTTTGTAATGTGTACATCAATTGACACATTGATATTTGGAGGGCTTAGGGAAGAAGAGTGTGTCACTTTTTAATAAAATGTTGGCAGACAATTGAAAGAACTTCCCAACTGATGTTATTTTTAAGCTTTAAAAATATTCATGCAAAGTATCACTTCACCTTTACAAATTTGTTTATTTTACTGCCTTCTTTCATAAAATTTTGCATAATTTGCAGTTAACACAGAATTAATTGATTCCATCACCAAAACTATCTACCTAAATCTAAAAAATAATCCCTGCAAACTTGTGGATTTAGAGAAACTAAAATACATGTGATGAGCCAATTAGTCCCCAACAGCTTACTAACCCTTTTCTCACCTCGTTATTTAACTGACTCCGTGCCAACCTGCATACGTTTCTCACAAACATTTTTTTCCTTCCAATTTTTGACTACAGTAAATTTGGTAAATATTACAATTCAAATAATAAAATTAAATTTTAAGAAATTTTTGGACTTTTCTTCCTCTTCCACTTCACCCTTTATATGCTTCGTAATATTGTCCATTTAAGTTACATGAAAGATTTGTGTCAACAATACATGTAAAATTCATTACATCATTTTATCTGTCATAAAAATTAAAACTAATTTTAAATTAATTATAACATAGAAAATAGTAAATTATGTCTCAAAAAATTTAGTCATGTTTAAAATGGCAATAAAATCCACAAAATACCAACCCAACATTGTAAAACCATAAGAATGGAATGAATTTTCTTTTCCATTACTCTGAATTTTCTTATCCATATGACAATAGCTGTTTTCACAAGCTTCTTACATTAGGTAGACTATATCTAGCTGACTAATATCTTTCAGAATATTATCAGTCAACAAATGATACAATGATTCTTCATATCACACATCCAAAGAGGTATTTGTTATCTAACATGATAATATTTCTAGTTTCACACTTCAAGTCATGGTACATCATCTAAACAAATTACTTACCATAAAATGCACTTTTGTCATATAAATATATACACATTACTACATTACAATATGAAATTGACATATAACATTCTGACACATAGAGACTACAATAGGGTCAGCAAATCCCATCTAATTATTGTCATAGTCATGGCAGAGGAAGTAACAATGATACAAACAAATTATCTATCGTTCTATTCCCATTAGCTTCTCTGCCACACCCAAATAATATACCATTTGTGCAATACCAAAAAGAGGGGCTATAACGATCATACGGCAAGCTCCCCCTTTGAAAAAAGCAGTGGGTCCTTCATTCCGAAGAATTTTTCTGAAATGAGACAATGGAACAATATTAGAGAAACAAAAACATTACAAACGTATGCAATTTTTTTTTAGACAAATTTTAAAGCATTGTAACAAATATCTACTTTAAAGAGAG
Organism: Laupala kohalensis; assembly: GCA_002313205.1. Lineage (NCBI taxonomy): Eukaryota > Metazoa > Arthropoda > Insecta > Orthoptera > Trigonidiidae > Laupala > Laupala kohalensis. The sequence continues at coordinate 433,358 of NNCF01125822.1, forward strand.
ATAGTGACAGAAGAACAAGAGTTAGCAAAGTAAGTTATACAAGGAGCAGAAAATGTGTACTCACATAATGGCATCTGAAATCCCATTGTAAGTTGCTTCCCCTTCTGCTTTCTTCAGAAGTTGTAAACGAGTTTTTACCACATCAAATGGATTTACCACAAGGGCTGCAAAGGATCCCGCAGTGCAACCAGCAAGAAATGAACACCAGAAAACTGCTTCACCTGGATACAAAAAAGTTAACAATTTTTTGCCTTCAATAAAAAATATAATGTGGGAAAAATCTTTTACACCATTGTAAGCTTTCACACAATTATCATATTGACAGTGTAAAACTTTTTTCATATTATATGTCATTAAGATTATATAACTGGAAGCTGTATAATATAATTAATAAGATCCTAAATAATCTAAAAACTGTAACTTCTTAAGTTCTCTGTATTTTCAAGTTTCAATGAATTATGATATTAAAACACACTTATTTTATATATACCAGCAGGGCTCATCACTCGAGACTCAAATACAATTAAAAAAAAAAATTATTTGAAGTCAAAATCTCCTCCAATAAACGTAACTTTACAAATAAACAAAACAAAACGTTAAACACATTTATAATAGTTTTGTAACATTAAAATAGTTGGCTAAAAAAACACTTTTACCGTAAACATTCAATCTATTAAATTCATTCACTTGCTGAGAGTCTCATCCCCAGAATCCTGTCTTTGGAAACCCCAGAACTGAGACTTTGGAAACCCCAGACTTACTCCATGTCTTGACTTATATTAGTTAGAGGACCACTTTGATAAACATATCCCTTTGGATGTTTGAGGTAAGAGTTTGTGTTGAATTTGAATCACCCAGTACATGAGAGCTGTGAAGTGATTGATCAAGGGTGGGGATTTGTATGTGTTATAATGTCGTAAGTGTTGGGATCCAAAAACTGTGCTGAATTGTGAATTTTATTTAGCATAGGAGGCCTCCAGCTTGATCGACAAAACATTGAAGGGAGGTATGGAGAAATTCAGCTTCAGAAAACAATAGGTAACGAGAGCAATGTTGTCAAGTGAAATGGTGTTTTGAGTACGTGGGCCACGGAAGAGAGGAACCTTTGGCATCATTGTATAATGTCGGCCGTCGGAGCTATAAAATGCCGTCAGTCGAGAATAGTCACTTGTGCGAAATTTATGGGTGGGGAATCAATACAATTGCCGGTTGAGGCAATTTCTCATATTAGCTGTTAATATTTACTGTATTAACCCATATTGGAACCACATACAACAAAATTGACATGCTCAAGGACGCTAGGAGCTTCCTCCAATTTTGTCCAGGACCACCCGACGTTTATCATTATTTGTGACAGGACAGTCAAGATGTTTGCGGCCTTTCTACTCAAACTCTGCAAGTGTTCCTTGAAATTCAGTTGTGAGTCAATCCGTGCACCAAAGTATCTCACTGAAGGCTGGGAATGAACCTATGAATCTCCCTCTGTTAGAGTGAAACTGAAACATTCCAACTATTGACGAGTACCACTTGTCTCATGGTCTGCGAGTGGAAAGCGATTTGCAAATAATCGCAATAGTCTCATCTGCTTTCCATTTCACTTCCTTCAGAAACTTGGCTACGATGAACACTGCAACATCTACCGCGAAGTCAATTACTTTTGCACCTTTTGGCACCACAAGCCTGAGGATGGTATCATACATGATGTTCCACAGGATGCGCCCAACACTGATCCCTGTTTTTTTATTGGGGTTTTACGGCTCACCAACATCATAGCCCTCAAATATCTTAACATTTTTTATATACAGGTAAGGAAAATGCATTCACACACCATAGGGAGAGCCAACGTGACTCTTTCCCGTGTGTGGAACTCGCTGATTAAATCAACAATTTACACTAAAAACCCTCCTGAGTTACCCAATATCTAAACATAGATAGACGGAAAGGACAGACATCAGTTGTGCAATACATTATATAAAAACCAAAATGAAAGAAAGGAAAAGACGGGGAAAAAAATAAAAGAAACGAAAAGAAGGAAAAGGAAAAGAAAGGCAAGAATGAAAAGACCTATAGGTTGGCTTCCTACTGCTGAGGAAACAGAATGGTAACACTTATCTCCAACAGTGTAGGGCAAGTTGGCACTAAGCTTGGAGATTTTCTCAGTTTTGTCATGATCTTGTGTAACCTTCCCTAAGGGTCGTTGTCCACAGCTGGTATACCTGTTTCCATTGTTGCTTCTTGCTTACTTTCTTTAATAGCCCACTGCACATCTCCGCAGGCCTATCAATATTCTTGTTGGTGAATATGATGGTTTGGAATATCCCTCGCGTTTTGAAGAATGGCATATCTCCTCACAGAGTTCTGCGATCCCATCATTTCAAGAGTACATTGGAGGTCTTCACGAATTTCGTTTCGAGTTGATACGTCGTATACTCAAAGTCATCTTACTTTGCCTCGAGAAATTCAACTTACGAAAAATATCATGAACGGAAACGCACTATGTTTGTTAGTTGATTGCATATTAGTCGCTGCAAATTACTTTATTGTCCTCCACGTGGTCATACGCAGTTTGTAACAGCTCTCTTGGCAATAAATAATTTATTTATTGTCATTCTAACTGGCTTGATGTTGGTATAGAACGTGTATTCAATGTAGCCAACGCTTTTACTTCGCCATAGTCCATAAGAGTAATCATAAGGGTACCTCGTGTTCTGTTGGCAAGACATTCGATCTTGAATCCATTGCCAACTTTCGACTCCAATTCAATTCACTTGCTCTTGTGGCGCTGTACTTTCTGCGTCGTGTGGAACGAATATTACCTTGTGTCTTTGATGTTGTGTTATTCACTTGTATTTCTTTACAGCACATAGTCGCTTTTGTGACTACTATAAATATTTGGATATTACTTAAATTCTTTGTGACCATGCTTTTCCTAAAATTTTTCTAGCAAGATGTAGCGAGACACTTTAACCTCACGTTATCAGCTGATAAGAACGACATTGTGGGCTGCTGTCTGCACGCAAGTGAGTTTCAAGGATTTGTTTTGTAGAGGTTGGTAATTTGTTGAAGGCAGTCATATTGAATAATTTTAGGCAAAGTATCGTGACTTTCAGTATAGGTAGGTCAAGCATAGCTACCAGGCATCGACAACAATGTGTTATGTTATTCACAATTCAATGCTTTTCTTACGAAGCAGTATGGGGCTGATTTTCTATTTTTGAAGCAATATTAAGGGTCGGGTCACATAAAATTGTGATTACTTACAGTAGACCTTGACAGAGGTATGCGCAAATTTTTATTACAATTTGAGTGCATTAAACACTACGCGTTCAACAAAATGAGGTGCTTGGCGTCTGATTATAATGGATCAAAATCGTAATAAAAATTACGTAAAATGACAACAAATACAGCTGGATAAATCCATTAATATACATAAAAATCACATCTCATTCTTGCAATACTTACTCCAATTGGCATGATAAATATCTCAAGGAAGCTAAATGAAGAACTCTATTTTAAATTAGAAATCTAGAAGGCCTCACCTGAACCATCCTTCCTTCTTGGTCCCAATGCATTAAGATGAGCAAATAAAGGAAAATAAACTATGGAGAATGATACATCCCGAACAGCTGTAGCACCAATGCCTCTGTACAATCCAATTACTCCTTTGGTTCGAAGAAGTTCCAATGTAATTTGAGTTGCGGAAACTTTTGGCACCAATTGACCACCTGAAAAATACAAACAAATACTGGATGCTTAAAATCCTAAATGGAAAATTTTTGAATAGTAGTAGAGAGAGAGAAGCAATGATTTCTCAAGCACCTTCATCTCAACTTCATTTTTAGTGACACAAATAACATACTTTTCACAAAACAATATTGAAAAAATCCATCTCTTGATATTTATTGAAAGATATATGTAAAATAAAGCTAACATGCTAACAGAAACTCAGACTGACAGTCACACAGACTGAATGAGGTGTGTACAAATAACACCGCACAAAAATTCTGCGACATTCCGCAATCTGCTTTGTTACACTATCTTCTTATCGTTGTATGACATATGTGTGTATTTCAGAATTTTGACAGAAACATGAAACAGGAAGCAATGATGCACCGAAAGGTGAAGGGATCCCTGACTCATCACAAGTTTCCCTCGANGAAACAGGAAGCAATGATGCACCGAAAGGTGAAGGGATCCCTGACTCATCACAAGTTTCCCTCGAATTTCTAAAGAAAGATTTGATCATACGACTCACAAATGTATAAATTAATATTAATTGGGTTGTAAGCAAGAAGTTTGATTATTTTTTTTTGCATTTGATGAATTTGTCCTAAACACAAATTTAGTAATAATAATAAATTTAATAAATAACTGTCAAAAAAGCCGTTACAAACAGTATGAGTAGATCTTCAGAAACACATGCTTCTAAGAAATTAACCCAGAAAAAGCCGTAGAATTCCTATTTTAGAGTATACATGTAATTTAATGTGTGATTTTGTCAAAAATATTTTAAATAATTGGTATAGTTTTCTGTGCAGTAATAACTATAATATCAAATATTTAGAATTGTTGCTGAGCCGTTGCTACTTGTGGAATCTGAGACAGGCAAAGGATGCCAGACACAAAGTTGGGTATCAGTCATTTCTAAAACAATGAAATAAGTGGAGTGCAAATGGGGAGTTGCTGTTAACTGTAACTAAGAATATATAATAAAGTTCATTCTTAGAAAAGCAGTTACAAACTGCGTATGACCTCGTGGAGGATAATAAACTAATTTACTCTCCAGAAGCAATCATCCCATCAATCCATCAATTCCGATCAACGGCCCTAAAGCAGAAGCAAATTTAACATTTCAACATACTCCTAACGATAAAAAAATTGTTCGACACATGTTATAGTATTAACAAATACCAACAAATATTGTATTTAATAAAACAAAAGTCATTTCACAAGAACGTATTATTATCAAGCTATCATTCATTTGGAAAGTATTGTTGATAACTCATAACTATTAAATAACACTAAATTTGCTAACAATTACATCAATTGATGCCGTCTCTAGACAAGAGCCTAGCGAGTCTTCATAAAAAAATCCGCCTCTACCCGAAGGCAAACTGGAGAAAAACCTGGGCCAGGGTGGGGCTACAGAATTAATGTACACAACCGTTTTTTGTTTTTTTTTGTTTTGTGGGGCTTTACGGCTCATGTCGACATCAAAGGTCATTGGAGCCCGAAAAACTTGTACAGGTAGGGAAAATGCAGTTACGCACTAGGGAGAGCCAACATGAC
>NNCF01125822.1:438779-450665 GCA_002313205.1 Laupala kohalensis
GGGGGACAAAAAATTACAGGAATGAGGAAAATGAAAGATACCCTAGCCTTAATAGCGTCGGGATCGAAAAGAACAAGAGGTGACCGAGGGACGTCAGGAAAGAGAAAGGAAGGATCCTAGTACAAGTAAGTGGATGCAATGCCAGACTCAGCTCGGGGCCCCGTGTTCGCCAAACACGTACTGACTAGATGTAAGTCCCCTGGGGGACTTACAACCATGCCAAGGTTGAGTGAATATACAACTAAATTTATATGAATAATAAGACATAATACTAGCATGCAGGAAAATAGTTTTGAAATTGTTGTCAGATATTTTGAAAGTACTACAAATACAGTACAAGACGGCTTTAATTTTTATTAAAATCAATCAATTATTTTACAGTGTAGAAGCATTGGGCAGAAGGTAGCTTTTAACCGCAGATTTGAAGAGATTCGATTTAATAATATTTTTTATATTTTTGGGCAGGGAATTATAAAGAACGATTCCCGAATGATATGGCCCTTTTTGGCAAAGCGAGGGTGACACTCTTGGACCATGAATATTATTCCTATTGCAAGTATTGTGTTCATGAACTATTTTGTATGAAACAAGGGTGGTGCTTCAGTAATTCGGTTTTAACAAACACGACAGTTTCATAAATATAAATGCACGGAAGTGTTAAGATATTTAATTCCTTGAATAAAGGTTTACAAGAGTTTCCGGGGTGAGATTTACAAATTATCCGGACTATCCTCTTCTGAATTCTGAAAGTTTGAATGCTCTGACTGGAATGGCCCCAGAAGGTAATGCTGTAACGTAAATGGGAGCAAACGTTTGCAAAATATACGCAACGGGATGTACATGGACTAAATACTTTAACTAAGATTCGGAATGCGTAGCACAACTTGCTTAATTGGGAATTAAGATTGTCAACGTGACAATTCCATTTGAGATTGTCTTCAATATGAAGACCTAAAAACTTTGTATTAGTAACAGTTTTTAGTTGTGTTCCTTTTAACGAAAGAGAAACCTGAGGTAAAGATTTTGCGATACTATTGTGTAATGACATACACTGTTTTGTCAGTGTTTACAATGGTGTATGCATACAATGTATACAATGGTATTCTTCCCTCTAGTCAATATGAAGATTACATAACTAACAGATCAGAAGTTTCACTATAGATCCTTAAAGTATCTGCTATCCACATGTTGCTTTAGAAGCAAATCAATAAAATTAAAAATTTAAGGAATAGAAAGCTGCCATTTAAGAACATTCAATGAGAACTACTTGTGAAATGATCTCGACAACTTATTCTCTTACAGCCCGAACTAAAACGTTTAACAGTCAGTTGTTAAAAATCAAATGTACAGCACAACTTCAAAATCATTGCAGCAACAATAAATTAGCAAAACAAAAAACAAATGTTCACATTCCCTTGTTAAAACCAATAATTGAAAATAAACAAAAATATAACAAACCTCTTCAAATCGCTAGAAAAACTGGAAAACTTATCTACTTTGTTTCAAAATGTTTGATCTAATTCCATATTCACAGAAGAAATGGCTTCTGCTTTAGTTACTTATATGAATTATGTACATCTCATTATCAAATATACCATCTCAATATCAAATATATCATAGTATGTAAGCGGCGCTACCTTACATTGTGTACTCCATCCCACTGGAGTCAGAGATCATTCCAAGTTGAGACCTCTATCAGGTGTGCCTTACAGTTCCACTGGAAGTGACACCCCATCGGTCCCGCATCTCCCGCCCGCTCCCCCCAGCCAATCCCAACACTCTACGTCACCGTACACTCAAGGACATGGCCTGGACACGGCAATCTCACACCATAATGGAATAAGACAATGTGTTCCCGAGCATGCGCAGCGCAAGCCAACCATATTCAAGAAATTTTTCGAAACGGGTGTATAAGGATATCGCTTCAAATATATTAGATAAATCTGCACAACACCTCTAACTTCCCGGCCCGTGGCGTAGTGCCTAGCATTCTTGCCTTCTGCTTCAGGTGACGCTGGTTCAAACCCTGTCTGATCCAAGTAGAATTCGCGGTGGTGGACGAAGTGGGTCAGCGTCAGGTTTCTCGGGGCACTCCCTTTTCCCCTGTCATTCCACCACAACATTCTCATAATCATTTCACCTCATTCGCATGTCATTCTTGCCAACCCCATCATTTAGGAGGTCGTCCGAATACAGGCGGTGGTCGTGTGCAACCGCCTCAACACTGGGAACAGGAGCCTCAACGCGGTGTCCGCGGAAGCAGCAAGTCCTCTATCATAGAAGCAATTTTGACACAAATCGTATTACATACACCTTTATAAAAATGTCGTGGCTGGCCAACTTCCCCTTTCACCTCAATATGCAATGGCACACCTTATCTTATTCCATCGTGACCTCACACGGTCCGTGTCAGTTCAGTGTCAACCTAGCAAGTAGTCACTTCTGAAAAGGCTGCAGCCTGCCAGGTGAAACGTCAAGTTCGTCAACCTCGACGTGGCTCCAACCGGACAGTCAAGAATCGCAACTAGAAACTTTTTCCTTTTCGTACTTTGCACTTCAACTCAAAATATGCAGGTATAAAAAATCGTTAAGACAAAAATAAACTTTATTTAAAATATAACTAAAGAGAATTTAACAAGAAAGGAGTACGTAAATATTGAAATTTCCATATAATAATGATAGGTAACTTAGGTCAAAAGCACATGGGTGGGAAAATTGTACTCCACCATACTGCTTTTAATAAGGATGAAAAAGACATTTATCAAGACATATTTAACAACGCATTACATGTTTCTCCACTCAGTCACGAAACCAGTGAAAACACTCTACCAAAGATACACATAAAAATAGTAAAAACACTACCATACCCTTTTCTCAGATAATCATCTAGAAGTGACGTTTGTATCGATTATCGCGCAACTTGTATGCTAGTATTTAATATGAACAACATTTTACCATATGACAAAAGCACACAAGAATAAAGAAGTTTTCTGAATTTCGGACAATGAAAGAATTAAATTTCTTCCTTATCATGCATTATATCCTTTAAGTGCAATACATCCGATGCAATTTGCTTAGAACTTTCAGTAAATAATTATTAAAAATACTTACATGCACTTGCTTGCGAAGCAACACGTCCAGCATCTTGCAATTGAATCTTCAATAACTCCATAGGAGTAGTAATAATTATTTGACACAAACCAGCTAATCCTCCAGCAGCCATTTCACGAACGAGTGGTAATTTCCTCCTATAATATACGAATAACTTCAGCATTGACAAAATCAAATGAAACTAACAATTCTAATTATTAAATTACAATCACGATATCTTTTTGAAACGTAGAAGACGTATACCATTAGAAATAGCACTCAAAAATTACAATTTGATATGAATTGTGGTATGTGGCCCTCTCCGACTAACATCAATACTGGTTTCTCAGTTTCATAACAAAATGTAACCCAATGTTTATCACCGTTTCACAACCCATCATAGACAGTTTTTACAAACGAGGCTTTGTTGACAAAGTAATGGCAGGATAAATGTAAAAGTATTATACACGTCATGAGGAAATCCAAGGTTTTATTGCAGAAGCTCTTTTATGTTACTTGGTAACTCGGGTCTCCAACCTTTGTATCTTAAACTCCGGAGTATAGTGCCAAATTTGATAGTGTACGAGCACTCAAGCAGGAGCAGTTAATAGTCGAATTAAAACTGGATAGAATGTAAAATCGGTTGGGTGGGGTCACGCCCGGGAGCGGCGTAGCCATTTGGTCAGTCTGCCATTGTGCAGACAGTTAAGGAAGATGTTAAGACAGTCCTTGAGTAATGGTAGTTGGACCTCGTTATAGTTTTATACTACCAAGCTCCAAACCTTCATTAACAGACACCTCAGAAGAATCCTGAATATTTTCTGTCCATCCAAATTTGTAACATCTCTATGTGAATACTCAGAAGAGGAACAGATTCAATCACAAATACGACGACGTGCATAAAGAAAATGATCTCAATCATTCATCGAAGAGCATTGAGAAGCAAGCACGAATGGAATGAACAAGGTCATCGGAGAGTGGGACGTCCGAGAGGATCACGACGGAGAACCATATTTCAAGTGGCAGTGGAGTGAAATTAAATCTAATCAGATAGAAAAAGTAGACGGAAGCTTTTTTGTTCGATTTGATTTAGTGGAATATTTCAATCCAACTATGATATTTTCAGCTTTACAAAGACATTGCACAATTATTACACAAATTCTTTGAATCAAGGCTGGGTTCTCCGACTACTGCTAGCGGGACAGGTCCGGTCCATGAAGGGTTCTAGTGTCTCGCGCACTCGGTGCAATTTCGTCCATCTAGATGACCGAAATTCATTTTTCAAATACTAATACGTAAATTTCAACGAAATATCTAACACACCTTATTTTAAGTGTTCTCATAACCACAGTAGTGTATGTTAAGGATATGACCATGTTATAAAGTAATATACTATGTCATTAATACAGCACAGAAAAATTTACAAAGATCTTGCTGGAAATATATACCAAGGCGCTTATGAAGACAAATTATTGTTAGATAAGACGTAAACGGAAACACACGAATGACACAAAACGTAACAACTATTTATTATTCTTTGTAAGAACATTGACAATGCTTATATGCCGGAGTCACCGACATCGCCCCTAGAACGTTCGATATTAAATCATCACAAAAGTCTAGACGAATTACTCTGATACAGACACTAATAGAAGAATCCACGATATATCTTCTACTTGTATTACCATTGTTGGAATCGCCTCCGAACATTTTAGAAGTGTCTACCTTCAATCCTAATTTTTGTTTAAAACTTCTCTAGATTACCTATTTTTCTTCTCTCGGCAGCTTTGAAACATCATTCTTACATTCCGTTTCCAGACACCCAGTCTGAAGTCACGTGAAAAAAACCACTAATGCACGCATCCACACGTATAATAGACAATCCAAAGCAAGGGAGACTGGGTCTTTCACTTCTTTCCATTGATGTATGTGTACGCAGCAGCTAAGGTTAGTTATTTCCTTACAAGAACACCACAATATAATATCTTTAGGAGGATATGTATTTTGGAAGTGCTGTGCAAATCTTGCCATCATTGTGAAGCGTAAATTGTATGATTATCGTAATAGAGTCTGGTTCTTTTGCAGTTGAATTTTCCTGAAAGTAAATCAGAAACGTATTTACAAAAATTCTGAACTTTAACTGTAATCACATATGTTTATTTAACAAAACTGCAAATAATAAATTTATTATTATTATTAATAGGTCTACAACAGCAGGCAGATGAACTTTTTGGATTGCAGATAATGCATTCTTGCCTGGAAGAAGTTCAATGAACTCGAGAATAAACTCTCACCCGATGAAGAATTGATCTTGCACTTTGTAATCAATGAGACAATATTCTTATATGTAAACGTCTGTTTCCGCGGCAGGAATGAGTATAAACTTGTTTGTTTGGGACAAACCAGTTTCAATAGACATAATGTAAATTAGATATGCGGTTTTTTTAATTATAGACCATCACCTTCACTTAACTTCACTTCACTTTATTAACATTAATTGTAATGTTGCCGACGTTTCGATGCACCATCATCAGGGCTGAATTATCAGATTTACTAATCTACTAGATTAGTAAAGCTACAGTGGCAGAGGTTGGTTGACAAGATGATTGAACCGATATGATTTTACAATATGAACTTAAAGCTTAAGGAAAAAATTTTATGTAATTTAAAATAGAAATCTGGAAAGTACTGATAATTCAGCCCTGATGATGGTGCTAAACAGCATCGAAACGTCGGCAACATTACAATAAATATTAATAAAGTGAAGTTAAGTGAAAGTGATTGTTTATAATTAAAAAAAAACAGCATATCCAATTTTTCAGTATGAAGACAATCAGTAAAATAGTCAATTTTAATAGATCAAAGACATAACTACCACTTACAATAGGTAGTTATGTTTCCTGACATGCGGTTTGTCCCGGTTTATAAATTTACTAGCCGATAGATGTTTTGCCTTCCTTGAAACGGGTTTATACCATTTACATTTATATCTAGCGGTATCACTCAGTCACGATGATTGGGCTAAGGTGGATTGTCTCCGCCAGCTATGCCACGTGGTCTGCTGAGAACATTAGATCTCAGCCAATTAACAAATCTGAGAAATGATCTAAAAAACAATTCTAATGCTTTACCTCCACCTGTGGTTAATCTTTCAGGTGAACCTCTTGAGGAAGGAACCTTGTTCGAGAAAGGATTAAACTTCGCCATTACGCCAAAACAGAAACCTATTGGCGGCATTATTTCAGGTATTGAAAGTGCATTGGTAAGTATTTCTCCTAATATAGCGGAGGAAATCAGGAGAGAAACTTCCAGGGCGGTATCTCGAGCTAAACCACCGAAAAATAATATCAGTAAAGAGGAAAGAAGTGCGTTACGATCTCTTAGGCAACGAGATGATTTAGTTATCATGCCAGCGGATTTGTTTTTTGGGTTTTACCGCTGGTCGACATCGAGATCATTAGAGCTCTAAAAACGTGCTCTAAAAACGAGAGCCATCATGACTCTCCCCGCGAAGGACTCACCGAATGACTCAACCATATCCACTAAAAACCCTCCTAAATTACAACACAAAACTCAAATAACAACATATCTCATTTTTTTTAAAGAAGAGGAAAATGATAGATACCCTAGCGTCGGGATTGAAAAGAACAAGAGGTGACCAAGGAAGATCAGGAAAGAGAAAGGAAGGGGTCTGGCACAAGTGGAAGTAATGCCAGACTCAGCTCGGGGCCCCGTGTTTGCCAAACACGTACTTACCAGATATAAGTCCCCTGGGGGGGGGGCAGCGGATAAAGGTAACGCCATTGTCATTATGAAACGATGCGAGTACATCAGTAAGGTGGAAGAACTCCTGAGGGACAGGACGTATTCTCTGGTAAGTATAAACTTTTTGAAGGAAGATGAGGACTGAGGTCAATGCACTCATCAGCAATGCTTCTTCCATATCTAATGAGATTAAAACGAGGTAACATTGTCTCCCCAAGATGAACAAATCTGGTGTCCCCTTGAAACCTATAGTGAGAGCCATCAATGCACCAACTCAACCTCTCGCCCGTTTTATAGCGAAACAACGATTACCACTGACTGATACCATCTCATCAACCATCAAAAATTCTGAGCACTGTGTAATGTTCTATAAGAAATAACTCTTAGTGACGAGGAACGCATGGTGAGTTTCGATCTTATTTCACTCTTCACAAAGGTTCCGATCCGTGAAACACTGAACGTCACAGAACAACAGCTCGGACATCCATACATACCGTTGGAGTAGGTCAAACTAATTTAATTTTGCCTTAACTTTACTTTTCTCCAGTTTGATGGTAAATTTTACCCCCCCAAAAAGGAGCTGCAATGAGATGCAACCCCTTTGTCAAGTAATTGCTAATATCTTTATGGGAGCGTCGAAAATGATGTTATCGAGAATGCTTTATTAAAACATAGTTGGGTTGCTTTACGTGGATGATACTTTCGTCATCTGGCAACATGGACGTGAAAACCTCGACAGGTTCTTAGAGTACATCATCCAAGCACATACTAACATCAAGTTTACAATGGAGATTGAGTCCGATGGGCAGTTATCGTTCTTAGATGTTCTCATAAAACGGAAGGATGGCTCTCTTGCACATAGCGTGTACCGCAAGTCTACTCACACCAACCGTTACTTGAATGCTGAGTCACACCATCATCCAGCAATCAAACGTGGTGTGTTAAAAACATTAGTCACCCGAGCAAGGAAAGTGTGTGACAAAGAGTTTAGACCAGGAATTGAGACTTTTGCTTGACTTCCGCAATAATGGCTACAAAGCGCCATAAACAATGCCCTTAACCCTATCGACAATGTTCGTACGGAGGATGTATAAAACCGCGAGTACTCTAAAACCGCCTTACTCCCATATAGTGTAGGAGTAACTGACAATGTTGGTAAAATTCTCAAGATACATGACATACAGCGCCCCTGAAAAGTTGGGAAAATCATTAGGCAAAGTTAAAGAAAAGTTACCCCCTCTGGCGTCGGTTCGTATTTATTCCATACCTTGTAGTTGCGGTCACGAATATATAGGGGAAACAGGACGAACTGTGGAAGAGAGAATGAGGAAACACATTAGACATTTTAAGTACGGTAGGACAACCAAATCAACAGTGGCTCTGCATGCGATGGAAGAAGGACATTATTTTAATTTAGACGGCACTCGTATTATTACAGAGGAGGATCGTTGGTGGCCCAGACGGATCAAAGAAGCCATAGAGATTGCCAGAACACCGAACAATCTTAATGTTGATCATGGCTTGATCCTGAGCAGCACCTAGAGTTGGGCACTAACTCCCCCTGAGCGCTCCACCGCGCTCGGGTGCCTAGCGCAGCGAGACCCTATACCCGACCCGCCCGGTCCCGCTTCGCCCAGCGCTGATTGGCCGCCGCGCTCGGCCAATCAGGATGATGCCCCCCAACCGAACCTATATAACGGACGCGTGACTCGTTCAACCTCGCACAGTACGACAGTGACTCAGGTCTGTACGACTCTAACATTGCCCTGACGAAGGCCACAGTATGATGGCCGAAACGTTCGTAGTTTTACATACTAAGACGCGGTTTGTCCCGGACAAACAAGTTCATACTGGCTCCGGTCGTGGAAGCCTACGTGTATATATCTCTTGAAAGTCTCGAATAATTTGGTGGTTAAATAACGCCTTCAAGCTGGTAACGTTCTAGCTGCCATCCCAAAACTTATTTGAGGAATTTCCAATAACCCAGAAAAATACTGATTTGAGTTTAGTACAAACGTTAATTGATGCGAAAACATGTACAGAGAATATATACAATTTCCATTTTATGTATTCCCATGTTAACTCGACCAACACTGTCTCAGACTTGAGACCTGGTCGCTTCTTTTGGGCCCTGAGGTACAACTAAGACTTTTTGCCGCATCTGTCAGATCAGCGACTATCTCATCATGTCACCTCGTAGCAGTCGAAATTGGGTTGCGCTGCCTTATCCCCCATTTTAAGGTATGAGGGTGACGACACGTCCAGGTGTGCAGCCCCCGTTGCCCTCGTCGAAAACGAACAACGCGTGGGCGAGCCAGGCGACTTCGCATTCCTCCGTCACTTCACATTCTTTCACTCGACCGCCTGCCCTTTTTCCACCAACAGCCACTGGTTACGATGACTGTTGACGAGCGCTTAAATGCTACGCGTATACAAAGAGCTCTGCCAAAAAGTGCTTAAAAAAGGTATTTAACTGTGGTTACGGTGTATTAATATTAAATTGGAGCAAACATAAGGATTTTAGGAACCAGTCGTGAAAATTGGAAAGAATTTGGCCCTTAGGGATATGAAGAATGTCTATTAAAGTTTACGTACATTTATGTTTATGGTTACGTAAATATATTATGGAAATCTACACCAGAGTGAAAAGTTAATGGTAGGAATTGTAAGTAGTGACAATCACATGAAGCTTTTACTTGGCTCGAATAAAGCAGTTTAATTTAATGCTAGAACGTCAAGTTTTGGAATGTAACATGGCCCATTAAATCACCACTGCGCAGATGTCTTCTCTAAGGATGGTACGAAGTGAAAGTCAAACTATTCTTGAACAGGCTCCGAAGGTGCTAAAGATGTTTGCGGAGAGTACAGCTCGACAATTTCTTGACCTAGGCAGTAGGAAATGGTCAGCATCTCACACCGGCCTGTTTGAACCCAGGTTACTTCCTGGTACTCATTTTACAGCAAACTGATTAGGCCTGGATGTTGAGATGACGAAAAATACTCACATCACCGGGTATCGACAGCTGGCCATCCAGCTAGCGACTCCGCGCTCAACCCACTGAGCCACGCTGACTCGCCAAGGACAGTATACAACCCAATGAGGAACGCACTAAAGGCAATAAGGTTCCTCTAGGGACTTTGCATGAAACGTCTAGGGAATAGTGCTTTAAGCAGCTGCCAATAAGTTGCTCGGTTTGCTAAAACTTGGATTTGTGCTAACACAGCATAAATTAATGGAGAAAATTAGTTCTAACATTTTTTGGCTAGCCTGCTCCTGGCGTTAGCTGCGGTTGAGAATGGGCTCTCTCTATTTTTGAGTTTAATCTTTCTAATTATTTTATTTTTTCAAGTTTTTTTGTGATCAGTAGTTGTATTTAGATCCCAACTTTCATTGTAGTGTAAAATTCTTTGTTCTGTGTGACTGTTAAGTGTAAAAACACTAAAAACATTTCCTAAGGTTTTCAAACTCAACGGACCAAATATATATTTCATATTGTTTTCATTCAGTGATTCATTCAAAGGTGTGATAAAGTTTACGTAAGTACAAACGGAATCATAAATTTAACTTCTTGGTGCATTAAAATTAATCATTTTGCTGTATTTAGATTTTCTGGTGCGTATACTATTACATCATTATTAACTTACAAATAACGTACTCTATTGTTGCACTGCTCAAGTTTCGTCCTCGTAAATACAATTATTCCAATATTTTACCATTTGTTTCGTGATTTTTTTGTAGTTACTCATTACAATTTAACATAATATTGCCTTCGTTATTGTGGAATTAATTTATCTGCAGTTGTCATCCTAAATTATTTCTCTGATTTTAGCTGTCGGTTTGTTTATTTACTTATTTAAACCCTGCCCCATTGTTGCACCCAAGTTATCGTCATAATTCATAGAATTATTACATTATTTTACAATTCATTGTTCTTGATTCTTTCGTATTTATTTACATTTTAACACAATNAATTAACATTTTAACACAATATACGGTAGTTATTGTCGAATTAATTAATCTCCAGTGGTCGCCCTAAATAATTATTTCAATCGTTTTTGTCGTCGGTTTGTTTGTATATTTAATTTATTTATTATCTCATTTGTAACTTCCGTAGTAATAAATATATTATTATACTAAGACCCTTCATTCAGTGTTAGTTGTCATTTTTCGTGTATTCTCATTTGCTTTTGTCGTTAAGTTGCTAACTATCTCACAACAATGGACACTATCGCATTCCTCAACTCATTCAAAGCTGATCTTCAGAAGGCGTACAATAACTTGGTACANTGACACACGAATCAGTGCGCTGGAAGAGGTCAATAAGAAAACGATCGGCGGTTGGACTACAGTTAAATTCTCGACGTCCTTCCAACTGCTACCAACGACACATGCACCACCCCAACTCTTCACTCAATAGGTTTAGTGTGTTACACGACATGTCCCTGTTTCTTCCCTTACCTACTCGTTTCATTCCCTCCCGTCCAGTACCCAGACCTGTTCACACACCACGCACTGGTAAGCACAGCTGCCCAAAATCACGTAAAGTAATGCTATGCAGAGATGAAACCAACACTTCCACGCAGAAATCAAACGTGCTCATACTAGCTGATTCGCACGGTCGTCAGATGTCCACCGTATTGCGTGGATTGCTTCCTAGCCAGTTCTCAGTCTCCGGTTTCTTTAAGCCAAACGCTCGTTTGGCTGAAACTATTCGAGAACTGGACACCTACACTAAAAACCTCACAGAGCGCGACACTATAATCATCATAGGTGGCCAAAACGATATTATCTTGGGTGGTCATTTCAACGTTTTTGAACATCTACAAAAACGAAAAACGGCCTCTCAGAACACAAACAATAACCTCTAGCCTGCCTCCACGCTTCAACGTTCCACAAATAAACCACAAGATTAACCTGGCAAACATCCCACACACCATTACCTGGCAGACACAAAAATCACATTTTTTGATTTGCAACCACACCTGACTGTCAAGGACTTTACCCAGCACGGTTTACACCTGAGACCGTCT
>NNCF01125822.1:453421-474181 GCA_002313205.1 Laupala kohalensis
TCTTCAAATCCGCGGTTAAAAACTACCTCCTGCACCAGTGCTTCTACAATGTAAAAGAATTTATTGATTTTAATAAAAGTTAAATCCGTCTTGTACTTTATCACGCCATTGCTGTAGAACTTTTTAAATAACTTATAACAATTTCAAAAACTATTTTCTTACATGATTGTGTTGTCTTATGTCTCATATTAATTTAGTGTTATGTGTACTCAACTTTGGCACGGTTGTGTACATTAATTCTGTAGCCCCATCTTAGCCCGGGTTTTGCTCTGATTTTTTTTCAGGTAGAGGAAGATTTCTTATACAGGTTCTCTAGGCTTTGTCTAGGGGCGTGTTTATTGTAACAATAAATCGTGAATTTAGTGGGTTCTTTTTCAACTCTTATGATTTTTAAACACTGTACTCAGAATAATCTATAGTTCGATAATAACTTGTACATGTAAATTTACAAACATATTTGCGTTAAATTACAAACATATTGCCATTCTATTAGTATTATAACTCGCACTTAATTTTTTGTCTTATCTAGGAAGTTTTGCTGAAATTTTTGAATCCGCCTTTGCCTTAGGGCCCTTGATCGGAATTGATGGAATGGTCCCTTGCTTGCTTCCGGAGAGTAAATTAGTTTTCTGTCCTCCACGTGGTCATACGCTGTTTGTACTGTTTTTTGACAATAAATAAATTTAAAGATGTAACTCAAGGGTGTAACTGACACTGATGGATAGAGTTTCCGCGAGGAAAATTTGACTTTTTACTAAGAGAGGCTTAACATAACGGGTGGGGGATTGGGACACAAAAACTTGTGTTTAATAGGGTGTGACAAGCCACAAAATACAGCAAAAAACGAAAAAAAACAAGAGAACAGAAGCAAGACATGGGGATTGGGCAGAAGCAAGTATTTATTTATTTTATGCCTTTTGGCGAGTTTCAGGCCTTGAGGCCAGCTCTTCCACCTAACCGTTGGACTTGGGAAAGGGAATTGGGAAGGAGAGATGTTGGGTTGCTAGGGATCGTAAGGTACCGAACCGACATTTGTTTGGAGTAGGCGAGGTATATCTTTGCTGAAAACCTGACGTAAAACCTAGAAGTTACGCAGAAGACTAATAAACAACTGTAAGTCTTCATGAATCGCTGCTTACGACGTATTATCAATCGAATATAGCTGGACGTCATATCAAATGAGGACCTATGGGAGGTAACGAACCAGCAGCCAATTGAAAAACATAATGAAACAGAAAGTCGCGTTGGTTAGGACATATCCGAAGGAAACCGACTGGAGCCACTGAGAAGACGGCACTTGAGTGGAATATACAAGGACCTCGAAAACGTGGCCGTCCGAAGACGACTTGGATGAGGACGATCGAGGAGGAATGCCTGGGAATGGGAAAGGCACGGAAAGAAGTAAATAAGCTGGTCAACAGGACCCGATGGAAGCGTTTCACGGAATCCCTATGCTCAAAAAGGAGCGACAGGAATTAATAGAATAGAAATAGTAGTGGAAAAGAGAAAAGTGAATACAGGGCGAGTGGCTTTTGTAATAGAACGATCTTTAAAGAATACTGGATTTTAGATCAATCAGTGAAAGACTGCTGCATTAGGATAAAAACACAATTTTTTAATATTTCGGTGGTAAATAAGCATGCCCCTACAGAAGGAAAGGACCAACTAGTTAAAGACTCATTATATGAACAGCTGGATAAAATATTTAAAGAGTTACCATCTTATGATGTCAAATTACTTGTGGATGACTAATGCAAAGGTGGGACGGGTAGAAATCTGTGTAGGGACGATTGGAAACGCATAGTCTACACGAGAGATCTAACGATAATGGACTTAGGATTATTGATTTTGCTACAACTCACAATATGGTTATCATCTCAACATGCTTCCCACAAAGAGGCACATAAAAGAACCTGTCGAACACCGAAAGGTGGATCATATAGCCAAATAGACCACACCTTGATTGGAAGAGAGAGCTTCATGTTTAATTGATATCACAAGCCGAAGGGGAGCAGATTGCGAGTCAGATCATTACCTTGTCAATTTGAAATTCAGATGTTGTATTCCACACATACGAAGGGAGAGAATTAATACGTGTAGAAAATATGATACAGCGAAACTTTAAGTGAAAGAAAAACGCTCGAAATTATAAGAAGCGATGGACCAGCAGCTGTCAGGTGAGGACACACCAGCAGCAACAACAAGATACAATAGAGGAACATTGGGAAGTGATTAAGAATAGTATGACAAAAGCAGAAGAAGACACTGGGGTTCGAACAACAGAAATACAAGAATGTATGGTTTGATGAGGAATGTGGAGCAGAAAGGAAGAAGGCGGACAATTTTCTGAGTAGACCAACCAGAACAAAGACTTGAGGAAAGGAATAGATAAATTAATAAACTTTGCATATGAAAGAAACGAACTTGGTTAAGGGAGAGCATAGAAAGGATAAGAGGGCAATATAAAGGAAGCAAAAATTACAGATGAATTTAGAGAAGGATTTCAGTCCCGATCAGACATTATAAAAGATTAAGAAGGGAACTTGTGCTGTGGTAAGGAAAAGATCTCGAAAAGATGGGCAGGGTACTTTGAAGATCTCCTTAATAAATTTTCTTACAATAAATTTGAGCATTTGTAGTTAAACATACGTCTACAATTTTTCGTAATTTTGTTCAACCAAAATTTTCAAATAAGACTACGAATACTTAATAGGAATGTCATATCGTAAGAGGTCAGTGCTCGAATTGCCAGGAAAAGGGGAGAGGGGAGAGGGAAGGTCGGTCAGAGGGTGAGGAGGTATTTCCTCCGTGTGCCACGGTTTAACGTGCGACAAAAAATGAGAAACATGGCCACGGAGGGGTCCTGACAATGTACTATTTCATCTACCAATTTGCGTCGGGCCTGACTGTGTGTACCTTTCACTTTTCATAACATACATTACATATCTCTATTAACTGTGGGCAACTTCGGATGTTGTAGTTCCTATCTTGTATTAGAAATATATATGTTCTTCGTTCTTCAATATACAGACGACAGTTCCACTAATGTGCTCTTCATATTTATATTTCCTTCCGCACATGCTCTTCGAGTAATCCTCATTCATATCAGATAATTCTTATTATTGTCATGGCCCATAATCATTTCTAGCACAGCCTTTGTTGGCTTCAACCACTTCTTGGTTATTCCGTTGCAAGTTACGTTTCGGTTTGAATTTATAAACACGTCTGCCTTTCTCGGTCGTGTTCCCCCACTTTATTTGCCATTAGGTTTCTTGTTATCTTTCCTTTAGCTCGTTTATCATCTTTACTAAGAATTTCCTTATCAATTTGCACTTGCCCTCTTGTTTCTGCCAATATGTTAGTCGTTAGTCTAAGAGCGGAACTCCAAGTAGAATATCAACTGCATGCGCGGACACACGTAACATTCACGCAGTTGTAGACATAATCTATGAACTCCATGAATTTTTATTTGTAAATTTATATTAGCCAATCTGTGAACTCAGACGTTCGCACAGTAGCCTACTATTGGCCGCAGTCCTCCTTCGTAGAGCGCTAGTAGATGTTCTTGTGGTAAGTTACGCTTGTTGAATCCCACTCGTCTGAGACTATGCTACATTTTTCTTGGCGGTATCATTACGAACTCAATGTGTTCTTGAAAATGTAGTCAATAATGATGCCTAAACACTCCTTTGAATTTTTACAACACCATATTTTATTCCTGGATTTCTTTTCCCTTCACTGTTGTTTACAAAGAACATTCCTGTTTTCTTACTGGAGAGACTCAATCCTAATCTATCAATCTCTTCAAAATTTTAGTACCGCATTCCCATTTATTTCGATTTTTCTACTGTCTCCGTATAGCATCAGATAGACATCATCTGCATATGCGTCTGTTACTATATTACTTCTTTCTAGCTTACATAGAAACTCGATGAATATGTTGCGCGCAGCTATACCCTTGCGGATATCTCTTGGTGTTTTTCTTAAACAATCTCTCTTTACTTATTTTCAACATTGTGCGTATTTCTGTGAAATATGTTTGCACTACATTTAATACATGAGTACATTTTTTTCTAATTCCCTCACAATAAATTTCCACCATGCGTTATCGAAAGCCCCAATCACGTCGAGGAATAACCAAATAATACGTATTTGGTACTACTTCTTTCTATATTATTCCAAAGACGGAGAATTACTTCTTCTGTTCCTCTCCCTGATCGGAAACCAAATTGATATTTGACAAATTTGTCACTACCCTCAATTAACGGTGAAATCTTTTATGCCATCCATTTGTCCAATACTTGAAAGTTGGAAGAAGCGTTGTCAGTCTATAAGATGATGTGTCATTTTTATCCCTTTGACCTCCCTTCAAGAAAACGCACAACTCTCTAATTTTCCACTTTCGGGAAGTAGCCATTCGCAATTTACTTTTCGTGTATTTCAAGAAAGAATTTTCTACTTTTTGTAACAGGTTTTCAACATTTCATGTGCAATTTTTTCGAACCTAGGTGTAATTCATCTCTCCCATAGTAATGTTTTCATCCACTGGTACTGTTTGCAGCTCCCATGCTGGCTCCCTCAACAGCATAATTAAAGCAATTTATCTACAATTTCCTCACCCAGGTCTTTCCAGTACCTTGATAAGTTTCCGTTCTCACTCATTTTCTACTATGCGTCTGACGAAAAAATTACTACAAACCAAATTTGTTGGAAATTTTTTCAGCTGCGACTTTTACATTTCACTTTTTTGATATCTCGCATAGTTTTTGAGATATTTACAAAAATCGTCTTGCACTGGATAATTTTTGTTCAGTGAATATCTTTATTTAATAGTGCATAATGGAATAAAGAAGATGTAGTCATACTATCCAATTTTTCCTCATCTTTTACTTAATGTTCTTTGTACTACCAACACCGTAACTCCACGTTCAATAGTTCCATATGCTCAAATTTTCAAACAAAGCTTCAGTGATTATTTCCAATAATTCGAAAGAAACTAACATGGAGCGGCGACACGATCGTCAAAAGAGCCACTCCATTTGGAGCCATTGGGAATCAGGATCTGATTGTTAATAGTCGGCTTTAGTTAGATTGGTTTAAAAGTGACATTGATAGGAAGACATGTTGCAGTCACTGCTTTGCGGTCGTGTGGACCCATTCCTAATCAGAATATTATTTTACATCAGTCTCATTCATGAGAGGTCACCATTGTGATAAAAAAAAAAAGTCGCGCAGAATGGCAAAAGTGACGAGACAGAAAGGTCCCTTCACTTTCCTATACGCTACCCGTTCACCTAGGTAATGCGAAATTTCGTTATTTCGAATCGAATTTATAAAAATTCAAAATGATCCCGGAATCCATAGTGCAATTTATTTTAAGCTCAAAATATTATATTTGCATTTTAAAGTCTTTCGTGTTTTAGTTATGTATGGTTAAATTTCGAGATTGCGCGACCATTTACGGTTCCATTTTTTCCTTACTGAATTTAGGTTTCGAATATATCCATCATCTTTGTTTCATGTGGACTCACTTGAACTTCAGCCTATTGTCGTCATTTTTTTATATCTTCGAGCAAGTAATTTTGAAATCTTGCTAAAAAGTAAATAATGGTTTACACGGAAATTATTAAACCTTGTTATTTCCTTCCTGTTAAACCCATCTCAAGATAGTTCTTTAAATTAAAGACTTGTTCTGAATGTATTCTGGTTTTCTGTACATGAGGGTTGAAACAGAAGCAAGGAAACAATCAAGTGTGGAGATATGCCAGACACTCCTCAATGCAGAAACTCTAGCTTCCAATATATTCCTAAGTTATCTGGGAGTGACTAACGCTATTAGTGATAGTGCCCGAAAAAGGTTCATTTTAGAAGAGTGTACATTTCATATATGTCTTCTCCCAGGCTGTGTATTGAGCCTTTAGGTGTACATGATCCACATAAAAACAAAAATGAAGAAAAAACTAGGAAGGCCTATTTGACAAACAATTCCAAAATTGATCATAAGAGTCAGAATATTTAAATCCCTAAACAAAAGATTTTACATGGATTTCCAGGGCGAGGATTTTACACGGACATTTATCCAAACTATTCTCTTTTGTACTCAGAAAGACTGGATGCTGGATGCTAAGTGGACTTAAAACATCATGCCGTTCTGCATACAGGAACAAACACTTCAAAACACAGCAGGAACACGATTTATAACATTGATGAGAATTTGGAAAGCACAACAAAAGTTACTTAGTTTGAAAGTTTGATTATCAATACGATTATTCCATGTGAGGTTGTCTTGTATACCGACCAAAAGATTTTGTTTCCTTAGCATTTTTTATCTGGGTTCGATCTATCAAAGAGTTAGTTCTCTTGGGAGATATTTCACAATACAATAGACACAGATAATGTCAGAGTTGGGTGTCATACCAAGAGAGACAAGATGAAACCCGGCGAGTATTGACATTGTAACATATTAGCCAGTGCCACAAGCAAAGATTTCATACAGTTCATTTATAACACAAAGATAAAAGGACCTAAAATTGTATCTTGAGGAACCTTGAGAGGCCTAGTTTCTGGGTGGCAATGATGGGTATTGGATTTACAGCATAATTAATTTCAACCTTACGAAGACTATCCTAAGTAGGAAGTTAAAATTTATATGCTAATCCATGAACACTTCAAGATTGTGTCACATAGATCAATTTTTCACCAGTAACTTGAAATTTGGATAGCTGGTAGATTTTGATATTTGAAACACACAAAAAAAATTCCATTTCCCTGAAAATTGTAGGAGATATGAAATTTTAATACAGTGGAGCCTCTTTAACTCGAACTTCAAGGGAAAGGTTATAAGTTTCAAGTTAATGAGTTTTTGAGTTATAGGGGACTTCGAGATAAGGAATTTTTAACATCATCAATTTCGACTTATAGAGGCATAAGTTATTAAAGTCATTAGAAAAAAAAATTCGGCTTATGAGATTTATTTTACTACATTTGTGTTGTACATAATTACATGAATAAAGTTTATTTTATGGTAAGGAACAACTTGAAAATATGCACATATTAAAAGAACTCTGTAATTCTCTTTTGAGTCAAGGAATTAAATATATTGTCCTCGATATCCCTACATCATTCAATGAAAGTATGAAATCATTTCTTGGAATTGGTTATTGAGACAATGAAACTATTGTTTGGAGTTCAGAGTCTTGCGAAAAGAATTTTGATTTACAGAGGCTGCAAAATTTACATACTGCGTTTACGAGTTAATGAGTCTGCTAGAGTTGTAGTTCAAGTTATAGAGCATGATATGTATGAATAGTACATCATAGGGAAATCATATTCAGTTCGAGTTATAGCGTCTAAATAGTTTGAGTTGTAGGAGTTTTTGTACTTCAACGGAAGGGAATGGCTAATTTCTTCGTCTTAGAGAGGATTTTGAGTTAATGGGTTTCGAGTTAAAGAGTCTGCACTGTACCTCAATTTTTTTCATGCTTTTATATTTGAACCACATTCACATATGCTTTTATTAAAAATAAATGGGTATCCAGCATCAAGAAATTCTTGTTAGAGGTATCGTTGTAAAGATAAAGCTTTTAGGAATAAAAAAAGAAATCAATTCACATAAAATACCTAACTTCATTTTAATAAATATTATGAAAAACTAGCAATCGTAACAAAATTATAAAATTTTCAATAAAAACTCCAACATCGCAACTAATTAAGAACAAACAACTATGGCAAATCATAAACAACTACTAATTTTCCACACCACCAAAATTTATCATATTTTGGCATTTTACAAAAAAAATAAAAAATTATTGCTTGAAATATTTCTTATACTGTGGTACACTATATTGCTATTAAAACGTTATAAACAAGTTCACCTGCATTACTACCAACTCATAAATTAATAATTCATTTTATGCAAATTTACCGATGTTATGACAATAAAATATAGTGTTATATTTTCTTTATAATATTTATAAAATTCAATAAATTTATTTGATAATGTCTATTTATATTATATTTATTTATATTATAAAATATTTATATTTATAAAATTCAATAAATTTATTTGATAATGCCTGTTAATTTATATTATATGAGATACAGCCTTAAGGATGAAATTTCAGAAGATTTAGAAAAATCAAGAAACATTCCTTAAGAATTATCTTCCTGAGCAAGAGAAGGGGTTAACAAAATTCAAGGAGGAAAATATGACCACAAAATGGCTTCATTAAATCAAAGTGATAGCCAGAGAGGATGTTATAAAAAAAAGAAAATCAAATGAAGAATAAAATAGCTAGAACACGATGGTAGAACATTTTTTTCAGAGTTATTGAGAAAAAGGAGGTAATAGGTAAACAGTTTCAAACACTGTTTATGTTCTTTTTTGGGTAAAGGTTTCACTTAAACTTTTGAAATATTTTGAGGTTCCAACATACCTTACGACAAAGATATTATCTATGCTATCCATAAGTATGTGGTCATAATGTAGGGTGAAAAAAAGATTTCACAATCAATTTGGTATATTATCTATTTACAACTGAGAATTTATATTTTAATAAACAATTCTGTTTCAACTAATGAACAATGAATGTTTTAAAACTGAACAAATATTTATGATTAAAAAAAAATGATCATGAAATACTAAAAAAAAAAAAATTAACATAGCTTTAAAATTAGTCACAGACTCTTTCATCACTATAAGTCATCAAAGAAATTTTTAAAGCAGTTCCTTTATAAACTCCAAAATCCATAGAAACTGAATTCACTTGAATGAATTATGAACCATAATTCATTTCACGGTAAAATGAAATTTTACATTTTTTTATTGTAGTATTTTTAAATGTGAAATAGAGTGCTACTGCAGCTTAACTACATAGGGCAATTGGAGGTAGGTGGTAGGGCAGTTGTTAGTAGGTGGGCTGGTTAGTTGGGTATACCAATAACTTGGTCCAAGTGGAAGTGTTAATAGGAGTAGTTAGTAATAGTAAGAGTTAATGATACTAGGAGAAGAAGGTGGTGGATGGAAGGAGGAGGACTTGCTTTTCAATTGTCACAGCTATATATAAAATGGGATATTAAAGAGAAAAGCTATAATTTTTTTCTGGCCCAACCTGGAATTGAACCTGGAGTGATCCTAAAGGAGCAAATTTTTGTTTAATTAAAAAGAGAAGTTGTCTTCAGAAAAAAATTAATTATTCCATGAAACAATAGCAAAAATAATGCACAATGAAGCTTAAAACTATGGTTCTGAACTAACAAATCTGGTAATACCTTTCAAGTATTTTATTATACAAGATTATTATATACAATAATTCCCCTGTTATTTTTCTGTTTCCAGTTAACACAGTTAGCAATCCCCGTTTGTGACTATTAACCCTGTCTCCGTATGCAGATTAAGATAAATTTATATAAACTAGTCAAATAGTGATATAATTGCTGATGAATTTTCAACCAACATGAAAGAATACATCAAAAACATTTATGTTCAAAAGGATGTATACAAATGACAAGCACAAATACAGTAAAAAATCAATGATATACTGACCCTTCTCCAGGTGATAGGTGGTGCCGAAAAAAGTCATTGGCTGTTAGTTTAATTGCCTTTTCTGGAGTAATGAGTAAAATATTAACAGCTGAACCTGTAACAAACGCTAGATTAGTTTTCATGAAAGTTCTAACATTCAGATAGGAGACACAAAATGTGCTCCTTCCTTTCCTAAAACATGATTGCTTCACTCACATTCACTGAACAAATCCATTTTCATTCTGGAAAATAAAAATAGATCACAATGATAGAGAGCTACATACAGTTGAATGATACATACATATTATTACTCAACTCATATGATCATAAATACTATCTCCAAAATTCTGAAAATAAAGACAATAATACATATTTCCAACATTTGTAGTCTTCAGTCAGCTGCTACAGACCCAACTGCCTGAGGTCCCATCAATACCCAGACAGTTGAGATGAAATAATTACCTTGCTTTAAACCTATTTTATTCCAATCAAAACACTGAAGAAATAATTCTGAATTAATTAAATCTTAATACTTTAATAAACTGATCATCTGTTGTTATTTTTGTATTTTCAGAGTTAATCATGCAAATTAAATATCTATAGTAACAGGGACAGATCCAGGCAGAAGAAAAAAAGCTTAACATTTATGAACAATATTCAATTTAAAATTTCACTAGAAATTTATTTAATATTTTAGAACACAAATTTATAATCAGTAGTTCAAGTTTAATACTGAATCTGACACTGAATAATATTACTTAAAAAACTAAGGATGAACTATGAGAGAAAAGATCATGCTAAATATTAAACAGAAGACAAATGCAATTGTTCAGATGCAAAGTTAGGAGTGTGGCATACAGAGAACATAAAGCACACCTACTACACTACTCTACAGCTACAGATGCAGCCTAAAGGTGAGAAGAAGAAGCTACCATTGCTCGCTAGGGTCTGGAAACAGAAGCAAGAGATCTTAAGTTGACAAATAATCACAGAAGAGTTCAATAGAAAAGAAAAAGAAATTAGGTCGATGTGAAAACTAAGAAGAAAGTTGTCCTCTGTTGTAACTATAACATTTGTTTGTTTTGCACATAACATTTTAAATCGAAAGTTACTAAAAGGTATGAAAAGGAAATAATTACCTCTATACATTCCAAAGTACCCCTCAGCTTTATAGGTCTTACGAAAACAGTCAAACCTATAACAATAAAAATTAACATGCATAAGATAATTGAAAAATAAGGAAATCTTCTTAGCCAAACTAAACATAGGAATGAAGCTCTCCATTCTTGTTCTGAAAGGTATATTAGAACATCAATTATATCTGAGAAAGACAGATTTGGTTAATCTAAAATAATCCATAGAATCTGGTTTGTATGGGAAATATAGAATAAAAGATGTACAGTTGAGAGAATACTTGGCATGTGTTCCAAATGAAAATCAAATAAAAATGTAACAACAAAACTATACAATGATGTAGAAAAAGCCCTGTGAAGGTGGTGAATCATATACAGTTAAGATAAGCAACAAAGATGGCTCTTGGGTCAATGTTTTCCCAGCCATCACAAAAAAATTTAATATGGCACACAAAAGTTTAACAAATAAAATTTTTAACACTTTTTACAACAATACTTCAATAAATGAACAATGAATAAAAAAAATAAGTAAATAACATGGGCTTTTTATAATATTGCTCATACACAAATAACTTTATAACTTTTCTAAAGCACTAGAGCAAACTTTTCTTATAAAAATATAATTTTATTAATTAAAACTGATCCAGATAAGCCAGATATTTGCATACATGAGATTGTCTTTTGTAAAAATATGGACACCTAGACATACTGTCATTGCTTTTTAGTCAAATTACCACTAAACATCAGTTAAGGATTTTCACCATCTTGAGACCACAAAATATCCTTCATGAAGGTTTAGATAGAAATGTCTATTTATGAAAGAGAGGTTTATTTTTGTTAGAGACATTTTTGTAGTTATGCTGTAAAATTACGATTGAAAGATGAGCTAGATGCAGCAAATTTGTTCTGTTTACAAATAAATTTTATTTTATTTTTTAAATTTTGAGAAAATTGTCTATTTTATATGCTAGCAAAAACATATTATTCTTTTCTTTTTTTCCTCATTAGGGACCACATGGCAATTTCAGTTGCCAGAAAATTGTTATTTTCTTGAAATCAAAAATTCTTTCTTTTCACTTGGTGTCTGTTTACTTGCCTCACACCACTGAGAACCACATTCTTCACCTTCCTTCCCAAAAATTCTTCCATTCCTAATACATTTTTTCTAAAAACCTCCCAAACTGTTGCACTCCTGTTTCTTTCTAAAGCATGTTTGACTTCTTGAATCTAACAAGTTGTTAGCTATTTTCACCAAAGATATTCAAAGATTTGTGTTGTCAACCTTCTGTCATACATTCCACTTAGGTGCCCAAAAGACATTTTTTTTCTTCATGGCATCTCCTACTTATTTAATATTTTAATATACTTCTTCATTACTTCGTAATTTTTATATTTCTTTGTTTCTTTGACGACCTCAAATTTTCCTAATAATGTTCATTTCTAAAATTTCCAACTTGACTAATTTGTAATTCAATGCTAAGCATTCACTTACAAATTAGCATTCTAGCTTGAATACTGCATTATAGTGCTTTATTTTTGCGTAAGAGAAACGTTTTTTTTGTCATGAAACAAAATTTGTGAAATATTTTCAGAGTTGATTATGCCATACACTCTTTGGTTATATCATAAACACTTCCCATTTTACATATCGATATTAAACAGCAATATTTTATATACTATTCTCCTACATTATTTCTTCAAAATATTTTTTTACCTTTACTATTTGACCAATATCTGTTGTCATCTTTAATATTCGAAATCAATTTTGCTTATTCTGCAGATATTCTTAATTCCAGCAATGTCTTGTTCCTGTTCTGACAATTTCTTCTAAAAGATAAATTAATATAATAATAATAATTATTACAATAATGTAACAAGCTGTTTTCCACATACATGTAAAAAGGTTAAAATTCTCAAATTACATTTAAAATTTACTTTAAGAATTTTAAAAACCATTTAAAATAAAATGTACTGCACAATACACAAGTAAAAAAATCAAGGGGATGTAAAAACGAAAAAAAAAGTGAATAAACAAAATTTGAAAAGAATAATTTTCTCTGATTTTTCAAAAATAACTAAAGTTTATTCAGAGTAGTCAAACACTACTACAGGTCACGATTTAAATGGTTGGGCTTTTAACACCGCTTGAAATCCTAAAATAGACACGAATTTGCGAGCGCATCGAGGTAGTACGTCAGTCGCGCCAGATACGCTCAACACGCTAGAAAACTGAAATCGTCATAGCTCAAGATTCTTCCGCAGTTTTCATGCAAAAGTACATATTATTATGTGAAAACACATTCAGGACAAGAGATAAATCTGTGTACGAGGCAAATCGTTAATTTTCCAGGGAAAATTGTTGTAATGAAGAGGAATGCAGAACACCAGGCCAGGACAGCACGGAAAATATTTCACAATTCTTGGATGATCATATAACTCGCAAAATATAAAAATATTAATAATCCTCAGTTATAAAGAATCTTATGCATTTTGATAAAATTTACTGTTAGTGAGCAAGTAATTCCACGATATAAGAGAAAAAAATATTTCGAGCAGAGTTATGTTCAGTTTACTTGACACTGACAGAAGGACTGAAAGGGATCAAGACAATTTTAGAGTTTGCACTTACATCGATGAATACTGACGCTCTCCATTGGGACTGATTTGCTGATTCTGCAAACGAGTCTTCACTAAATCCAATGGAAAAACAACTGAAACGCCAATAATACCGGCTATGCCTCCGTTTACAATTTTAGGTACAAGTCTGGAATAAAAGTTAAATGTCAATATAAAACATTATCGGGTAAGGCTTTAATATATATCCAAAACAACTTATGTAAGTAGAGTTAACACAAGCTGGACAAGTAAACGATCTCGATATTGGCCACAAGAATAAGAAAAGCAAACAATCAAAATCGTTAGATAGAATGACATAATCAAAGATGAATAAAACCAGTCAACGTGCAGGAAGGTCACGCACAGTTAAAAGTAAACAATTTTGGACCACGGAAACACGAAGTGAGCAAATTATTGAATTGAACCAGACATGGGTATGTGCATAAAACCATATTTATCTTATTTGTTGTGAACAAAATATCCCAATTGATACTATCATAAGTAGTCACACTTACGGAAATTTCGGCTCTCCCATTGTTTTAGACGGGACTTGCTGAAATAAAATACCAGAAATGTCTATTTTTAAAAGTCAGGTTAACTTTCAGGTTATATACAGTAGGAGTGAATAAAGTAAAACATACTAAAAACAGATGTAAGGTAGCAAAACTATTAATATCAACAACCAAATTTGTGCATCTTAATAAAGATGATTAAAATCTAAAATTGTACCTTGTACTGTTCGTCCCTCGCAATCAGATACTCAAGCTGTACTCTAGTATGTCAAGAACACGGCGTTTAAGGCGTTTCACCTCAAGTACTTGACAGATCGGTTCGAGAAATGAAGGGAACAAATGAATTTTGTTCCTTCAACTGCTGCCGACGCTTGAGCGACAGATCAGTCTTTAGTCCAGCTAGGGTCCAACCGAGAGTAGTAAGCTTTTCTCCTCTACTTAGTTCTTACGAGTTCCCTGCGAGTTCCGCACCTGCACACGGACTATATCGGACCGCCGATTGCTGGCCGATTGATTGCGAGTCCCAATAAGAACTAGCCTGAAAGCGGGCGGTGCGGAATCTGAAGTGCGTGGTACAATGCGTACGAATGAGAAAATGTGTCAATGCATAGAGTGCGCTGTTAGTGCGGGTATGACCTCTACCGAGTGGTCGAGATAGGAACGAGGAGAAATCACAACCGAACTCGAATACAATCGAACTCACAGATAGGTAGTAAGTCGATGTTACATTATAGCGATCTCTAGGAGCAACCTGTAAAACTAATATGGGTTGGTATCATTGCGTGAGGAAGAAATCACTAACTAATTTAGGTAAATAAGAAAATATACTGGAATCATAGTGAGAATTATCTGCTTACGATTTATTGTAAGTATAGTACACTTTGAATGATCATCTTGTCAATTTTGAACATGTGGATTATGTTGGCACTTTGAGCTTGTCTTGCGGCTGCCGCAAAGTAGTTCATCTTTACTACGTGTATTTCTTTGGACAGTCCATTTAGTTCGTCACTCAGTCGTCAGTGGTCGTCAGTCTGTCGTTGAAGATCAATGGATACGTGGATGTCAGAAGCAACTCCTAGTAATTTTATTTTCTCTCATTTTCACCATAGCGTTAGAAGAGACGTGCTACATTTGAGAGTTCCCGAATTATAGATGAGTTACTACGATAGTACTTACGTGTGATAGTGTTTTCTACACGATCGATATTCGACACCTCGTTGAAAATGTCGAGGCCGAACGACCGTCAAATTCACTCTCAAACATATAAACTCGTCGTAGTTGGCGGAGGAGGAGTAGGAAAATCAGCTATTACGATACAATTTATCCAGGTTGGTTCACATCAAGACATTTTATATTTTTCGTGGTTTCAGCACTTTTTGTTAACTCGTTTCATTTTTTTGCTTCTACGACGAAGGTAGTTGAAAAAGTTTCTTTTTGACTTTGTAATTTGCGTATCAATTGGTCAAATTGTTTATCAGAACATTTTTTAAAGTTGCTTATTTTTTTGTGCATAAATCTGAATGATGGTGTCATTTGTCGCATCGGAAGATTCTTACTTTGACGTATACTTGGGTGTTGTTTACTCAAACAAGCTATGCGTGCATATCCTTAGTTAAAAAGAGTGACAATCAGCTCTGAGCGGATACCCCGACCCTGTAAAACTTTTTGCTTTGCCATGGTGAGATCTCGTAAGATATCTCCGTTGCAAGCTAAATTTACTCCTGGCTTCGCGGGAGAACTGTCGCTGATTCAGCCTGTAAAATGGCCGTGCGTGACACGATTGGCCGCGTGCCCCTTGGCGGCTTATATGCTGACATTGTCTCCTGTCGCACTGATCCAATGCGGCCGCGCCCCCTTGGTTCATTATTGACAGTTCTCAATTGTTGGTTACTAATATGGCGCGTCCTTAGTGTGGATAGCAAACCCTGTATGGCTTGCGTATTAGTTCGTGGCGAAGGATTATACAGTGGATCTGATCTGAACTTTCCATTTCCTTACTTGGCATGAGCCGCGCCTTCCCGCCTTCGCGCTTGTTCGGGCCATCTGAGTCAAGGTGAAAGAAAATTACTTCAATCAAAATATGTCGGAGAGTTATGTTCGTTGAGTGATAGTATATATTTATGCATTTTATTCTGTCAAAGATACCGGATAATTGTATTTTAGATCGTTTCTTCTAAAACAAAATATATTAGAATATGTATTTAGTTCAGGTGGCTTTCATGTAATAGATGTTAGAAGCGCTATTATTTCTAAAAAGAAACCTTAAGTGTCACTGTATCGAGTAACAGTGATAATAAATTTAATCCTCTCACCTTTACTTGTAATTATTGCCGTATAGAAATTCAAATTTCTCTTCGAATATGTTAAAAATATCTTCCGTGGCTGCTGAAGTCATTCTGATTGGTAACTACTGTAATGTGCAGATTCGTTTGTTAGTGTGAGATTATTTTTGTAGGATTCTGATCCCAGAGCTTGACAGTATCTTTTCTTGTTTCTGCGATGATCTATGGTTCGGAAGTATAATCTTTTATTCGCATTTAATTATGCAAATATATAGAAATACAATTTAAAAAACTTAACGTTGCCTTATTTGGACCGCTTGAGCCCGCAAAGGACAGAGTGAAAATTTGGTCAGGGGCACTTCAAGTGCGTGATGTCATCAGCGAGATCCTGTCAGTTATGACGTCATTTACGCATGTGGGCGATCGGCTATTGTCGCTTGAGAATGTCGTGGTTTAATAAGCTCACACGTTGTTCTTGTTGCAGAGTTACTTTGTCACCGATTACGACCCAACCATTGAGGACTCTTACACCAAGCAATGTGTCATCGATGATGTTCCTGCTAAACTGGACAGTGAGTGTTGCAGCTTTCCATATAATCAGTGCAGCTGATAGATTTCTTACTGGAGCATCTTAAAAAATAAAATATGTCCTACGAAAGTGATGGATTTGATAGAAAAAAGATGGCTCCGCTTCAATATACGTGATTTCCTCCAACAATTTTTTTTTTCGATTTTAGGCAGTATGTAATGCGTTACTGCAAAGGACTTGGCGTGAGCAAATAATTATTTACGAAGTTATGGGCAAAATACGCGCAGCACAACTAATCGACGTACAGTAATTTAGACTCGCTCAAAATCTCTATGAAATCTAATATAAATACTCCACACATCATCCTTAAAAAGTATCTTTAAAAGAAAACAAGTTGTAAATGCAGTTCTCACTTTTATCAATACTGGATAGTGGGTAGCATATTGATTGGTATATAATAAATTGAAACTATTATGGTGTAGTATCACCAATCATTGTTATTATTATTATTATTATTATTATCAATTTATGTGAAAGCTTTTTTGTTGATGTAGTCAGCATCTTCAGGCTCTTAGTTCAGAAAATATTCTTCTGAATTATGAGTCTGAAGATGCAAAAAAAAACTTAAACTTTAATTAACAATGTTAAAGATTGGTGATTTATAACACATTTTTTTCAATTTATCTAACATAACATAGTATTTTATAGCCAATGTTGTTTTAAGCACAGGACACGTTCTTATCCTAACACTCTATTAATAAAACAAAATTGATTGTTTATCCAGTTCTCATGTTTGTTGATGCTAACATAGTAGTTTATGGCCAAAGTTGTTTTTATTAATGGACACCTGTTTACCCAAACACTCTACTCAATTAAACAGAATTAGTTATCTATGTAGTTCATTATTTTATTGACACCGATCATAATATGCCTAAAGTAATATAAGTAAAAATAATGATAATATGATTTATAACAATAATATGAATAATAATAAAATATTATTATGGATAATAATGAACTTTATTATCAAAAAAAGTTTAAACTTCGTATCACCACGCGGTGCACAATATACTAATTTAGTCTAGGAAAATGACCCTAAGCACTTATAATCAACATTACATTCGCAGAAAAATAAATTATCAATAATGTACGTACCATATCAGTTTTCGTCATGATGAGTTTTCGTCACGTTTCTTAAAGTGGTCACAGTTCACAATCATTCTTTCACTTGTCATTTACTACGTACTGGAGAACTAGTGCACTAATACATTTTTCCGAATATTTCATATTTCGCGCTGGGCTAGCGAAACCACGTTACGTCGGCGAATCAACGTGTTCATAATGTCGTGTTCAGACTACGAGGGTGGATCAAATATTAACGAGACTTTTGCTTCTGAGCGCACAATTTTGAACGGAACGGGCTGCCACTTGTACAGTGCATTGTTGCAGATGTCAGGAGTTGGGGATGCATGTGGTATGCAGGTCTGGACCTGTTTGGCAGTAGCGCTCATGATGACGGAGCAACAAGTGCATCCTTCTGTTGCGGAACGCATTGTTGTCAAATTTCTTGCTAACAAAGGTGTAAAACCAGCTGAAATTTTGCAAAGACTAAGTGCACAGTTCGGCAATGAAACCCTGTCAAGGTCACACATGTATGCGTGGCATAAAGAGTTCGGAGAAGGACGTGAACGGGTTGAAAATGAAACTCATGATCTTTGTCCTCGGACCAGCATTACGGAAGAGAACATTTCCAATGTTCGTGACCTTATTGAAGGAGATAGATGTCTGACGGTTTCTGCAGTTGCATCACAAGTTGGAATTAACTATCAAATGGTCATCACTAAGGATCTAGGGCTCCATTAAAGTTTGTGCCAGATGGGTCCCTTGTCTTTAGACAGCAGAGCAGAAGATGAGACATTTGGAGATTTGTCAGAAGTTTACCACACAATTTGCAGAGGAAGGGGATCCTTTTTTGGACAAAATTGTCACCTGTGATGAAACTTGGGTCCATCATTACACACCCGAATCCAAACAGGCCAGTATGGAGTGGCGGAGGCAGGGAGAGGTAGCCCCTGTTAAAGCCAAGACCAGGTTGTCAGCCGGCAAGGTGCTTGCAACGGTTTTCTTCGACTGGCGAGGGATCTTACACATTGATTTCGTGCATGAGCGTCGAACAATAAATGCTGCTTATTACTGTGATCTTCTGGACCGGGTAAAGACTTCCTACTATTCCAAAAGACATGACCGACCAATTCGTGACCTCCTTCATGACAACGCTCGGCCCCATACTGCAGCCCTAACTTGCACCAAATTACAGCAAATGGGATGGACTGTACTTGAACATCCTCCTTATAGTCCTGATCTATCACCCTGTGATTTTAATTGGTTTGGGCCACTTAAAGAAGTACTAGGAGGACAACGATTCTAGGACAATGCGGGGGTTCAGGCCTTTGTGCACAATTGGCTTGTACACAACCCTCTTCTTTATGATGCTGGGATTAAAAATCTACCAATCCGATGGGAAAAATGCATTACTAAAGGAGGAGATTATGTAGAATAATAAATTGTACTGTGCTATGTTATTCTGCTCAATACATTTGCAAAAAAGTCTCGTTCATATTTGATCTACCGTCGTATATAGTGCACCTAATTTTTTATTATAACTA
Organism: Laupala kohalensis; assembly: GCA_002313205.1. Taxonomy (NCBI): domain Eukaryota; kingdom Metazoa; phylum Arthropoda; class Insecta; order Orthoptera; family Trigonidiidae; genus Laupala; species Laupala kohalensis. The sequence goes on from NNCF01125822.1 coordinate 472,683, forward strand.
CATATTCCCGCATCTGCTCGACAAAAGACGCTTCAGTTGTGAAATGTAACATTATTTGGAACCAAATGCAGATGTCATCTTTTTACGACAGTCACGTAAACTGAAGTTTACTCCAAAAAGATGAAAGATTGTATTACTTGATTCACTTGTTGCATAGGAGTGAAATTATCAAAATTTATTTTCAGAAATAATAATATAAACATTCACTCAAAAGTATGTCTTGTAAGACTTAAAATGTGTTGTTTTTTTCAGTGACTGTAATTGAAATGGGAGTGTGTTCTTTATGACTGAGAGTTGATTTCTTCAATTATTTTATGGTTTAGTGACTGATGATTTCTCATGTAACTTTTCTGTCTCAATTTGTGTTCGTGTTCCCACAAATGACATAAAATAAACAAATGCATATACGTCCCATCGATTTCAAAAATTACATATTCACCCATTGAAAGGAAAAAGACACATACACCCCATTTGAAGCATAATTATATCCACTCATCAATAACCATGAGGGCTGTATTAAAACACAACTCACCTGAAAACAAAAAAAACAATAGTTACTGCGAGGTCTTTTCAGTAGACTATGAGACTCTCACATGCAGCCCTACAGAAAAATTTAAATTATTATTTTTCGTTTTCAATATTAAGAGGTAAAGTTTCGAGAAAATTTAGCCTTTATGGTTTAATATGAAATAAGTATTTCGGTGCAATACATCGTCTCTCAATTGACAATTGAAGACCAAATTTCGTAATGTACCTCTCACAATTTTCAGTTCACTATCTCAGCTGGAAAAATCGTAGAAATGTCTAATTTATATTGCTTTTTCAAGAACTATTTTAAGTTTATACTCTTAAATTCTCTAGTAATTTCTTACTTCTGTTTATTTCTGAAGAATTATAGGGAGTTAAGGTTGCAAAATGATTCATTGGTATTTGGCTTATGTATTGTGAGTCTTCAAAATCAATTTCGAATTCTATCACGTTTTTCATATTGTCCCCACAGCTTCATATAAAATATAATTTCATTTTTATATTCAGCATTCTGAAAAACAATGTAAAACACAGTAAGTTGAGGTTAGAACGTTTGTGATAACTGGAAAATCCAAGGGGTCTAATGACAATTATCAAGGGCTCTAATACCTCGACGTTTTTTAAGGGCTTTAGGGCTCGTCAACGCCTAGGTCATTAGAGCCCAACCTCGATGTTGGCGAGCCCTAAAGTCCCATTTCAAAAATCCATTTAAGAGCAAATTCCTCTTGCCTTCCATGCGTCCTCAAATGGATTTCTTGACCCGAAAATTGTGGACCATCTTACTCGCTTCTACATAATGCTCTACCAGCACCTACTCCTTTCTTTCACTTGTTCTGTCTTTCCGAATCAGTCTAGTTTTCGATACCTTTTTGTCTCGGTATCTTTATCTTTCTGTTTACCTAGCAACTAAAATGTTCGTTGAGACTGAATACCAGGGTACAGTATGCACAGCCCGCGGCATCCTCGGGCTT
>NNCF01125822.1:487628-522925 GCA_002313205.1 Laupala kohalensis
AACTTATCTATATGGAGCGATATGAGGTAGGAGTTGAGTGGAAGGCTATTGTCAGTAGGTGGGCCGCTTAGTTGGGTTTACCAACAACTTGACCCACGTGGAGAGGTTAGTAATTAGTTATTGATACTAGGAGGAGCTGGATGGAGGAAGGAAGGTTGCCTTTTCAGTAGTGAACTGGGACATTAATGTGAAAGGCTTCAAATTTTCTGGCCTCATCGGGTATCGAACCCGGGATGACTTGGTGAGAAGCGACAACACTACCTGAGCCACGGGTGGGGCTGGGATAATGTAATGTTTCGTCGCAAAACAATTGTATTGAAGTTGTGCTGCATTTATAAATGTTGATTGCAAATAATGTTGCGTCACAAAACTAGCGAAAATGTTATGTTAATCTTAGGAAAACCCGAGATTTGTTTCAGACAGCTAGCAAAGACTCGGTAAAATTTCGAGGCGATTTTGACGAAACCAAAACTGGTGCAGTTGAGTTGAATGGAACTTGAGGCGTAAAAGTCGAATTTCGCCAGAAACGCTGAAAAAAGACAAAACGACGAAACATTTCGACGAACTTTGAGAAATTCAACGTCCATCTGATGTTAAAAACGATTTAGAGTTAATGTGTATTTTGTTAGTTTGGATATTGTGACTAGTCAATAGAACAAACGATTTTTTGGCTTGGATGAAATAGTGAATAAATTGTTCCCTACAATTACAGCCACACTCTTAATTAGTTTTTGGATCAGGAACTTGCTTAACAATGCACAAAATCAGTAATAAATATAATTTCAATGTAACTGATCAACTGTTTTATCAATTATTGTTGTTGCAATGTTGAAAGAAGGGTCAGATTGCAAAGTTGTGTTCTACTAAGTAGTTGGCTAATTTGGTACTCTTGAGTATTAATCTTTCTGCTAGTTTCCCTGCTGTCAGTTCTGTACTCTTTCTTTAAAAAAAAAATGAAAATGTCAAATGAACACCAAAACCTGTTACAGCATCAAAAGCATTTGCTCCATTTGATCTATTGTATCTACTACCTTCTGCAAGTGCTAAAAAAGATGTGCCAATTACTGTGGGTGCAGAAGAGCAAACTAGATCTGCTCACTGATATGTGAACATTTTAATGCATTTTTTGCTTAGAGAAATATAGTGCGGAATAATGATATGTAGAATAAAGCTGTAGCTATTGTAAGGAGCAATATTAGATATGGGAATAGAATACCTGATAAAAAAGAAGAAAAAGTACACAATTTAATTGATGGAGTAGGGTGAATTGTAATGCTGTAAAGCACTTATTGCTATATAGTGCAGTGTCTTTTACCAACTGCTGGTTTTGCCGCACTAACACACAGTGGGTCCATAGTTAGTGTAACCATTACAAAAAAGGTTGGGGGAACACCCGTCCCCCTGAACTAAAACTGGCATAAAAATTTGAGATTATTATAATTAATGTTTTTTATTATGTTCTTATTATCTATTTGATGTTTATACATTCAGATTTATGTATTACAACAATATCAATAATATATCTTCACCCTTAAAAATTGTTAAATCAAATTATCTACTATTCTTATCTTAGTTCAACATGAGAGTCCACTTGACTGTGTTTGTAATCATTAGGTGGCTGAATTATGCCTCACCTTCTTGTTTTCACCCCTCCCTGGTGTTAGTATCTCTCATAAATATAAAAAACTGTATTATAGGAGAATCACAGCAGTATAAGCTATAATTTTAATACTGTGACTTTTAAACATTTTTAATTGTATGTAAAAAGTCAGAAAAATCAAAGTGTTGATCTCAAAAAACAGTTTCTTTTCTCATATATGTTCTATAATTGTTAGAGAACTATTAGTTTTAACACTATTATTTTTAATTAAATATAAACATAGGATTCTTTGCATTGAAGGTCTAAAGGGATAGAAGAGTTGAAAGAAAGGGTTGGAGGATGAGGAGGAATTCAGATCCGTGAAAAGATTTTAAAATTTGACCAAACCTACAAAGGAAATGAGCACTTGACCAAAAGCATTGGAAAACCTTTCCTCGGCTCAAGACTAGGTCCTTGTCTTGGTCATGCTTTATATTAGCCAATTTTACAATAATTGTAGTGCTGTTGCTTTGTTATTTACTCAAGTAATATTAAGTGTTCTATATTTGTATTTGTATTTTCTTGAACTTTAAAGTCGCGTTGAATAGAATACATGGTTTTATTTAAAATATCAACAACAATGTCAGTATCTCTGCTGATGGAAAAAACAACAATTGCAAACTTCATGAAAATCACATTTGGATTTCTTGATTTTGTGTAAGATATATTAGAGGTAAATGGTCTTTCTGATATCAGTGGAAATATATGATCTCAAACTTTCGGAGTTTTTCTTAGAAAATATTGGTATATGATGATTTATCAAGGAATAACTGCTCCTAAGGAAATGAATTAAGAGATTTAATTAATAATTTTATGAGCAAATCTAACGTTCAAATTGGCTCTTAAAAATAATAAAGAAAGTAATATTTTGTACTCTTCTTCTTTACAATACTTGCTTGATAAATACAAAGTGTCTCTGCTTCCAGTACTGGACACCGCTGGCCAAGAGGAGTTCAGTGCCATGCGCGAACAGTATATGCGCTCTGGCGAGGGATTCTTACTTGTCTTTGCAGTCACAGATCGAGCCAGTTTTGATGAACTCTTCAAATTTCACCGTCAAATTCTGCGAGTGAAAGACCGCGAAGAGTTTCCCATGTTGATGGTTGGTAACAAAGCTGATCTGGAACACCAACGAGTGGTAAGGAATAGTGGATTTTCTTTCAGGACCCTCTGAATTAAGGTTTTTACAAATTTTACCTTGTATCGTTGGAAAGATGTTAGGTTTTCAAAAATTGTGGAATGAAAATGATAATTATGTTGCAATAATTAATTCTCTAAGAGATCAAATTGGAGTGTGTCATTTTAGTTTCTGAATGGTTTGAAAACTTTTTTGTCCTTTGTTTACAAAAAAATAATGTTGTTTTAATTTTTAATTCAATGGAAACCAGTATTAGATTACTGCTGGATTTGCTCCTTTAAATACTCATTCCTCTAGTTCTGTGCAGCATGAAGATGGCCCCAACTTGGTGGATGAGAATATCTAAAAAGCACCCGCATGATAGAGATCCAACGCAGTCAAAGTCCAGGTTCTACTATAATTTGCTGTAGAAATTGCAGTGGGGCATCCCCTAGAGTTTATTAATTTTTGTTATAATATATATAGATAAATGTTCAAATTTTTGTTTGTCCAGTATGGAAATCTATACCATTTAATGGGTATTCACTGTACCTGACTAAATTTTATAAAACAGCCTATTTTAAATTTTTACTCATCACTCTCTAACATAAATTCACACATTTTTTATAAAATACCTTTGCTATACTATTGATCCATTGAGCATGGGGCCATCAAGGAAGGCCAAGTGGGTTTGTAATGTTGTTGTGGAGATAACAGATTATTTTTATCCTTTTTTTGTGTTTGGAAAATGTACCATAACCCACGAAAATTACTTTTTTATAATTATCAGTTACTTCTATATAAATCTTTATAATAAAATGGCAAGCACCTCATTTTGATTGACACTTTTAGGGTGTTGAACCCATTCAAACTATTAGTAAAAATTGCTCACCATGTAACCTTTAACTCAAAGGTATTCACAATTACAATTTTATGTATACTTGGCACTTTATATCTTTTTAAAAATGGATGATCTCCCTAATATTGCCCCATAAAGAAAAGCATTAGTTTGTGAATAACAAACACATTGTTGTCAATTCCTGTGAGACACCAATATGTGGATGGGCTAAAAACCCAAAGTGCATCTGAAGTTGATACCCACTAGCAAATTTGTTGGAGTAAAAAGTCTAAATTGGGATTCGGAGGGAAAACCTTAAGCAAGTAATGCGAGTCAATTAAATAAAATAAAATGAAAATATATTATGTATTCCATATGATGTATGATTTGCCATATGATTTATTATAAAGAGTTAACAAAAATTATGTGGGAAATTGTTTTTCCAAGCTATTATAAATTTGTTTTATTTTGATTTTGATTTATTAATTCGAAAAATTAAGTAGATTAAGGATTTTTGGAATTTAAAATAAAGATGTAAGAAATAAAAAAGTCACTGAGTTTTGAGTGCTTGAAAAGCATAAATAAATCCTTATATTAATGTCCTTAAGTTTATTCTCCTTGGTTTGTAAGGAAATATTATTAAATTTGTTATTGGGTTGCATAAACATCTGAAGTGTTCTATTTTGTTGTAAATGATTGTAAATAGTCAAGAATTATATTAATCAGCTGTTATATCCTTGGAAAACATAAATGATTTGAAAGAAGATGAATACTTTTTGAGAATACAGAAGATGAATATATATAAACATTACATTTTAATTTTGATGGTGATAGTGAGTTAGCTTTGATATTGTGTCCGTTCATTTGGCATCCGTCAAGTAAATGAACGACAAAAGTTATTTTTAAGTAACAATTTTAATGTTCAATAATTTATTGAACTTGCACAACAAATATTAGATGAATATCATAAGACACAATTATGGTATTATCCATGTCAGTATATAAATGCATTCTGTGAAAGCATATCTGTCTGTTTGCTACTTGATCATGACTAAACCACATTACCGATTGTGATGAAATTTAGCAAGGAGATAGTTTAGATGCCCAGGATAAACAGGCTAACTTTTATTTTCTAAATGTGTGAAAATAAGATAGAAAATGATGTTGAAGATAAATGGCGATGAAATCAGGGGTAGGGGGTGGAATTAGCCATATTCACTTACGTTGCCTAAATGGTTAGAGATAATCACAACTATGAGCGGCACTATTGTTCACCTCGAAGACTTCTACAAGAAAAAAGTCTGCGGCATCATATATCTATCTACTAATGATTACCTAAATGATCAAGAAAATCACTTCAATTTAAGTAAGTAATTTAAGATGGAAAACATCAATCTGCATCAAATTTAATGGGTTCTTTGTTTTGTTTATTTAACAAACATAAGAAACTTCTTTTAATCATAAAATTTGGACGAATAATTTAGATTTTACAAGAGTTTTAAGGTGTAGCATCCCTGAACTGATGGCGTGTCTGTTTGTGCATGACAATTGTTGCTATGCGAGTGCTCGATTCAGTATACTTTGGGGAAAAAAACATTTAGAAAATTCTGAAATTTTACAGTTTAAATAAATACAGATTGGATGGTAACTGTATGCAATTAAATAATCTATATGTATAAAAGCAAAATACCACTCATTGACTGACGGACGGACTGACCTACTGATCATGAAATCTCAGAAACTACAAACTTGAAATTTGGCAGGTAGATTCCTTTTAGGGTTTAGACATCTGCTAAGAAAGGATTTTACAAAACCTAAGAGGGTGAAATGGGGATTAGAATGTTTTATGTATGTATCTTATGTGTCCCACTATAACTCTTGATTGTCTTGAGTAATTTCAACCAAACTTTCAACACATATGACCGACTATCTTACAAGTGTTGGGAGGGTAAGACATCCCTGGCACATTCTCTATAACTTCAGACTTCACTTGTCTTGAAAATTGCTGGACATGGCATTAGAATTAGAATAAAATATTATGTGTTGTGAAGTAGCCATTAGTGTTAAATTTTAATTTGTAATGGGACTATTCTCTTTTTTATTCCCATAATTTTTAGAATATTATTGTATTTTATAATATTATTTCACATTTTGTCTGGCAGGTATCTTTGGCAGAAATTCATGGGCTCTCTCGTCAGTTAAAGATTCCATACATTGAATGTAGTGCCAAACTACGAACTAATGTAGACCAGGCGTTCCATGAGCTCGTGAGAATTGTACGTCGCTTTCAACTTGCAGAGCGACCTCCTGTGAAGCCTAACTATAAGAAAAGCAAGAAGAAATGTTGTGTTCTGTAACCATTTCAGTACTCATAATTAGTCATCACCTCCATGTTGCTCCTATGTAAACTGGCAGCAATAGCTTGGCAATCTTATCTTAAGAATGAGGTAATTAAAACTTGAAGAATTTTTGTGTTAACACATACTATTGATAACTTTATGTTCAGTCTTAACAATGGAAGGAAAACTAGTGTAATTTATATATTAATATTCCTCTGATAACACTTCATTTTGATTGATGTGTTAAAAAAAGTGTTCATGTACATTATTTCAAAGTTCAAAATTACTTCGTAATCTTCTGTGTGGTACTGTCTGATCCAAATTCTTTTAAAGGTTATTTTATTTTATTGTCAGATAATATTACATAAAATTTATCAATAAGTGGGAATTTTGTGTGGATTGAAGACAAGTAGAAATGTTTTAGTGTGCTGTTTGCATTAGAGTGCTATTTCATTTCTTAGTTGCCATATTTAAATTGATATTTTATGTTTAATTAAATTACTTTCCTTTTGATCTATGATAAATTTTGGCATAAGTGAATCTAACGGTCTTCAGTATGAACATTTCCTCTCTCATGGTAAGGTTTGTTGAAGTTATCTTCATTGTCCATGTGTATGTTGGCTATTCGAATGCCATTTTACTCAGACTATAGGAGAAATCAGGCTTCAGTAGTCTGTTCCAAGTTGTGGTTTCAGCTCAGCAGTTTAAGACTCGGGCTTGTCATTATATTATCACATTTACCCCATTATAGTTCCCCCTTTTTTCCTCCGAAAAATCGTACAATAGTCCGTGGTGGGACTATATTTGGGGTTCAGTATGGAAGAACTGCTCATTCCAAGTTTCGTGGGTGAAATCGAATTTCGCTGACAAGTCGCATACGTAACGTAATTCGAAGCCAATAGAAGTAACTTTTATGCAGAGAAAACTTGAAGTAATAAGAAATGGTGAACAATACCGTGAGGGACAATCGACGGCGGGATTTGACACTCATTCGAAGCGAGAAACCTAACTGGTCCGCTCATCCACGTATGACCGATTGACGTCACCGTGCCGATCGCGACATACTATTCTGTCTAGAAACGGGGATTTTCTTCCACACAATGAAAGTTGGGCTATTTGAAGCTTCGATGCTAACTTCAAACTGCTATTTCGAAATTATGATAAGACACACGGAAATAAAAATTGCACGAGAGTTCGAAGTAGAACCGAAGCCTGTGTGGACCTGGCGATGTTAAGAGGAGTTGAACTACACCAGTTAGCTTTTCATTTTAAAATCCGTATTGTTACACTTACCAGAGCCAACCATTTCACATGGAATTGTGAATGAGCATTTTCCTTTAGAAAGTCTTAGATTTTTACTCTTTTTTTTTCCTTTAAGTTTTGCCTCATAAAATAAGGAATGACTATATTCGGGTAAACGTAGTTTGATGAGGAAATGTATTGCTGTCATTTGTTATGACGGTGCAGTACTATGATTAGAGTCTCTAACGTTAACCTTGATGTATATGGTTGCGATTCACTTGAACATCACATAGGTTGTGCACATTTCATCACACAAATGGTTCATTGCACATTTTTACAATAAGCTGATAACTAGACAAATAAGACTTTTTTTTTTATAAAACTTGACTGTCTAGTGTCAGTACATGTGAAATATGAAATCGGGGTCAAATATTCAATGTATTTGAGAGGAGCAAGGCATGATATTTGCTCCTTCCAGTTCAGTACTTCATGAAAAAAAATGTTTTCACATTATGCACCTTTTATCAAACAATTGCTTTTTTCATGTTGTGTTGCATGTTGCTTGTTTTAAAGAACAAACCAAGTTTGCTTTACTTCGGTATTCATTACCAAAACATTTTTGCGAGTCTCTTTGTTTTTCTCTGAGAAGCATAGCCTTCTTTATTTTGGTCAAGTCCTATAGTATGGTAGCTACTCATTGAATGGATAGTGTTGTGCATTATCTTTGATATTATCCATGGAATTAAAGCAGTATTTTGTTATGTGCCAACACATCCTTGCCTTAAAGATTCTTTTCACACATTATTTTCTTAAGTAATATGTTTGTATTTAAGGTGAAAAATTGTATCATTGTGGAAGAATCAATTGCTCCTTGCTGGAAAACTAGTCTATTCTAATCAAATAATGACCCTCTTGACTTACTCTTTTTACCTCTCTTCTTATCTCATTAAATTTTGTCTGCAATCGGAGTAAAGGTATTCTATTTTCTTTCCATATTTCATTTCATTTTTGTGCTTCTAGTATTAAATATTTTGATGTGGGGTCTCAACCTTTAGTATTGTACAGAAGTGTATTTAGGAGAAACTGTTCCTGGAGCATTTTTATCATCACTTCCTAAGGAGTTTCAATGTCATTTTGTGTGTTGACACTGTTGTGGTTTTCCAGCTATATTACAATAGATTTTTCTATTAGTTCTCAATGTTGAATTTTCACTTTTTGTCTTAATTGATCCATAGATGCTCATAAGTAAGAGATAATGTAGTTCACGCACTAATTGCACAAATATTGTCTTACATACTTGTAGTGCCCCCTTCATCGCACTAAGAGGTCATGACCTTGTAGGTTACACCACTGCCACAGTATTAACAATATTTTTTTATGCTTTGTTTAATTTTTTTTTTTTTTGGAAAATAATAATTATTGCAATATTAATTTTCATCCCTTTAGAAAGTCAATATCTTTTTGATGGGTTTTTCCAATGGGAAATTGTGTATGGTAAAAACAATTTGGTACAATGAGTTTAACTAAGTGTGTAAACAAATTAAAGTATTATTTTGAAGATACAAACACCATGTGTTCTTTTATTTTAGTTTTTATCTATAAATAAAGACATTTTTAGGCTACTAAGAGCATAAAACACTGTTTGTACAAGAGAACTAAAATATAATTTATTTGTGCTATGTATTTTACACTAGAACATTTATGTTGTATGTGTATCAGCAGATGTTGCTTTACATGTGGATTATCTAACCGAGAAAAAAATTGCAATATATTGTTGCTGTTACTGAAAGTGCATTAGCATAGTTCATGTCAATTTTGCAGATGTATCAGCAGATGTTGTATTTTGGTGGTTCTAATTAAGGGGGATGTAGCTACCTTACTAATGTTATAAAGGAAATAATCAATTAATATTTGAACAGGTTAGTTGAAAACATTAAGGTTCCTTTCATATTATAAGAACCTTATCACTTTTTTAACTCGCCTGTTTCATTGATAAACTTTTAAGAGCAAGTAATTATATTTGTATGTCCAACTACATTGGAAAGCATGATTTTAATGTCAATGGTTTTACATAGTATAAGGAGAAAGTGCCCAAAAAGAGGGCAAAATTATTTTTGCCATGAAGTTGTGGAAATAAGAGGAACATGTTAGTGTGTTTCAACATAATACTAAATATTAAGTGCCTGAAAAGAACATTACATGTTGCCCATGCACATTGAGAAGTTTCCAAACTGTTTCTCATGTTTCTGAAAGGAATGAAGAATGAGTTTCTGTTCATCAATTAATAAGATATTTTACATAAAGTAGTGAAAACAAATTTTGTTGTTCAGCTTGTGTTGGGTACAGGACATATGATTATGAAGAAAACTGTTCTTTATTTTATTTAGTCAAGTTTTAATATTTCTTAGCTAGAAGTGATTGAATGGTGCAGTTGTATTTGAAGTTTTCTTGTAAGTTTTTGTTTATTTTATAACCATACTAATAATTTTACTCTTTTATAGTGTGTGTTTCTGGCTATGCAAAATTTAATCACATTATACTGTACCTTTGAAAAAATATTCACTGAAAACTTAAATACAACGATTCATGCTGGTTGATAGTTGATTTTACAAAAAATTGTCTGTGTGAAAAACTGTTCATAGAATTTATGGCCTAAAAATAAATATATACTCAGCTGGCTGAGATTTGTCTTCTTGATGTTAAGAAATACAAAATTTTTGTTGCACAATTAATTAATTTGATAAATGTCAATAAAAAAAGTATGTAAGTTTCAGCTTTATTATCCATGTAGATGTCTTTATACTTCAGATTTTTAATGAGTGTTTTTTTGTTGTGAGGATTCACAAAAGTATATCCTGTGCCTCAATCAAATAATTTAGATTAATAGATGAATGTTCAGCTGGAGAGTATTGTATTCTTTATGAAGTTTCCTCAAGAAAAACTGTTGGATTTGCAGTAATATAACAATTTGATGTGTTTAATCTGATACACAAAAAAATTCTGTTTTTGCTGCTTATGGGAACAAGTAGACATTTTATTATCTCTAAATTAATTAATTTACTGTCCTATGTTTATTTTATGGAGGTCGACCATTATAATGAAATGTGAAAGAATGAAGCTACTAGGTAGTTTTAATATCAGATGTAAGCAGTGATCAAATCATCTTGTGAAACTAACTGAGCTATTGTGTGAAAAACTATTTGTTGTGATAGTCAAAGTAATGATTGCTGCATCATAATATCTATCAAAAAGTCTATAGTGGCCTTTGTGAGTGTAACATGGAATTGCCAGTTTGTTATGGATGTCTTCCACAGGCTGAACTTGATGCATTCTTTAATAACTTGATATAATTTTAATGTTCTTAATTGACTTTCTCCAGCTTTCAAAATCATAATGAAGTTAAAAGGAAACTGTTAAATTGACAATAGTTTTATGAAAATGTTGCATTTATGTAAATGTTTTGTATGAGCTGATTTATGCTGTTTATATATATATTTTTATGACAAGATTAACAGTTACAAATAATTATTTGTTTTCCTTGATATATCTTGTTACCCATTTTACCTGCTTTAGCTATGAAAGGCAAATTTTAAGTTTTTTTTAAGGTTGGGGGAAAAGTTGTAAGAGAAATGATAGCAAACAACAACCATTTTCATATAATATTGCCAAAAAGCTCGGATGATTTCCTCATGTTCCTGCATTCATGCACATTTACCTCCCACTCTGGTAGAAAAGGTACATATATCATGCCATTAAATGCAGTAGAGTTATGTCAATTGTTGAGGAGAGAATTAATGTCTATAGTGGAGCTGTTATGATATAGTGCCTCCACTCGTCACTACTTAATTTGTGCTGTGTCATTAAAATGAGACTTAGGAGTGCAACTACTCACAGTACATTTCTACATTGAGTGAAAGGCAGCTAGGATTGGATTAGCTCTTTTAAAAAATAAGACTTTAGCTATCGTTAGTTTTAGGGCCGAGAAATGCATAGTTCATTTCAATCCTGTTGATTCGGCAATTAACAACAATTGCACATGATTCAGCAGTAGTGTGAATCTGTACTTTTTATTTAGTTTTACGGTGCAGATCATTTTCTATTGCAAGTCAACATCAAATACATTTTGTTAGTACTCATAATGCGTATGTAAATAGACATTTTAAAAACGTAAAAATTTAAGGGTTTAATTTAGGATTATTTATATAATCAGCAATTTAAGGCTTTCATACATATAAACAGAATGCCTAAAAGTGCAGTTGAAGTTTTTTTTTGAGGATGGGATCTCAGACTAACTGGTTGGCTCCCCCACCAAAATAAAATCATGGATCCACCTGATATCAAATATTGTTACAGCTTAGTTAACATTATTACATATATCTTTAAAGATGCTAAGTCATGAATAGAATATAAACTTTCAAGTTCATCTGTACATTCCAAAAGAATGAATTAAATAATAGCAAGTGTGAGAGTTTCTTAATTTAATCATGATAATCAAGAAAATCATCTATTATATTCTTAATTTTTTTTTTCTTCAATTTTCAACAATAAATACAATGGGAAGAGACTACTGAGTGTTAAAATACCATATGGGTAACATACTCCACTCTGTATGGAACTGAGCCTGATAAGAATGCTGATATATTTTGTTGAATATTTATTCTCAGTGAAGGAATTAAATATTTCACATCATATGTGAGCAAAATTGTAATCAAGTGGTGAGTGTTGCAGGTTGGTCTGAAAAACTTGTTCCAAATAATGTCATCAGATTGTGAGCAAAAATAAGTACTCAATATGTCTGAGTACTTACAATCCAATCTGCGATTTGTCACAGCATTTTCTTATTTTTATCACTGGAGATCAAAGTGAAGCGTTTCTTCTCTCCCTCCTATTGGTACCATAAAAATCTTAAACCTTTTTTCAATTCTCAAATTTCTTTCATCAGTCCATGAAAAATTAATTTCTCTTCTGTAGCACTTCCAAATATATTTATCTGATAAAAACTTTTACAAAGAATCCACATATGCATAAGGCTTATTGAAGGAAAAATATCACAACAGAAAATAGCAATTTTTTGCAAACAAATCTCAAAACATTCCCCACTTTTATTTTCAGCTCATAAATACTTAATATTTTTAAAACATATTATGAGATAAAGAATTATATTAAATCTCAGCAATAAATTGTAAAGAGGCACTTTATTGTCAGGATTAAACTGAAATGTTCCTTTCAAACAAATATTTTTAATAATTTCACACCATCAGTAATACAATTGACAATGACAAGAATAATATATTAACAATTTCAGTTCACAATTATTTTTATTTTAAAAAAGTACAAAATATGTTTATATTATATTTATTCCTATAAAATCAGAAATAGTTCAAAATTGAAACTTCCATAGTTTACAAAATGAATATTTCTACATACTTCCAGTCACCGATACAGTAATTATATGAGAAAGAAATGGGGAGAAAGTTTTAGGACAAAACTACCATACTGGCTCAAATATATGCAAACCGAGGTATTTTGAAGGAAAACTTGGGAAAAGGAAATATTCATTTATTATATCCTTTGGGAAGTAACAACTTTCCTCTATCTCAAAAACACTTCTGGAGGAAGTCTTTCTTTTCAACATGGTCAATATTTTCTCTACCCATCATCTATTAACAAGGGCAAATGTTTAGAAATGATAAATGCAAGAGAGCCTAGACATACAATCAGAAACACCAGCTAACCAAATGTCATGAATTCTTTATCAGTGATTGCTAAAATGCATGTTGAGGCACACAATACCCTTCTTATTGTTGCTAATCTTGAAGTACTTCATTATAATACGAAAACGACTTTTAAAGGTTCCTACAGACGAAAAAAAGTCGCACTAATTCAGACCAATACGCTAACAGACACGAGGAAACTAATCTGAATAAATATCCCTGAAATATAAGTATACCCTTTACTGACAAACCTCTAGAGACTAAATAGCTATATTCCAATAATACAAAACAAATGAATTAACATATTGGTTCCATTATTACATATCATTATTCATCAAACATTAATTTCATTTTCTAATAATAAAACCACTGATGAAAAATGTTCTATTTCCTGAATAACTTCATTTTAAAATTATGCTGTATGGGAGCTGTCCATATTTGATCTCATTTCATTGCATTACAGCGGTGAAGGAGGATAATGACCTAGGTGTTACGTAATTATAAGAAATCTGGGAAATGTTTCATAGCGTGGTTTTAACATTAAAGTGTATCACTGGAATCCAATACTGAACCACTCTGTGAAAGCACAGAACAATTGGGAATGGACAATTACGTCGCTGAATCAAAATTTCGCCTCACATTTGCTGAAATCAACAACAAAAAATTCTTAATGTGGGAGGAGGTATGGTTTATGACAATAATTGTGGGGGGCAATGATGAAGTATTGTTATAATTACATAACAGAGGGGAGAGGTGGATGTTAAAAATGGTTATCTTTGCATAATGTAATTAAAAATGTAAATCGTCATGGATGTCTCCATAACTTAAAGGAATGATAATGATAGGTTAATAACGAACCATGGAAGAGTGTAAAAATTTAGTCGTCAAATTGAACTCTGTCCCTCAATAAAGTTCACGCTAAATATTTTTTAATTTTGATAATTTGTTCAAAAGACAAATATTCAATTCAGGGAGTAATGTCATATTAGGATACTTGCTCAAGTAAATATCATCTACTAAGAAATATTAACCACAAGCACTGAGCCCCAAGCGGAATGCAATTTCAATCATGTTTTGAGGAGCTTTATCCAAGTAGCAGACATAAACTTCTCGAGGCTGAGGAGAGAAAAACAAACGCCTGAAAGAGAGGAAAACAAATATTAAGGAAAACAAATAATTATAATATGTTCAAGAATTGTATTGAACCTCATATGGAGTAAGTTTAATTCAATGTACTTTACCAATCATGATTCATATCAGGAGTGAGAATTAGATTAATTTTACATGGAGCAAAGAACAAATAAATACAACAGAACTTCACAAATTAGTAAGTTTGCATTTGCTGTGATAATTGATTTGTGCATGAATGTTTGTAATCTCTATAAATGAAACAAAAAATACCAAAAATATAATCAAATATTAACTCTGTTTTCATTTTATAGAGTGCATAACAAAATGAATAACAATGTAATGATATTTGTGAGCAATGTGGTATAAATGATTCCTTTTTTCCTAATGACTATGTACATAACATAATTTACCTATATTACCTTCAAATTAATTTTGGTGCTTTATAATTTTGAATTTAAGTGATTCTTTTGATTCATCCATACCATTATGTGATAGGGAATGTCATACTTTTATATACATACTCATTTTTAGAATTAAGCTATTAATAATTACTAATATTCAATGTACAAGTAGTTATTATATTTTCTTCTAATAATACTTGAAAGTTCCGTTTCTCGTTTGATTAAAAATATTACTGTTTCTCGTTTGATTAAAAATATGTAAGTCAAATTGCTACCTATATAAATAATTTAGTTTCTTAAGATGCACTTAAGAGTTTTTCAAATTTGCTATACTCATGTACCATTAATGTCAAGTGAAAATTGAATACAGTAACCTATTGTTTTCTATATCAAGGAAATTAAAAATTTAATATCATTTTCACCCATCATACAAACACAATTAAAATTAAATCATTTTGAATCTCATATTCATTTTTTATATTTTGCCAATTTTTGTCAAAAGAGCTCTTGCCAAAGAGAAATATATAAAAAGTAAAAATAAGACATCAAAAAGATTTAATTTTAACTTGAATTCTGCTAACACCTTACCCGAATTAACAAATACTCGTAACACATCACTTAATCATTTTCTGAGTATCACAAACAAATTCTGTTCATAAATTTTCATGTCTGACTACAAAAAATTTTTCTATATGAATTTTTGGGTAATTCAAATAAATGCTGTTTGACAATTTTTTCTTAATAATACTTCAAAATGATACTTTGAAAGAACTTACCCTACAACCCAAAATGTTAGAGACTGAGTTCCTTTCTTTTCAGGATCAGAACAACTAATTTCAAATAAAACACCATGTTCTTTAATAGCTACTAATGAACGACTAATAGTCTTAGTCACTTCTTGACCCATCATCTTCTGAAACAAATTTCAATACATCTCTATACTTACAAAATCGTCAATTGAAAAAAAAAAATCTAATTAAGTTATACGTTTTTATCAAAACATTGATTAAAACATATGATTACTAATTTTGATAATAATGACTGATTGTTGATTGATAATGATAATTTAGATAAAAACATCATCAAAAAGATCAATAATAATAATAATAACAACAACAGAATAACAATTATTCAAATTTAGAAAATGAAATTGTGTTATATTAAGAATATACGTGATAATTGAAAATAAATTGAACAATTATCATGCAACTTTTTAAAGAAATACTATTTCAGTGACATTTGAGAAAATTCTCAACATTTCTTTTAAATAAAAGAAAATCACAAACAGGTTTTAGTGGTAAGAATGCGGTTAAAAGAGAAGGAAAACAAAAATCAAGTCAATTTACAAATGTCATTAAAATATTGCAAAAGTCATCATTAAAAATCTTCATGTTGTGTAAAACAAAATGTTACATACATTTTTCTCCCACCCTTTTTATGTGAATTTGTTAAGCATGTTATTCATCAAATCAAACAACAGTACCTTAAAACAAACTGTGTTTTGCAAAAGTACATGAATGTTATGACAACATTCCCGAAAAGCAGCAAGAATTTCTTTCAATTGAGATGCTCCAGATAATTTTTCTCTTCTATTGGGAGGAGCAAGTAACACTCCCTCATACACATCTAAGTGCACATAATGAAACAGAGCATTATCTTCTCCAGCAGTTAATCTGCAACAGAGTAATAAATTACTTCCTTCAAAATTTCAAGGAGGAAAGAACAAAAGTTAATAAATAATTTTCTCAATTAAAAACAAAAATAATTATTTTATGCACATTGGGAGGAAACAATTTTGGTGTATTTGCACAAAAATGTTGTGTGAATCACTTCTAAAATAATCTATTAGTGTGCAGCATTGACTGACAATTTTCCAACTATTTTACGCTATTTAAGTGTGTGTAAATCAATATTGAGCTCTGTATGAAAAATTAAATTATCACTCATCAAGGGGTTTGTTCTCTGCTAATATTGAAAGCACAGTTCTTCAAAGTGGAAATTTTTAACAGAACCTGCTAATCTTCTCCATTTTAATTCATAGTGACTTTGTCTAAGGTAATGGCCCTGTCGTTTGAGGGTACTGGATGCTTCTGAGATAAATTTTCTTATTTTCAATCTTTTCTGATTTCATGGATTGTCGGTGTTTAAAAAAGGTTCAAGAGGCATTAGTGTAGTTTCCCGAAGAAAGACAAGCTGATATATCTCTGCATCCAGATATAGATAAATTGACAGATCGACAAAGACTTCATGAAAAAAAAAATAATAATAATAATAGAAACAACAGAAATTTCACATGAGAGGCAATGAAGACATTCCTCGTGTATCATTGAAAAAAAAAATCTATAGCAGGAAGAAAATCAAGAGTATTCCCTCCACAAGCAGTAAATACAAAAATTTCATTGGAGGTACAATTGCACATAAAACTTACAATCGGTGAGAGTAAAAAAATTGGTACAGCTGCCTTCTTATACGTAAAGTTGTAAATATTTACTGAACCTTCAAAGAGATACAATGAGGACAGCTCTCTACCACGGAAAGGATCCAGAACACAAATTGCCAGAACATACAGGAAATAAGATTCAAATAGAGATAGCAAGTAATTAAAAAATTCGTCTCATCTACTGGGATCAAAATGTTAGAAATACAAAAAAATAAATGTCATTTTGTATTTTAATCAATTATTATTAACACTTCTATAACAATTGTGGTAAACTATACAAGGAATTTAAATTCCTTAATATTATAAACGTAGGCTTCCACGGCTGGTGTCAGTATTAACTTGTTTGTCCGAGTCAAACCGCGTCTTAGTATTGTAAAACTACCAACGTTTCGGCCATCAAGCTGTGGCCTTCTTCAGGGCAATGTCAGAGTCGTACAGACCTAAGTCGCTGTCGTACTCTGCGAGGTCGAATGAGTCACGCGTCGGTTATATAGGTTCGGTTGGGGGGCATCATCCTGATTGGTCGAGCGCGGCGGTCAATTAGCGCGGGGCGGAGTGGGACCGTCTCCCGTTTTCATTCGACGTAACATGATTAATTTAAGAAAGGGATTTACACAAAACAATTCTTGAATGAAATGGCCCTTTTTGGTAAAGGGTGGTTGAAATGCTAGAACAATTAATGTTAGTCTTATTTTGAGTGTGTTTTAGTGAGTGTTTCTTGCAAAGCGAAAATTACATTAAGGTAATTCAGTTTTAACAAACATCTTATTAATTTAATATGAATCCTGAATTTTAAAAAATTGAACCAAGTTACTAGCTGATTATAAAATAAAATAAAAAGAAAGAATTAAGATTTTTTTTCAATTATTTAGAAAATTAATTTCTCTTTAATTTACATATCTTTACAGTCCTCTATGAGAAGTAGCATACAAACGAATTTTCTCTCATACTTCAGTAATAAAAATACATAAGTAAAAGTACCCAATAACCTGACTACATACTTCAGGGGCAACACATCATCAACATCTGCGAGAAGACTTAAAGTTGTTTCTGACATTTCAGAACTGCTTCCATTGTATCCACGGCGACTGAATGCCTGAAAATATCATCATGAAATTGTGGTAGATAATATTAATAGATTAACGTCTACATTTTCAACTTTCGAAATAATATGATTTATTAAGAACGGTACATTCCTATCATTTATTTATCCAGGCATAAGAATCCGGCTTGAGTAAATATTATATTGATTCAAAAGTAAAGATGTCACATGCTCACTGAATTTCAGCGGACTGTGCAACGGTAATGTCTGGATTCTTTTTGTCTCCACACACGTCTTGATATTTCAACTTTTTAAATATTTGTTGAGCAAATTTGAATTTTTGGCAACATAGTATTGGAATACAACTGTAGTAATTTGATGTAACTTGACTTCATCCATTCAAACAGGAAGAGAAAATTTTGACAACTATGGAAAAAGAACTGCTTATGTGCCAAATGGAAAAGATCTGTAAATCATACAGCAGCAAAAATTAAATTTCTCCCTACATCAACAAATAAAATGACATTAAATAAGATTCATGAAAAAGTTGAATGCATACCAGGTAAGGAAACAATATACAATCCTATAACCCATAAAACTCACTTTTCCTGTACTGCGAATTGGTGTTGCTCTCACTGTTTTAAAATATTATTCAGTATTGAATAATTTCAATATAATAACATTATGTTTTATGTTGAAGAACATAGATGTTCAGTTGACAATCGCGACGAGCCAGGCATCGAACCCAGGACTTCTTTTAGGTCTCGACGGAAATGGTGTACAGTTATGTAAGGTAAACGGGTGGTGTAGTGGTTAACATCCCTGCAATCAATATTAGAGTCCCAGGTTCGATTTCTGGCTTGTTGCCATTTTCACCTGACCAAAAATTATCACATATCCTCCATGTAGGATACACGGAAGAAACATACGCATAAATTTTCAGACCTATTAACCTGAGCAAGTTATCCCAGTTGGAAAACTTTTTTTTTTGGAATGGTGAATGTGCGAGTTGACAATGAGTTGAATTTTAAGTATTATTTGGAATTTTTCTTTTTTCTTTCCAACATGTCTGTTTTCTGTAGAAAAGAAACTGAAAAGCAAACTGTGGAATTCACCTGTGACCTCCTACAAGCGCGGCCACTCTGATTGCTATACTAAAAGCAGTTTTTAGTTTTGATAGTTTAAAGGTTGTAGTTTTGATAGATATTGTAACTTCAACTACAATAAATTTATCTAACATAGGGGTGTACTAATACCTTGCAAATCAATCATTGACATTTTATCATGATCAATCGTGATCAACAGTTTTTATTTGTCTGATAACCAAAACAAACTCACTAGTAGTTTATTTCACGGCCATTAGTAATAGAATATAATAGGTCAAATTGAAGAAACAAAATTAATGAAGCCAATGTTCATCATCAAATTATTAAATATTAATTTGTCAAAGAGAGGTATTTTATTACTAATGTCGTGGAATAAAATGCTAGCAAGTTTGTTTTGGTTATTAGTCAAATAAACATTGTTAATCTCAAAACCCAATTGAAGCATGTAAATGGAAAAGGTTCTTGGAGTGCTTTTTGGAAATCTCACCTGTCCTTTCGAATATTTTCCATATTTTAATTGTTTAGCACTTACTACAGCTTCAAAAGATCCTCCCCATATTTTAATTATTTGGCACTTACAATGGTTTGAACGGAACCATTGTAGGCTGGGGCAAGATGGAGCAGTTGCCCTACCTTAAGGGTTATTGCAGATACCCAATATTCCATTTGGAACATTTAGTAAAAGTAGTAGTTGAAAAATTTGCAACTAATCCTCACATATTGTTTAAAAATTGATTCTTTAAATAAATAGTGTTTTTAATGCTAGTGTGTATTATTGTACGGAATTCAATTCTCTTTGATGTAGGTTGAATTCAGAAATCTTCCCCACCTTACGTTTCGAGCTGGATACGCCCTTGAACAAAACCCCTTACATTTGCAAAAAAATTAATCATTTTAAGCACCATTAATTGCAACATAAAACAAGTAATATATGATAATTTCTCATTACTAAAAGTCCACACAATGGCAACGACTAGTCTTTTTTCTGTTTTCGACAAAATTCCATGAAATACTATGTACACTAATGACAAATATAAAAAACATACTCTTCAAAAAATTTCCCATAGTAAGAGTTGAACAGGCTTCATTCAAAATAATTTCATCTTTACTCTAACAATGCTATGTGAATGTTCTAGATTCTAGTTGTAATGTATATAATGTCTGGGTAGTTAACAGAACTTCTTGTACCTGATATGCTTCCCAATCCGAATCATCTGAGTCAGAGGCATCTGAACGAGGTCCCGGCATGGTACCACTGCCCCCACTACTGCGACTTCCAGCACCAGCTCGCAATTCTCGTTCAGCACGTCTCCCCACAACAGGCCCAACAGAGCTTGGGCAATTAGATCCTCCGGCACCACTAGTGTTACAGCCACCAACAGCTTCATCACTGCATTCACTCAGCACACTACTACTACAAGCTTGGCTAGCTGAATCTTCAGAGCCAGCTGATAGGCCTAGAAAATATTATGTCCCAGTAAATTATGTATTTTTTTGGTAAATGTTAGTTTTTCTTAAATACTTACAGCAATTAAAACAAAATGTTATAAGATACACATTTATATGGTACATAAAGCATTAACAGCTACTACTCATATTGGAGGAAATACAGATGTAATATGCATCTAGGTTAGTATATGATTTGAATAGAACAATTCAAAATTCAGAAGTTAAAGATTTGAATTTTAGATAACCGGAAACTTTAATTCAGAGTCAACTCATTAAACATGCAAGAATGCATCAAAGTACCTGAATGTAGAAGGTCAAGACTACCTCTATGACGAACTAATGTTGAAGTGCTGGCAGATCCATCCCCTGTTCGCCGATTATTAGATGAATTCAAAGATAAGAGAGAGGAACTTGCTAGAGATGGAGGAGAACTCTTTGAGTCATTTGGGCGTATGAATCCCAAGAAGTGATCTTGCTGTCGAACTGTTCTGTTAGCATTAAATGCTTCAGGAGAAGTAACTTGAGGTCTTGGTGGAGATAGCATCCTTAAAATTGTAATAAAAGATTATAAAGTAACAAGCTTTGAAAAAAATATGTAACTGAAAATATTAAGAAAACTCAAAATGAAAACAAAGATGGAACTTATTTCTATTTTTCCGTAATGTATTTCCTGTTTATTCCCCAAGGACTTCAAACTAATTTGTAACATCTTATAAATGTAATGTATATAATGTCTGAGATGTAAGGGAAAGCAAATGCATTTTGGTGCACAAACTGTATTAGTGCATTGCTGTCTCCTTTTAGCCCTTAATGCTGACCATTATGTGATCAAAAAAATCTTGTGTAAGAATAAAGACTGACACAAAAATGATTAGTATGTCAATATAAACAACAGATGTAGTGTCATGGTAACATCTTTGCTTTCTATACACTGCTGAGTGGAAGAGTGCAAGTTCGATACCATGCTTGGAATTTTTCAGACAGGGTTTCCCCATCTTCTCCAGACCAATGTCGGTACAATACTTAAGAGATTTCCCACCAAACCAACATCTCTCCCTCCCAATTCATCCCAAATTATGTGGTTAGGTGGAGGAGCACCCCTTACAGCATGAACCTTGTCACATCATAAATGATATGATATTAATAAATAAATAATACCAAATTCCATATTTCATATGTAAATTTTTGATTTTGAATAATAGTACTACATAATAAATTATATAATTGAATTATCATTTCATGCAAAGCAAATGAACCTAAAATAATTAAATTCAACATTTGGTCCATGTAAAATCTAATTTAGGCTCATGTTAATTTTAAATTTTAATATGCCAATTCTACTTATTTTTATTTGTTATATAATGAGAGTAAAATACATGGACATTACATTATTCACAAAATTCTACATATTATATTCTGTAAAACACCTCCTTTACCACAGAACATTAAAATGAATTTATTCAAATTCGTCATTCTAATGAATATTCCATATTGAACATCATCCAAAACATACATTATGATACCTTTACTATAATTGTTTAATATTTTTGCCTTTATTAATTTGTAGTGTGAAGTATTCCCTCGGATTTAGCTAGCACTTATTTATTTAGGGACTCATAAATATATTTTACTCACATGAATATCGGCGCCGATGAGTGAGCTGTTATCATAGTGGCCTCTCACACCCGAGTGCGCGGGTTCAAACCCGATCAAGGTCGACGGATTTTTAAGGTGCGAAAAATCCACACACAGCATGTAGTATGATTATACTGCACGTAAAAGATCCCTTGAGCATCATTTTATGCTCTCGGCTTCCACTACCAGATAGTAGCAGAAGACAGAACGTCTAAATTGCGAATGTGGTTCAGCCCAAAGGGTCGCAACCAAATACAAATGGGCCACAATTAACGGGAGTCAAAACCCATATGCTATTGCTATTATTATAATAATTATTATTATTATGTAAATACACTTATTACAAAGCCCAAATTTTTTAATGAAAGTATATAAATTAAATTAATTATTTTAAGAACATCCAATATTTGATTATTTATATTTTCATAGTCATTATGTTTTTCATACTACTTGAAATTGCAATCATGAGCTTGGTAGGTTCATAATTGTTTCTGTTAATAGTGCAGAGGAAGTGCAACTATAATATCAATGTAATAACAATAACATGATATCTAAATAGCAGTTAACTAAATAGCATTTTCAGGAATAAATCACACAATGTGCGTGTCAATAAATTCATATGCAAACCTAACACATATTTTATTAATTGTTAATCTCTACATGAAAATAATTGCTTCTTGCAACATTTTGTCAAATTACTGTCACTATCCATGCTGATTGGGGAACACCTGGTGAATTCCAAGAAATCTAGAATCTTTGAGAGTGGTTTATATCATATTTCAGCACACTAATTGCAGAAATGAGATATGGATTCTTTATCCCAAAATAGGTCCACCCTTGTCCCCACCTAACTAAAAATCTGGCTGGGTTAGTCTCATTGACTTTATAAAACAGTTTTGAAGATGGAAAGTCTGGATATTTATAAGTACTGGAATTTTGCAAAAGAAAAATACCATTTGCTTGCTATTGCTGAAATGCCAATGGACTGGATGTATGAAACAGTATCAAGGGCTTCTTCAACAAAACATACGTCAGGACCAGGATTATTGGAAGCTCTAAAAATGAGAAGGGCATGTAAAGTAACTTTTATCAAATGATAGGCTTTTATAAATTTTTATTTGCTTACCTGACAGTGCAGCCTGCAGACTCTAAAAGTACTGCTAACAAATCCCATTCCTGAAACAGACCAACTAATATAATAATGAATTACAAAACTAAAATTAAGCTAGAATGATTATTTCACTTACTCGACCAACAACAAGAAGGAACCAGCGACCCTCAGGACAATTATAAGAGTTCAATGTTTCATTTCCTGATGAAAGTCCTCGAGAACAAGATGAAGGGAAAACTTCATGCCAAAATACAACTAGTTGTACAGACTCTACCTGCAACAATGCAATCAAACCTAATTGCCTTAAGGTTGAATGCACATCAGATAGATCTGTAGTAGGTAAATGGGATGCAAGCAAACAGCCCTGTAAAACAAAATTATTTAAATAATAATGGGGCAACGTGCTGCATTTTGCACAAATACTTATTTCAAAAAAGAAAAAATCCACACTAAATCTCCATTTACCTTGTGATAAAAACTGCATCCAACAATTGTGAAAAGCCTCTGGCAATCATCAATATTGCATCCCTAAAATTAAAAAAGAAAAAAGAATTATTCAATCTACCAGTTTATTTCTCAAAAGATTTTACTTAACTCACCAACTCTTCAAAATCATTAGATTCCAATTCTGATAAAGCACAATTTAAACGAACCTAAAACAAACAACATTTAGAGAAACAAAATGCCTTAAACAAATATAACACCATCACAACTCCTTCATACTTGGGCATTATTTGGCAAAGGCATCCAATGGACAGCTGGCATTATTTCTTCAAACTGGGATAGAGAATGATCTCTATGAATCAATCGTGAGAAAAAAACCGCAAAGAAACGATCAATTTCAGGTCGAAACTCAGAAGAAGTGAAAGCTCTGAAAAAGTTACAAAAATTTATTTAATCTTTACAACATGGTAATGATTTCAATATAGTGTTCCAAGAGAGATCTTATTCTATTAAGTCTGAAATTTCATGGTATTTTGTAATTTGTAAAGAATGATAATGAAACTCAAACTTGCTATTGAGGAAATAAAAAAAATTCATTTTTTTACCAAAATATATCAGAAGCACCTTGTACTTTGTCAAAACTGAAAAGCTCTCAATTGAAATTCAATTTGGAAGAGAGTGCATCTATAGATTTTTTTTCTTTACCAATAATATTATTATGTCCATGTATTTTACTCTCAATATTATAAGAAGAAGAAAGAAGTGGAGTTAACGGATATTATAAAATAAAGTCTGTTTTAGTAGGTCTTAGAGGAAATGTAGTTCTCCAGTAAATGAAAATGAACAAAAAATAACTCTGTTCAATGATGTATTCAGAGGATGGGTGAAGGGGATAAATGCACTGTCCCTCAGCATGAAAATAGTAAATATTTGATATCTACTTTTTCACAAATAATGCACTTTGTTAATACATCAACTTGACTATATTTAATAATTAAACATGTCATGTGTGCTAAAATGTCATTGTGGCACAATGCAGGTTATGGCGCAGATCCATTCTCAGAAGCATATTCTTCATACTTTTTTTTTCATCGAAATCAACTGCAGTAGATGAAATTTCAGATTATCAAATTAAAACTGTAAGTAACCTCTTTTAAAATGATATCTTCAATATCCACCATGAGTTTGAGTCCACTGAATTATACTATTAAACAGGTACCACGATCAAATAAATAGCGATTTTTTTCAATTAAACTTGGAGTTTTTTTTACTCTTGATGGTTTAGGGAGGGTAAAATTGTCATTACAGGTTGGTGAGATAAGACAAAAACAGGAATGAGCAGTAGGATTCTCCTTTGACTTTTCCATCAACACTTTTTGTTCACCACTTTGATCCTTTAAATCTAGCTTATTAGGGTTGTCAATGTTCTTTAGGAGCTTAAAAAATTTGAAGTTTTCTGATTCCATGTTAATGTAAATCATGCAAATGAATCAATTTTTGTTGTCCTAAGAGGGTAATAAATTTTCTTGAAAACTTGAAGCTTCAATGTTGGTATCATGCAATAAAAACCTTTCTTCAGCATTTTTTGCTAATTTGACTTTATAGCCGTGAACCAACATAGAAAAGTAAAGTTGATGGAAGACATACTCGGAGTAGGGCACAGTGCAAAATTTATTTTAAGACAAATTTAGCATGCTCTCATGGTGTTCTTATACATCAGAAGAAATTAATAAGGAAAATTGATAAGGAATGTTTGTTTAGTTTTGTTCATTAAAAATCTACTTTTGCTCTAAAACCCAAAATGTATGTAATGCAATTTATCTTTTTGGTGTGACTTTTCCCACAAGGACAGCATGTTTCCATTTGAGTCTGACATAACATTTCAAAAAATTGATATTTGGATAAAACAACTGAAAATACGAAGGTATGTATAAAAAAGAAGAAAAAAGGAGACTTCTGGACATTCCAGATAGAACCATGTGTGATTCCCAATTTTTGGGGCCACAGAATGGATGAGGGAAGAGTAAAAATTAAATTGTAATTTGTACTTTAATGGATATCCAGTTCCACTAAATGGAAGGTGGGACACTTTATTGTGCGTACCCCAATTAATTGTTAAAAGGTCGGGCAGGGGTTTGAGTTTTAATACCATGTCATTGTCACAACAAAGATAAAACCATTTTGTCATGTTTGTTTTTGGCTCAAAGGAACGGATCCACAGGGATCAATTATTGAAACTTAATTGTCCATAAATTATTGTTGGTAGATATTGCATAACAGTAACTGAAGAAAGTTTAGATTTTTTTGTGATACAAAAATTAAGTTATTTAAATATTATATTATTCATTAAATATCTTCAAGTCAATTTTATGCATTACTTAGTACAATAGGTTGACTAAATGTGTATGATATAAACAATACTGAAATATTTTCATGCATTTATTTACCAAATTGACCTCTTGATTGGGGGGAGGGGTGGAAAGAAGGGGTATGGAGACACAAAATTCAAAATCTATCCCAGGCCCTCTTAATCCTCACACAGCACTGTGGATTCCAACATACATCAGGAAGTCACTTGGCTAGGGACAGTTTTTGACATGCTAGTACAAAATTTCTTTTATAATTGGGAAGGAAAGCATTCTCACATGATGTCCATATTGATGAAATGTGACAGGAAAATAAAGAGAACTGTTACTCAAAATTGAAGAAATTTAGCTCTCAACCTGGAGTCATGATAAACAAATTCATTTTACAAGATTACACTTTTATGACCAGTAGCGGCGATTGGGAGGAGGTGCAAAAAAATATTGACAATTTTCATTAATACAACATTTTCTGCATATTTCCACTAAGTATGATTTAAACAATTAAATAAATCAAAGGAAAGACAATTGGTGGTTACCACATCAAGGATGGTGTAATTTTCTTTTATAATTTCTAGTTTTAGATGGTGAGAATGAAATATTTATCTTTCCTTAAAAAAGTGGCCCCCTTTTTTTGCTGCCATTGTTTGCAACATAAGTTGCACTCTTTTTAACCTTATTCTCTCCACCGATATTTTAATAATGCTAGAATATTTATAATTTAAGTACAAAGTTAGTCAACCATGGAAATAAAAAATTTCCTTAGTTTAAGAGTTAATACAAGTCTTTTTCTGTAAAACAAGGGATACCAGAATACTTTTACTGAAGTCAAGATTTTTTGCTACTATTTTACCTCGTAAGTGTTTGATAGTTGAATTGTAAGTGACATACTACATCGGTAATAAGTTTGCTACCTTCTTGAAGAGAACAGCGGGATCCAGGTATAGCAAGTAATAATAAATCATTACCGTATGGCCAATATAGTATGTGGATCAATTCACCTCTGAGCATAAGAGTAGAACTGCAAATAACAGACAAATGACAAAAATGCTTTTAATTAATGGAATCAAATGCTGTAGATTAAATAATACAATAAACTCACAATAAAAAATTAAATCTTTCATGCAATTTTAATACATTAACACCTCATTACCTAAAATATGTAAAACGCTTTCTTATGGAACTCACCAAAGTGCTAAAATAAGATTTAGTGTGAGCATGCATCTAACCTCTTTGGTGATGATGGTGTGAGTTGAGGAAGAAGTAAATGAAGAGTAAGAAGAGCACCTCGAACAGCAGCTAAAGGGCAATGAGAAGTAGAGGTAGGGAAACAATAAAGCAAACTCTGATCATCTACTACTTCATCAGCAGATAACCCTTCTTGAGTAAGATAAACAACACCAACACACATGTTTTGCAGAGTTGTAAATATCTCTTCACTTAAAGGCACATTTACTAGCTTACGTACAGTCTCTGAATGTTCTTTAGTACTTCGAGATGCCTACAAAAGACAATGAGAAGAAAGTAAAACAAACCAACAAACAAAAAGTGATAAATCCATTACAACATAGATAAATCTTATAAATGTTTCATTTAAATTATTTCATTTACAAAATATTTAACTTGTTACACACAAAATAAATTCATTGACTTATATGGTTTTAATCAAAACATACTCACTTGCAGAGTTTTTCCTCCTATTATCAATTTAGAAGTTTCTCCAATAGGAGCCCTTTGGAGTTTCAATTGCACCTAATAAATCGAATAAGACATTAAAATTGGGTAATAAAGATTTTATTGTAACAACAATTAATTAGTCATGAATGACCAAAAAGATCTAAAAATTAGTATGGTAAGATAAACCATTAATTCACCTTGCAAGGAGAAGAAAAAGCACTTAAAATCCCATCTAAGTTTTGGGTAGAAACTTCTTGATTATTGATAGATCGTAACCTATCCCCTGAAAATTTATATTAAAATAGATTAATGAATCTCTTCCTCATTTTTTCTATCAATTTTTTACGAGTCACTCATATATGCACACCCTGCACCCCCTCTACAAATTTTCTTTTAGAACTGCAAATCTCATTCTCACATCCAGTGCTTTTAAATTCATGAATTTATCATGGATCACCTTCAGGTCAGCCTTGGGTACTAGAATTGCTCCCTTATATGCCAATTTATAAATGTGATTCCTTGAAAATGATTTTCTTGCAAAACAAACTGCCCATCCACTTCTATGGGAAACATACAGAGATGACATTTTATCATTTGGACTCACGGACATTAAGCTCTTCAATTTTCTTACTAAACTAAATTCATCATAATCGGTTCCATTCACCTGGAATAACTCCCATAAAGCAATAAATTTCCATGACATCAACATCTCACTTTCAGAGTTCAATACCTTCTTCCAAACTAAAGTGCATATAAAACCTACCAACACACAACAATATATTCATTTCGATAGTTGCCACCCACTCTCTTCCTTATGCCCTATCTATCCAGGAGCATAGAATCTGCAATAATCCTTCTGATCTCCATCAATAACTTACCACACTGACACCCTCACTAAGCAACATAATCCCTGTAATTTATTGACAATTTTTTTTTTACCTCCTAGCTCAAATTATGTATCTAAAGCAATTAACACACAATCTTCTCAGTCCCCTGATTTATATACAACATTTTCCCCTTGTACTGACAAAATTAAACCTCTTCTCAAAGACTTGTACCAAAAAATAGCCTCCAACAACTCCAATAAATTCTTATTCAACAAAGCTCCTCTACTTCTCTACAAACAACCCCCTAACCTACAAAAGTTATAAAGTAACAATAAAGAATTCAGTCATGCCCCTCTGACTTTCTCACCCAGCACAAAATGCTGTGAAAAACGTAGGTGCAAGACATGCAATATCATTGATCATTCTACGTCCTTTACTAGCTCTGTCCCCAATTCACATCCAAAATTCGACAATCCAGTGAATGCACCTCCAGAAATTTCATTAACCTTCTACGTTGCACTATCTGTACAAGTTTTTAAGAACTACTCCTCTCAACATCAGGATGAACAATTACAGAGCTTCTTGGGGTAAATGCATTTCTTCTCTTCCTGTCCCTCCCATGCTATATTTCATGATAAAAAATTTAATGAATGTTTTAAAATTATGATTTTGGAAACTCTCCCCATACATTCCCAATCCATAGGTGTAAAATCACATGAATTAGATTTCATCTGGTCCCTAGGAGACTCTACTCATCTCAGTTAAAATAGACCACAGTAAATTCTTGAAAATTCTTATTCTAATTTCCATCCTACTTTTCTTTTATCTGATGGTCAGTCAATGTAAACTGAAGAGAGAAGAATCAAAGGTTCTATGAAGGCTGGATGCAGAAACACTTTCGTCCAATTTGTGAGTGACTTTTATGCATTTTCTTTCCTATTTTTCATTAATGTCAAAACTTTTTAATTTACAAAAGAGTTGTATAATTTTATTTTCAAGATTCTCAAGATATATTTTCAAGATATTAATTAAATTATCAGTGACCAAATGAGTTGCCACAATTGTTGAAATTGCCAAGATTATACATTTTGCATTAGAATGTGTTATTAGATGAATTTCTCACTTACATCACGATATGCATTTACACCTTTTCACTGAGTGAAATCATTAATACTAAATATCTGAGCAATGTATCACAAAACTTAAGGAGAAAAATTAATTTTTTTGTAACTTTTGATCCAACTTTCTCATTTGTTTGCATTACTTATTCTGTCATTCACTATTATTCTTTGTATTTTATTTTTTATTCCTTA
Source organism: Laupala kohalensis (assembly GCA_002313205.1). NCBI lineage: Eukaryota > Metazoa > Arthropoda > Insecta > Orthoptera > Trigonidiidae > Laupala > Laupala kohalensis. The sequence continues at coordinate 517,457 of NNCF01125822.1, forward strand.
CATATCATTTTATCTTCTTTTGTTTTTGTTCTCATATTCTCATCACAAATCACAAAAATGCCTCAATGAATCTGCATTGAAACTGTATTATGAGGAAAAACTAAAATATAGAAAAATACACTAAAAATATTACATAATTTCTTTTATATTTTCTAGTGTTTCACAATGCATTCCATAAAAGAACGAAATATTTCCATAGAAAAGTTAACCAATTTTTTTTGACTTTTTAATGAAAATACAATACATTACACTTCCAGTTAACAAGTTTGGTCTGAATACGATTATTTCATAAGGACACAATCATAAGGAAAAATGCACTAGCTTCACAAATTAATCAGTTAATTAATTAACTTACCAACTCTGATGCCATTTAGTCTGATTGCTTCCCCATTAGGAATGAAACCAATAACTTGCACACTTGTTTCATTATCAACTCCACTGACAGCCAAACCTAAAAGTGATTCAGCAAGACTTGCCCGACGTCCCAAATTATAGCGAGCAGCAGGATCAAGATGCAAAGAAACTTCATATGTACACTCTGATTCCTAAAAATATCATGTTAATGTAACTTGAAATTCATTACTTCTCATATTGAAACTATGCTATTTAAACACAATTCACGAACAAACACCGTATTTCAGAGAGTTTTAATTCATAGAAACTGTATGACAAAAAGAAAGATAAATTCTGACAAATACTAGAACCAAGAAACGATATAGAAATTTTTGGAAAATATAGCCATGTGTAAAAAACTTATAATGGAAATCAAGAAAATAGAGCCAACACTTAGATAGAACAATAGACGACGTATTCATTTTGACACATTTTGAACAAACTTGTACACATATTCTTTAGAATACTTCAGACGAGTTGTGTTTGGTTCAAAACAAATTATATACAGAAGAAAGCTCTGTTCGTATGATGACAGATGATGGTATAACATTCAACTAATTCGTCAACACTAAATTTTAAACAGCGCTCTAGAGCCATTTTGAACATGAACTAAGTCTTTAAGATTTTGACTACATTATATAAAATTTAGCAATAACAATAATAGTGTTTATTTTTTACTAGTGGCTCATAGTTGGCAATTCTATTAATATTTTCAATATCAATACAAACAATACAAGCCTTCAATGCAATTATCCACTCATTATCATGCCTATTTTAAAAATGACATACAAAAATAAAAATGGAAAACACGTTATATCCATCGATTTTAAAACAAGTTATATGTAGTAAAAATTGCTGTTTGTTGCATAACAAAATATATCCATAGAATTGTATTTTTTTCTAGTGAAAGAAAAGGAAAACTAGTAGCAAAACTTTACTCCACTTATTCTAACCACATTAGCTCATTTAATAAGAAAATATTTTAAATTTCTTTTTCATATGTAACAATGAAACTTCCTTCTTTTCCTGAAAAATTACATACATGAATGACATATGTTTTAAAAACATATAATTACAGAAAAGAAGGAGAAATGAACAACTTGCTTACAAGAGAATACTAATAAAAATTATTCATATTTTTATTATAAATTTAAAAAAATATGAAATATGACAAATAAATAAAACTGAAATACCTGGAGGTGGGGAAGAGGGGAAGTAACTGAAGAATTGGAATGCAATCTTGAAGAAGTTGAAAAATTTTCAGTCTGTTCCTCATTAACTGGTTTTGATGCAGCCTCACTAGATGAAACCATATTTCCTTTATGTCTATACCTTTTACTATTGCGCCTTCTTATTAGACCTGCCAACTTTCCTGTGTAATTCAAAATAATCCACGCATTTTGAAAGGAAAAATAATACACAGATATCATCTTTACATGTAAACGTCAATAAAATACATTAAATCTTATCAAAAGAGAATTCATAAAACAATGATATTCCTGTTATGACATTTGTCAAATCTCCATAAAAAGGTACTGAAAGAAATAAAGAAAACTAAAGAATAAAATAAGTATGAAAAAGAAAATAATATTAGAGATGGAGAGAGTATTCAATTTTAGGAAAAGAGGGCAAAAATAAATTAGTAAAAAAGAAAAGAAAAACATATGTCCAACTGTTTCATTCATAATTATTTCACACATTGATGCACCTCTCTTGAACAACTAATGTCAAATATAATATAAGCCTAGAATCATATAATATTTTACACAATTGATCAATGAAATTTGGTCACAGAAGAAAATCTCTACAAACCTCGCCTACTTGGTCGAGATTCTGTCTCAGAGTTAGGAACATGAGAAATGTTTTCTTCCGCTACAGGTTGTGAAAACTTTTGAATTTCTGATTTGGGAGGTGATCTTATAAAGAAAAGGTTTCCTTGGTCATCCACTTCTGCCTCCCATTCTGCCACTGATCTAAAATAAAGAACTTTATCTAAGTTTAGGCTCAATTTATACAGTTATGGGGAAAAAATCATACAAGATCTCACCCAGAATCTGACTGAGAGTCTGAACAACAAGAACTACAACTTGAACTAGATCTTGAGGCAGAACCACACCACCATTCTTCAGATTGACATGAATCCTCGCCAGAACTAGACCCGCCATCTCCACGGTAAGTTTTACTGTCGGATGTTAAATGTTTATTCAGTAACAAAGCATTTTCTGTCCTTTCACTCATGGCTTTCGCTTTAGGCAGAAAAGACGAAAATCTTTATTTCCATTGGAAATTATAACCGAGAACAATACAGTCAAAATTACGTAGTGTTGCTATGATCCAAAATTAAATTAGTACCAGGGCATTTACAGTAACATACGATAGAGAAGGATATGTCATCCCAAAATAAATTTTCTCATCCTAGCAATATTAAACCGACTAGCAATATCAAGTGTTACTGTTCTCGAAGAAATCATCTATTAATGTCTTAAGTGTCAACAAAATCATAAATACTAGCGTAAACGCATCTATCGACGAGGTCACTGAGAACAGGCAAGAAGCACACAGCCAGCACACAGCCACTGCATAGGCGGCTCGGCACTGCATAGGCGGCTATGGTCGACTTACGGTTGTTATGGTTCCTTGAAGTATAATCCAGATAGCGTTAGTGTTGTCAGAAATTTCCTGTAATAGTGTCTTTGGCGTCCGCTAGATCGCTCTTATTCAACACCAGATCATATTCGAAAGCAACGGTGGCAACGGCTATCACGGCTATCACCCGCCATCTTGCTGCTGACTCGCGCATGCTCGCGCAGCAACGAGCAGTTAACAAGTGTTATTGTTTTTTTTTGTGCGCTGTTTGCAGGCTGTGAATTAGTGCCGAAATGTCCAGGTAATTAATTTATTTTTCGTGAAGTGTATAGTATGTTAACGTACTCTATGAGGTGGTATTAATTGTATTTTTTGAAATATTACAGTAATAAATGCACTCTTTGTGAGGCCACGAGGTGGAGAAATAAGGATTTGTTCTTCCACCGAATCCCTGGGAAAGCTGCCCACATGAATACATGCGATCGGTGGTTGGAGTTTTTGGGCCTACGACCCAGCAGAGAGTGGGATATCCCGAAATGGAAGAATATAGTTGTATGCTCTCTCCATTTCGAGGATTCCTGCTACTCCAACCCCGATCGCAATGCAGAAAAAATTAGGGTTACCCTAAAGCAGGGATCAATTCCAACAAGAAGTGAGTATTTGTTTTTAACGCACTGCTTTTGATGAAAGTTTGAATCGTCTGTGGCCAGGTGAAAGTGCGATGGACTCGAACACGGGACCTTTTGTAGACTTGTTTTGAAATTCGAGGAGGGACAGCACACCTGCAGCTACTGCAGACAAAACCGGGATCGAGTCCCGGTCCGTCACAATTTTCACCAGGTTGTTGACAATGCGAGAAATGAGTACATTAGGTTAAAGTTGTTTTTTTATCGTTTATTATTACTGGCAATCTATTATTCCTATCTTTTACTTGCAGATCCTCCTGGTATACAGACCATAGGGAATTTGGTAGAATTCAATGAATACCGATTAACTCATGGTAAGTTCTAAGACTTATGGAAATAATTTTATCTTTCAATTATTGTTCCACTTATATGAGAAGTATGGAAGAGTTAATATTAGAACACATCTTTTTTTCTTTTTAATCAAATTGGTTTCTTAAAAAAAATTTGGAATTTTTTATGCAATTCTAAATATGTAAGCTCTTATACATAATTTTATTTTCATGAAAGAGTATTTTCAACTCTGCAGTGTCTTTTGTAAAATGAAAATTTTGTGAAAATAATACTTTTTTACCATTTGATTTATTTATTTCGATTATCTATAATAGGTTAATTTTTAACTGTTATTGTTAATGTTGTCCAGATCACCCCATCACCACTGAAGTGGAGTGCATGGAGGTTGAAGATGACCTGGTCTCCACACTGGAAGGAGTGCTGGAGTGCAGACCTTCCACCTCAGGGGACATGTCAACCTCCGTGCCCTATGCAGCTCCACCTCAAGGCATGGTCGGTCTTATGCCGACTTCTCCCAGCACAAGTAATTTAACTTCCTTGCCTCGTTCATCCTCAAGTCTCCGGGGTAGGTGTTTTAGGTTGAAGAAGCTGATGGGGCTGTGTCGTGGCCAATTCACTTCCCCGAGAAGCTCGAGGATGTACGAGGTAGCAAAGAAATGTAGTTCGCCAAATTTATCTTTATTAAGTGAAGTTTTCCAAATTTACGTTTCGTTTTTGAAATATTTAAGGGATTTTGGGTACTGTTCTGACCTGAAGAAATACATAATTACTTGTGCTGGGAGGAGTCTTTGGCCTATGCTTTCCTGCGAGACTCATGGAGATACACTGTTTGATAATGTAGTAAATTTTGTATTAAAGAAAGGTGTGAATTACTATAGCATAAGAGTTAATCACTATCTCCATGGTCTTGCAGGAAAGCATAAGTCTTAATTTCTAATAGGGAGGATGTTAATTAAATATGTAGGATTAGGTAAAATAAATTTTTAGTGATAAATTACAAACATATTGAATATTATATCATATTAAGAACAATCAAATTATTAGTAACTCGCAGCTAACAGTTTATCTTATCTAGGAATATTTCATTAAATTTTTTAATCCTCCTGTGCCTTAGGGTCCTTGATCGGAAGTAAATTAGTTTATTGTTCTCCACATGGTCATACGCAGTTTGCACTGCTTTTTTTGACAATAAATTTCTTATTATTATAATATGTTAAATATGCCTCCCTATTAGTAATTTTAGAAAACTTTTTTTATTCTTAAAAAAGTAATTAAAGATCAGATTGAGCATATTGTGTACTAGAAAAAATCATTCGAGAATGGGAAAAGGCATTACAAATCTTCACCCTGGAGCAGAGACAACAACAAAGTACCAGAATGAAAAGGTACTGGGGAGAAAGGAAAAAAAAAGACTAAGAACTTTGCAAAATATAGAATTGTTTGTATGTGATCCAAAGCTGGCCGAAAACGACACAAGAAGAATAAGAATGATTGAATCTCAGTTAAGAGTGGT
>NNCF01125822.1:523485-538084 GCA_002313205.1 Laupala kohalensis
TTTATTTGTTGCTAATATAACTGGTTCATGAATGTGATTATTCAATTTGTTCTCTTAGTATATTTAACTCATCTCGTGCAAAACTAAGTGTGTAACAAAACATATATTTTATCATTTCCTGTTTGTTTGAAAATGTTTGAGGTTCTGTATCATTAATATAATATTAATAACTATGAATAAATTTGTACTTTTTATTCTATTTCTTTGTTGCTTTTCTTCTCTCCCCTTCCACAGATAGAGTAATTTACCTTCTGCCTTGCAACTTAATATAGAAAAAATATCAAGTTTGAGAAAATAAATAAAATTCAAATTAAAAATATTAGTATGTGGAATACCTATAAACCGTACGAAGGGATTAAAAAGCCCGCCAACCTGAAAACTGAAGATAGTATTCAATATTTCCGCTAGGGGCAGGGCAGTCGCGCCTCTTTGCGCGTCACGCGATTAGCATTGAACTGGCTAAGCCCTCACACAGCTCATGTAATCACTCCTAACACTCGTCATTGCTCGTCCACAGATTACAGATAGTTCACTCCCATAAGCCCAATGGTTACCCCTGCGCGCCACGGGGAAGGACCAGAACTACGAACTAATTTTAAATGCATGATTCGAACTAAAACACACAAATCAACACCAAGTAGAGCTCGAGTAGCTTCAATTAGTCGCAGACGCCACATGAAAACCATGCGCTAACCGCCAACGTCATCACTCACTATGCAAGCAACCAGTGAGGGCTGGTTAGTTCGGCTCCTTGCTAGTGGAGCGCTGCTACGAGTAATCCATCTGTACCTAATATAATGTGTACTCGTCATACTCAATACCGCTCCAAACATGAATACCACCTGCATATTATGACTCGCTACGACTACTATAGTTGGGAGCTGACTTGAATGTGCGCGAGAGGAATGCGACCATCGATGAATAAGCTCCTCAGAAGCTCCCCAACTCTTGCACCAGATATTATCGGTTGGCCTAAACATATTAGTGGTGTAGTCACCTGTAGTCGTCGAGAGAAAAAGGACAAGATTTATATCGTAGGGCATAATTGGAAGTTATGTTGAAATACAAGCCGAGTACTCGCAGCTTTGCTCGCCTGAATTCTGTAATTTGCTTTTTCCCAGCTTTATTTCCTCTCATATGGGTGATTCCAGTTACCACAGCGACTCCGAAAATTATGTACTGGTCATAACCTTCCCTGAGGTGTCACACTTTTTATTTGTCATGCACTTCCCGAAGTGCTGGGGTTTATAAGGTAGATCGTGGATTTAAGCATAATCGGAAATACCATTAATAATCTCAACGACCCCTAAACCTTTGGTCTCCACACTTATATCGGTAAATGTCTATTATTTTTACATGTCTACCAATTCCCATCCCTTACCAAGGGGTGCTAGAAGTGTCTTACTTCAAATGGAGGTTGAATATAGCATTACACGATTACAAGATGTTACAATCATTTCAGTAATGCTGAAAACTGTGTACTCGTCACTGATATCTATCATTTTCGATAAGTTTTATATAGCATCCCTACCCTCGGGGTGCAAAGGGTGTATGTGTGCTGATTTTGGACTTTAGGGTCTTCGAAAATGTCATTAATAATCTCGACCCCGAAAACTATGATCTCAACACTAATATGTCATTTTCGATTATTTTTATATATCATTCCTTAACCAAACGGAGTATATTCCTACAATGGGGTGATCGTGGACTTACGCGACATTGAGAGTGTGACTTCTCTTCTGCAAAACGGATGTATTCAACATCAATATCGGACGTCTTTGATAATTTTAACCTGCCACCCGTTCTCACTCCTACCCCAAGTATGCCAGGAGTTTAATGTCTCTAATTTGGACTAATTGTGAACTTACGAAGCATTGCGGGCGTCTTTATCTAGCTCAACGGCACTGATAACTATGGTTTCAAATATGTTATAGAATTTTTTCATAATTATTTTTTACGTCCCCCTTTCAAAATCCCTCCAAGGGGTATCAGAAATGTCTTACCCTCAAAGTGCTTCTTGTAAGACAGTTGGTCAAGTTTGGTTAAAGTTGCTCAAGACAATCAAGATGGTGGGTAGCATAGTATGCCTTCATAAAACATTTTAAATGCCATTTCACCCTCTTAGGGGTGGAGTTTCGTAAAATATTTTCTTGGTGGACGTCTACACCCTAAAAGGAATCTACATGCCAAATTTCAAGTTTGTAGGTTTTTTTCTGATATTTCGTGATTAGTCAGTCAGTGGTATTTCGCTTTTATATACATAGATTACTTAATTGCAGACTGTTACCATCCAACGGGTGTTTACTTAAACTGTGAAATTTCAGAATTGTTTTACGTAAGAGGATTTCATAGTAAATTGAATAGAGCGCTCTCAAAGTACCAATTGGCAAGCGCATGGATGCATGTCGTTGGTTCAGAGATGCCATACTTTAAAACACTTGTAAAATCTAAACTATTATTCCAAATTTTACGATTAAAAGATGATTTTTAATCTTTGTTAAATGCACAAAACAAAGAACCCATTGAATTTGATGGATTTATTTTTTTCTTTTCAAAAATTACCACCTGAAATTGAAGTATTACAACACTTCTAATTTTCATAACGTTTTTTTTCTCGATAATTTAGGTTAACCTTAGTAGATAGTGTTGGCAATATGTTCAAGATCGAGAGATCGAGGACCGCTCTTCGATAATTTAAGAACTAGAACGTTCTTCGTTGTTTTCTCAGTATCAGTGTGCCACGAGCAGCCACGAGTGTCTCAAGCGTCTAGTTGGTGCGAGTGCTTCCCTGTGTAAGCTGCTTGCTAACAGGTTATGGACCCAGAAGCAGTAGTTTGAATAAGAATTGATGAGAATAGTGAGATGGAGTGAGATTAAGTGAATTGTTGTGATTGTTTAGTACCACTACTGAGAGTTTTTAGTTTGTAGTTTTTTCTTAAACAAAATGGAAATTAAGGAGATAATCACGAAACTAGGTACTTGTAACTATTATGCCTGGTCTTGTCAGGTACAATCAATTTTGGACAGTAAGGATTTGTGGGAAGCCGTTGAGGACGGGCGGACCGAAACGGTACTGGAAGATTGTAGTGCAGAGGAGAAAAAGCAAAACAAGAAGGCCCTCGCCTTTATCAAGAGATCAGTGGAAGACATCCTTCCAGAGATCGTCGGCCATCTTAAGCGCATGAAGGAAGCATGGGAGTGCATTTGTAGTGAGGGACGAGTTACGGCAGCTACTGATGATGAAGGCTCTCATGCGGATAGAGAAGGACAACACTGAGAAAATTAAAGCTCGTTTAGTGACCCAGGGGTATAATCAAGTGGCTGGTTTTGATTTTTCTGAAACATTCAGTCCTGTTGTTAATAGAGATGAAATAAGAGTAATGTTTGCATTGTCAATCGAAATAACTGGTATTGTCATCTCATTGATGTAAAATGTGCTTACCTTAACAGTGAGATCAAGGAAGACATTTATATAAAGCAGCCTGCTGGTTTTGTTGATAAGAATCACACGGAGTTAGTTTGTAAGTTAGACAAAAGTATGTATGGGCTTAAACAAGCAGGGGGGACTCGAATAGGCATCTGCATAATGTATTGGCAAAGTTAAAACTAGATAGAGTAGTTGGTGATAATTGTTTGTATGTTCACGAGTGCAAGCAGTTATTTTTGACTGTTTATGTTGATGATGTAGGTATCTGGGGGAAGCACTAAAAAGTGGAATACTTTATCAAACTTTTGTCTCAGAAACTTGAAGCTAGAATCTAGGTTTCCCCTCAAATTTTTTATCAGTCAAATTGGAGAGAAAAGATCATGGATCTGTTAGGATGAGTCAAAAAATTATATAAAGAGTTTACTTTTAGACCATAAATTCGAAAATTGTAAAGGAATTAGAACACCACTGTTTGTGCCAACAAAACATAAAGATGTACCAAAACTCAGTGTCGATGGACCTTTTGATGTAACAACATTTAGTAGAGCCATAGGTAGCATGAGATATATTGCAAATATTACCCACCCTGACATAATGTTCTCTATATGTAGACTTGGTCAAAAGAATGAGAAACCAACAGCAGAAGATTGGAAAATGTTATACATTTACTGCGATATCTTCAACATACCAAAGAAATGTCCTAGTGCTATAGAGCAACTAGAGAACCTGTTAGAGCATATGTAGATGCAAGTTGGGCTAGAGATATTGATAATCCAAAGTATATTACTGGATATGTAATTTTGTTAGGTGGAACCGCTATAATTTGGAAAAGTGTCACTCAAAGTAGATTTGCTGCAAATAACAATGAGGCTGAGGTTGTGTCCATGGTGAGTGTTCTCAGTGATCTTAAATGGTTGATTGTACTTCTGATAGATGTTGGTCAGGAGAGATTCATGTCTCAAACACGTACAGTATATGCAGACAACATATGGGGTATTGTTACTAACCAAACGTTCGTAAAGTGTTCATCCATATGATTCTCATCCATCACAAACTTTAATTTGTTTGTGTTAGTTGAGAATCTTACTATTTACTCCATATGCATAATTGCTCTATGCACATATAAATATTCATTGATTATAGACACTCTTTGGAAACTATAAACTCTGTGACAACTGCAAGTTCCATGACATTGATTAATGAACGCACTCTATATGTACATTCCGTGCGCCGGCTATATAAAGAGCCGCGCTCAAGCCACATTACCTATTGTCTGCAGTTTCACTTCAGGGGTCATACGTGATGACACTATGGGGTTGAGTCGTTGTGTCGTGCGACATGAAGTCGCTTCGCTGCTTATAGTATTATCAGCTCATCATTGAACATATTTGTGTATCTGTGATACGGTGAACTTTTTGGAAAATGATTTCTTATATGAAATCACTCAACTGCTGCGCCATCCAAATACATGGCACATCACTCGCAGCAACTCAGCATTGAATGTATTTGTTCACGAACATTCTCTAGTTTCAGTTACTTCCTGCATGCTACAAGGCTGAAGCAAGGAAGACTACTCTACGGAAGACCAAGGTAACATCGCTGCGCCAGCGGAGGAAGGCTACTAACAAGATCTTCAAACTACTAAGTATTCATTCTCGTAACAACGAGAACCGCATTTAGAATCAAGAAGTACTTGTTCTAATGCACCACAAAATCCTGCACAATCCTATGGTTTTCACAACCACTATTAATACTTAAGCAGGTATTATTGCAAATGAACTTTCGTAAGTGACGGGGGGAATATTCTCAAAAACGTGAGTCTAGCGAGGGTTTTTTTTGTAGTGCAGATCAATTACGATCGCACCTCAATTTTGCTGGCATACCATATTGTAATTCTGTATTAATTGGGAAAAGGGTTATTCAAGGGGAATTTACATAAACAGTTGTTTATGCTTTATGTTCTTAATTTATTCTGACTCCGTAGAAGCTACCATTCTCAGAGTGTTGGTTGCCCACAACAACCAACTTCAACTTTGTAAATACAGGAGACAATTTATGTAGTTCTTCTTCTGTAATTTAAGGAAATTGTATGTATACTTCGTTTATATGTATAAATGTGTGTTTATGAATCTGAGACGTTTTATACAAGAATCGCTTCTCATCCTTAATCTATTTAGCTCGTTGAAACGATACGAGTCCCAACATGTCCTCTCCTATGTGTACGACGAATGGTTATTCGTTCGTAACAGGTATTCTGAACGAGAAGGTATTTCAAAACGAGAGGGAACATCAACAAGGACTAGGCACTGTGATGTTGGAACCCCAAGTGTTGCCATCTGCTGTGGAAGGAAATTTTGTCAAATTTGAGTATATCGACACTGGGGAAAATGTAGCGGATATTTTAACTAAAATCCTGCCAGCTCCGACTACTGCTAAGTTTGCTAGTATGTTGGGATTAATGTAAAATTTCAATGTTATCTAAAGTTTTTTATGTGCTTATGTATTTCTTATGTGTATGTATACTGTGACTTGACAATTTGTTTCTCTAAAAACTACTACCAAAAGAAAAATCTCACTGTTTATTGCGGGGCCGAGAGGAACCTCCGGTCATACGGACAGAGGGAGCCAGTTACTCTCTGAGGCAGGAACACGTAGCAACAATCAAATTATGCGGCAAGAAACCTTCATTCTTGTATTGTTTTAACACAACCCATTTGTATCCTACATTCATATTTTCCATGATGATTAACAAGGATATAAACTATTTCAAGTATTAATTTGAAAATTTTCAAACCGGCGCATTTTAAGAAATTATAAGTCAAAAGTTTGATTTTAAACCAATTAATTTTTTTCTTCTTGACCTACTTCATACCGTAACAAAAAGGAAATCAAACAGGTTAAAAATATAGTGTAGTGGCTCACATTCACCTTTCTAAAATCTTAATTTCCTCTGCTAGCTGTGTTTCTCTCAACCGTTTTTGAGCTGTCTACACTAGGCGGTTTTTAACCACAAAGACGTAAACTTTATTCACTTTCTATTTTCAACGACCGAAATCATCCCTTTAACATTTCCAGTTCCCACACTGGTGTACCGCCGACCGCGCCCAGGTGCTGGCCGCTGCGAACCCTCTCACACCCACGCAGCTTATTGTATTCCTTTTAAAACCATAAAACTTTTCTACTTGCCGCGCCCGCGTCTAGCCGCTGCTTGTCTAAACCTGCCAACTGATGTGACTTCCTTTGCTTTTAAAAACACTTGGTAAATTTCCGTTGCGCTTTTATTCTCTGCCCATGAACTACGCGTTATTTACCAAAACAAATAAGTTGCGAACCGCTTCTGTTTGAATTTCTTTCTTGGCATGACGGGGTTCGTCGCACAATCCAACGGTTGAAAAACTTTCTCTCGTTCCCTCCTCACGACTTACTCGTAACGGTCGCAGAAACCCTCCGCTTAAAATACATGCTAATTGAAAATAGTTTAATAAAGTTGACTATAATTTTTGTAATTAATCAAATCTTACAATATCGAAGTAGCACTTTTTCGCACTTCATTCTTATCCCTTTAATTTTTCATGTATTCAAATCGCTTTTTACCAATCCACTTATAGTATCTTACATTAATTTATAATTCTGATATTTTTCTCTATTTCAATTACTAACGTCAGTCTTGTGTAAACTTGAGCTGATGTCGACTTTCCCTTTTTGATGACATAGCACGGTAGATAGTAGAAGTACACTCGCCTCCTCGTGGCTAGGGACGGGCAACATTATTCAATGACCTCTCATTGAATCATGGCTAAGAGGTGCAAAATCAGCTCAAACAGCTTTAGACTATAGTACCATTGGCTTAGAGATTTAAAAAACCAAGGACATAACTGTTTTGAAACTTTGGTGACTAACCCCTTTCTGTGTAACAAACAGTGACAAAGGAGCGAAGCATAAGCTTTGCTTAGGCACTTGCTCTTTAAGAAATTTTTAAATACTTCATTTGGCTTACAATAAAACTGGAAAATTTGGAAAATATCGAAGTAGATATTCGCACAACTTGTGAAATTATGGAACCCACTGCAGGCTTACTATTTTTCCAAGTTGTGAAAATAGCGGTACACTGCGTCACTGATATTTATTTTGGGTTAAAAAAAGACAATTTACAGCTCTTTCCTCCTAGTAGGATCTTTTGAGTTCTACTTTCTTTTAAAGTAAGACGTTTTAACAGATGGATTCAAAAATTACGTTTACACTGCGAAGTGATCTGTAAGTAAAATTCCATTTGAGTTTTTATGTCAGTCCATACGGATTTGTTTATCAATTTTTCGAACTTAAGTTTATTTTAATCATTAATAAATTCGTGGCAGATTTCAATCCCATGCAAAGAGTTTCATTTTAATTTAAAATCTTACGTTAAATAACATTACCCTGATTCAGATTGTCTTCATATGCTTACTAAACGTAAAAACCGTCAGACCACCCTCGTGGCTCATACATTGGCGCTACGGTGCCCGATGCAGGACGATTCGCTCGAGAATTCAAACCCGTCTCTGTAACCTTTATATTTTCTCCTATTTGTCTTACAATTCAGTAGTAGACTACGCAACTAGTGCGATTAGCGAGCCTGACGTGGGCTCACTATTTCCGCAACTTGTGCCAATTGTGAATGCACCGTGGTGCGATCTGGGCGCGATTATTTGCACGAATTGTGCCAATAACGATATACTGTGGCAGCTCGTGAACCGGACAGTGGCGCGGCCTAGCCACGGTTAGTTGCACGAGTTGTGGCCAACGCGATTCACTCATAGAGTTAAATATAAATAGAGGCAATAGAGCAAAATAGTCTTTGCTGAAGATTGTCCTCGGGAATATGAGACAGAAGTTACTAAGAGAAGTCACCCTCTCGCTCACACTTCCACTTGGAGGGACTACTGTGCAACGACTCGTGAGCAGCAGTAAGCAGTCAGTGAGGGGAATCAAGTTCCCCACCTAAGGCGGTGTGCGAGAAAGACAGAGAACTCACTCATCGTTTTGACCTCCGGCCAACCGGCACGTAAAACTGTTGGGTCTCTCTATGTATATAGTAATGAAAGATTAATTCATTACGTTAAATTAAAAAGTATTAGGAAAAATATTAAAAGAAGTATGAAAATAAACCATTGTGCACCCGAGGAGGTTCGATGTTTAGAGAACCGCACTTGAAGCACAAAAGAGGCGGTTGATGGGGTCGAGGGAACGACCGTTCCTAAGATTCGTCTGTATACTACCATAAAAGTATCCCTCGAGGAGGATATGTTCTACGCAGTAGCTCGCGGGGAGCGAAAGATAAAGATGGGAAAATTACAATAGAAGGAGGGCAAAATTAACCAGATAGAGTCTTGGCAGGAACTTGAGAAAGGCGAGAGTAAGAACGCTTTGGAAATTCAGGATAACGGTACTGGGTTATTTCGAGACAAAACCCAGAATCACAAGCAAAGCCAAAAAAAGGGTAAGGCAGAAGACAGAGGAACACATTAGGGGTAGCGAGGATTGACATCGAGCATGACAGTGGACAAGTGGCTTTGGTCATTGAAGACAATGCACAACAGAAATGACTGATGGAACGCAGAACTAACCAGAGGACAAGTGAATGCGCATGGAGGAGAGAGTTCAGAATTTCTCTTAGAATGTAATGAAGTGTCAAATGATGAGGAAACATGAACGTCGTACATGATTAGGACAAAGGAAGGCAAGGGCAGTGGTCCTAAGACACATAGATCCCGAAAAGGGGCGGAAGCAATGTATTGTGTCGTGGCGATGTTGGAAAAATACTTAATAGTGTCGTTAAAAAGGGGACTTTGCTGTTCGTCTAGGACGAGCCTACGTCACTAGAAATCAACCAATCGGAATTACTCCACGTGGAGTGTGGGAAACCTAATTACTGGCCTAAAATAGCAAGTGACTTAAGGAAGGACGTGGTTGTCGTCTTCAAGTTTTGAGATGCTGCGGAAACACCAAATTTAATGGAATGCGCGGAAGCGCTCAAGGCCAGAGAGGAGAGATCAGATCGTTATTATCAGAGAGCATTAGTAGATCAGATCACTCTGACTATCACATCGAGATGATCACAATTGTCATCACTAAGTTCACTTGAGCATCATAATTACGGTTTATGACTCAGTTAACTTATTGGTGAGTAGAACGAGTAACTCGTGTTCTTATTAAATGATCAACGGATCATTAAGTCATAGAGTTACTTTGCTTTTCGGATGATTCTCGCAGTGCATGTTCGATACGAGTTACGGAACTTTATTAAGTGAACGAAATGGCTAAGAAGTGTATATAGGCTATTGAAATACCTTCGAGTCAACTGGTTTCAACACTAAATGGTTTTCGAGGGCCGGCGCTAGAGCCAACTGGTCGTCGGTATTTACCAGCAGCAGTACGACGTGGAAGCAGAGACCACGAGGGGTTCTGGGTCATTGATCCCAGAGACCGGGCACGCTCTCGAGGTTTGGCGATTGGCAGTTCATCTCTAATTGTTCTTTAGAGTAAAGGTAAACTGGCATGACTGGCTGCGCCAGACAAAAGTGACTATGATTACCAGAACTTAATTAAGCGTGTGCTTCGTTACCAAGGACTTCTGATAAAAAGTGGTATGCATTGACAGTTATTAGAGACAACCTAGCTTTGTTTTGTAATTAATACGTGTCCAGTAATTTAGTATGAAGTCAAATATGTAGGGACTGGTAATCTACCATCCCTTCATTGTCAAAAGATATATTATGTTTAAGAAACATTTAATTTTTTAGGGGGTATTTCGGATGATTATGTGTACAAGTAGTGTAGAGGACTAGTATTAAGTGATGCCTGTATTTAGTTCATTAAAACCTGTTTTATCGAAGTTGTAGGTTTTCTAAATGCCGTAATATGTGCATTTTATAATTATAAATGAGTAGAATACCGCCCTTCCTAAATCAATCCATTATTTTAGTCCGAGATTATGGTGAATGCTGAGTGGGCCAGGTAGGGAATGGTTACCATTGCACCATCTAATTATATATATTCTAACGACCCAGTTTCGTTAGAGAATATTATGGGCTTATGTAGAAATATATGTGAGTAAGAATAGTTCAAATAGAGACAAAAAACCAATAACACCGATTTGAACGAGGCGCCAAGAAAGGTGCGTTCTGCGAGTTGTAAGATACAGACGTAAGATTTCGAAATTCAATTGTAAGAACTAAGAAAGTGTGAATACACCTTATGAAGTTAGTGACGCGAAACCATCGGAAGAGACGATTGATTGGCGGAATGCGCTGTGCATGAATTTTAGGAGTGGGGATTAGTACCGAGAAGGTGGAAACACGACAGGTATCTGTCTCATTCGTACGCGAGACATCAGAAGAGACGGTTGACTTGCTCATTTGTACGCGAGTTCATTATCGCGCAGACCATCAGCGGGGAGAATCACGTTGCAGTCGTACGTGAATTATTGAAAGGGGACGAGCCGGTCCGAATTTCTAGTAAAGGATCAAAACGTTGATTTTGAATTCGGTAATTTCGAGAAGGCGTAAAGACGCAAGTTACGAAATTCAATTTTTGTGATATTTTATCACAGTCGAAGTTATTAAGGAACGGCCGAGTACAACGCAAGTTAAACGCGTAATAATATTTTATCAAGGGCTCCAAGTGAAGCCAGCAACGTATTGGAAACGTTGTCTTACGAATCCGGAAACAGTCGCACGTCGGTGATTGAAAGAATTTGCCGCAAAGCAAATCGGAACGAGGTAGCACGGGGAAGTCGTCGTGTTAGAAGCAGTCGTTGGTCAAGGCTGGACGGGCTCAGAAGCAGCTGTTGCAGCCTGTGTTGATGAAAAAGAGGTGGATCTAGCCGTGGTGGTTGGACACCATTTCGAAGAAAATACGCTGGTTGTGAGTATACGTCTCTGTGAGGCGGACATTATACGAAGTGATTTCGTTAATTAGGGACTCATATTAAATTTTGTTATTCGGTGAAAACAAGTATCTTGCGAAAGAGAAAGTTTCATTGGAGTTGAGTCTGTCGCAGTCATTGTAAAAATTGGGGTTTGTTTCAAGAACAAAGAAGAGAAGAAAAGGCATTAAAAAAAGAACTGTTAATTGAATGTCAGAAGAGAAGATTTAATTATTGCTCATTTCGTGCTTGCTTTGATATTTTTTTACCATAATTTGTTGTATAAATGATAAATGTAAATGCGCGAATCCAGAAAATGAGCCCAAAGTAATATTGCGCAATCAGTTGCGAGGGATTTATATTTTTAGTTTGTATTGTGTGGGTAGTAGAGTCGTGTATTCTTGTAAATGTTCTATGTATTTTTTGTACCATACAATTTTCAGAATAAATTGTGGTAATGGCATCAGAAGTACCGAATCCTTATTTTATAACTATCTTAATGCACGTTTGTTGTTCACAACCAACGGGAAAAGGGTGCATTAGAATATATACATTGGCAGAATTGAAATTTAATTTTTTATAATGATGAATAGTTAGTCGCCTCGGCTAGCTCTACCTCCGATTGCCACTAGTAATTGGGTTCGTCATTTTATTACCTAAGGAAAAAACCATTCTGGGGTTCCACATGTAGGAAAACGCTTTGTGACGAATTAACTTATTAACTTTAATAATACAATCATGTACAATAATAATAAAACCCTCATGCAGTCCCCCTAAAAGCACACGTCACTCCCTACCAACGTTAACATAAACACTCGGCCATTATCGCCGAATTCGGCTTCAACACAACAATTAGGACTTTTAAACAGATTTAAATTCTAACATAAACATTAAAAATTTCTCCTTCAACAAAAAATAAACAAAAACAGAATTCACATGAACTCTCTCTTCTCAAAAATAGGCTGTTACATTTATGACACATAAAAGAGATAATTAGACGGAGTTCTCTTGTGACAATTGGCCTCTCTTCGCAATAATCAAGTCAACAGTTTTAGGCCTCTTTTTACAACAAATTCCGCACTAGTCTTCTCGCACAAGCGCATTACGACTTGGGTTGGACGCCACCATCTGTCGTGCAAATACCTCATTAGATGACCAATTAGACCAAATAGTGGTGAGTAGAGGGTGCGTTGACCTCGCAACGCCGGTCACGCTCCCATCTCGGGAAGGTCCCTTGAAGGTGACGTCACCAGCGACGGCTCCCCCGGTGGTGACTCCTCTCGTTTAGCTGACTGTTCGGGTGCCTTCAGGTGCAGCGTCGGCCTGACCTCGGTCTCTCAGAATAGCTTGCTGGAAATTGTTAGCCCAAACTAAAGGTTCTGATCCGGACAATACCGAACTCAGGACTCTCATCTGAGGTACTCTATCGAACTAATCAGTTAATTTTAATCTAACTGAGTCGCGGCTCTGCATTCAAGCAATCTACCAGACTTGTTCGATGCTCCCAACAAAAAAATCGACAGTAGTGAGCCGCGCGCAGCATCTTCAAAAAATGAAATGCTGGTGATCAGCGAAAAAATCTCGAAATACTGGTCTGCGAAAAATCTTCAAAAATAATCGGAATAATAATGAGGCAAAAACCTCGAAACACTCGTCTCAGAGTAGTAACGAAAATGTCCGCGAAAAATCTGCTGTAATGTGATGTAAAAATCTCAAATAATGGGCTGAATCTTCATTTGCCATTCCTTAAATGGGTTTCATCCCTTCCTACTCCTCTTTTTCCACTTCCCAAGTCTTCCAATTTTGAATTTCACGTGACGAAAAGCTTCCAATACCAAAACTGTTCCACCTCCCGTGCCTAAATTCTGATTGGGGATTTTGAGTATTTTTCAAACAATCTTTAACTGCTCTTTTGCAACGCTTTTTTTAAACAAGTCGCAACTTGCTTCTTCCGCCGCGCGTGTTCTTTTAACGTTTCTCAGTTATACTACCAGGGTGGTTCGCCTTCCCACACCCCCGCTTGCCTGAGATTTCTATACCGCAGTAAAATATTTTCCAGCAGGTCCCAGCTTGTTGCGGCGTGAGATCACTGCCCCTCGCCAGATGTGAGTGGTTTCTTCGTCGTATTGCTCAACGGTGGACTTTTAAATTTTGTAGATGAGGAGGCTCTCCTCCCCCGCTGATGTTAAATGCCCGAATTATGTTAATAATTATTAAATTATTTAAATATATATACTTATGGGAATTTCCTCCCATAATTCCCATACTCCGCCCTCGAAATCCCCGCCCACTTGAAGTGCGCCTTGCTTCCGAGGAAGTGCATAGCCGTGGCTCAGGCCCGCGCGCGACAATCACCGCCTGACTGCGCCGCCCAATGGCCTGCCACGGTGACGGCGGAGGCGGCGTACTGGTAAGGAGTGCGATGAGGGAGAAGAGGGGAGAAAACTTTGGGAAAGAGAAGAAAGCAATTGAGCTGGAAGCAAGAAGTAGTGAGTTCCTGGCCACTTGCGGTAGTGGATCACTCGACGGTGGGCACTGCTTCCCTTCGCGGTGATCACTCGTGCAGCCAACACGCGATCGAACGACGCTCCGAGGAGGACTCGAGCCGCAAAACGATGCGAGTAAGCACTGGGCACTACCCGCAAGGTAGTCGAGCAGGTTTTCGGCAGTACACGCAGGAGCCGCACACTCTCGCCTCCCGCGTGACACGGTGTGCCACCATACCCTTGGGATTGGTGGGGAAGCCGACGGGAGACATCTGGAGACAGCACTCCGCAGTGAACGAGAGACGTTGCCGGCGCCGAGGACGAGGGATCTCGCCTACACTTAGCGCGATACCACGGCGCGTCCGGGGGACGTGGTGAATCGAACCACAACAGCGGCGGATGCACGCCGACATCTGGCGGTCTACCCGCTTGTCCGAAGGCTACCGCCTTTCCGAGGACGCAGCTGAAGTGCTGTCTTTTCCTGATTCAGGAAGAAGAAACCTTGCGAACAGGAAAAGCACTTGATATTTGTTACTTTATTTGATTTGTTTTATGTAGGAATAATCAATGTTTAACTTGTTGCCGCTTGTTCCTTGTCTTGGAGTATCATATAATCCTCCTTCCGTTGCTGTATTGCCGGAGGTTCCTCTCAGCCCTGACAACCTAACGACTATCGACAAGATTTCTAGTAGCGGACATTGTGTCGAGTCACTATACACACACACACACACACACACATATATCTATATATATATATATATATATATATATATATATATATAT
>NNCF01125822.1:538098-572747 GCA_002313205.1 Laupala kohalensis
TGTGTGTGTGTGTGTGTGTATGGGTTCACTGCGTGGTAGCTAGCATTCCTATAATAAAGTCCGAAATATTTTAAAACAGCAGGGAGTAGTATCGTGTAAGATTAAGCGTTATGTTGTTTAACGTACAATTTGAAAACAAAATGAATCCATGTAATATATAGGAGTGAATTCTGCCACGAAGTTCCACATGATTGAAATAAACTTAGGTTACAAAACATGAGAAAGAAACCCGTATGGAGTGACATAAAACCTAAAGTGGAATTTCAGTTACTAGAGAAATACACATTGTACACATTCGAATACTAAGAATCAATGTATTAAGTAAGTCTTAGATTAAAAGAAAATAAAACTCAAAATATCCTACTCGGAAATAAGACCATTTATATCGCCTTTTCCCCCTTAAATACATGACTGTCTTCCTAGCTGCCACGCTGTGCCATCTCTCGTACATATAATTGCACTCAGAATTCTCTCGTACATATAATTGCACTGTGCGCTCACAATTGGCAAAAGTTGTGGAAAAAATGAACACATGTCAGATTCGCTAATCGCACAAATGTGGGAAATAATAAGCCCATTTAGAGGGTTCGCTATTTCCACAACTTATGCAAATATCATCAGTCACGTCATATAGCATATCATTGTAAAGATCATTAAAAGTTTTGTGTAGAGCCGTCTTGGTGTGTTTTGATTTAACTTTACATTGTTGTAACTTCCAAGCGGGTTGAAACTTTACAATAATATTCGGTACCTTTCTTAATGTATATGATGGCTACCATCCGACAAATTTTCATAAAAATCTGAGATGGTAATGTAAAAAATCTATTAAAACTGTTGATTTTCCGAGTAATGACCCAATTCGTAACTAAGCGATGGCAAAAAGTTAATTCACTCGCCACATTAGACAATTTGTTATTGACCATTATTCTAAAACAAATGAGTTTTCAGGAATCGGAAGCGAGCTTGGAATCGACGCAAAAAAATAATGGAATCGAGATCAGAATCGAAAAAATGCAACATTGTCATCAGTACTTCAATCTAATTAAATCTTTTTGTGTGGTAATTTTGTAAAAGTACTTTTGGTATGTACTACTAATAATTAAATTAAGTATTTAGTTATATTTATCCCAAAATGACAAACTTTCTAGCAGTAGAGCAGCATGGAAAATAAAGATACGAAAAACCTCTTCTAGTAGAAAATCGGGTTATGAATTATAGATGAGAGAGTGACTACCCGGGGGGAATCTCGGCAGAAGGTACTGAAAATGTTATAATGTTTTTGAAGGAGAAATATTCTTGATGTCACCTTAATGTGTAAAAGTTATGCAAACACGTCCGCCTGAAGGAAGTGTTGACCCTTGAGAGGAAGGTTGAGGAGAACGTATCCGGAATGGGAACAGATTCTAAGTTGATCTTTCTGTTTACGTGGTGAGATTTACAGAGACCCTGGTAGAACGAGAAATTGGTGACTGGAACCTGGGTTCGTCAAAACGTTTTGAGGATAATAGTTTACTCGGAGTCGAAGAATTTGCTTACCCTTCACATAAGTCTATAAATCGATTTTAATCTTAACATTTTGCCCTATGTAGTTTCCATTTGGTAAGTTATTATTATTATTATTTTATTTTCGTTTTACAGAATAATTCTTAAATAGATACTCTGTGGGTGAACCCCTGAATGTAGCATTTTACTGATTTGAGGTTGATTGATAATATTATTCAATTTTTCTACAATTTGGGAATTTTCGTTCGATATTAAGAAATTGGTATCTGCGTTCGTAGTTATGAAAATATGAAAATTGTGTGTTCTTTGTGAATCTTATTTCTCTGAAATGATTAAAGACTGTGTAAAATGAATTGTTATTTTTTCAATGGTTGGTTGAATAACATAGTAATTACATTTATGTTCTATAATTAACAAAAATATGAGTGTTCGAAATGTATTTATCAGAGTGTAAAATTAATGAAAACCAGTGATGCTTAGAAAAGAAATTTTGAATAAATCTTATTACGTGATTTAAGAGTAAAAGGTAGTCGGGAAAGGTGAAGTGAGGCCAAAGACGATTTAATACGTTCCTCTAAACTTGTAGTTACGTTTTTGAGATTGTTTTGAAGTTCGCGACATTCGTGATTCCAAGCCCAAAATTCCTGACAGTATTAGCATGAAGTATTTTCCAATATTTTTATACAAGTTTCGATTTTTTTGTCTATCAATCGATTATAATGAAACTTAGAAGAAAAAATGTCAATAACATTGATATAAAACTTCAGTTAAAATTTAACTAAGAGCGGATTATATTTAGTATTTTTTTGCATTGTTTTGTCGCGTATGTTTGCCGTGCGTGCATGGGAATACGGTGATGATACTTGAACCAAGTGTGCAACACACTAAAGCACACTTTAACGATGATTGCTGAAGTCCCACATCATCTTGATTAGTTTGAATTATTAATTTTTTCCCCTTATAGTAACAAGTGGAAAATAGTGTAGGAAGAAGGGTTACATGTTAGATCTATCCTGATTACATCTACCTTCATGTAATCTAGGTGATATCTATCTTTATGAAATTTGAACAACGGGTTCGTGGGAGTCACAGCAGTAAGCAGTTTGTAGTTCAGTAGCTACGGATACAAAAAAGGCAAAAATCAAGGAAGAAAATATTGAAGTTTTTTCTCAATTGTTCCTTATGTTTCCGGAAGCGGTAAATCCGAATTTCAACTTCGTCACATTGTAAATTTTGTGCGTTTTGAGAAAAAATCGAATACCTTTGAAATACTTGCTCATTTTTTGAGATATAATTCGCACCCAGATAAAATACATTAGGTCTACATTTTCTTCAAATTAAATCTCTTAACAGAAGACATTCATACAAATTTCAGATTTAAAACATTTTAGGGGTTCTACCAAGTAAATTTTTAACGAGACTTGGTTTTATGTCTGAAGATAAGACCACCAAAATCGAGATTTAAATATATATGCAAGGGGTCTCTACCGAGCTTTAAAATGTCAAAATTTCAATATTGCCATCGGTTCAGGAACCAACCCTAACGAAGTTGGGAGATGCAAATGAACACAATTCGCAGTGGCCACTTCGTTGCATGTATGGAAGCACGCGGTGAATCAATTGAATATGGATAGCCCAGTCACTGATTCGTTTTGATTCAATGAACTTCTTAACTGAAATTATCATTTCAAAGTAGTCGATCCACATTTTTGCCGTGTGACCGCAAAACGGCAAGCGAGAAAGAAGTAAGGAAATTTTAAAACATAAGAAAGAAATCTACTGCAATCGTAGCAATCGTGTTGATGTTGTAGAAGTCCATTTGCATTCCACTGGAGGATTCTTAGATCTTTAGACATTAAGATTACTATAGCGGTTCTGTTGTTTTTTCAATTTGATAAGTCTATCAAGTACATTTTCGTTAAACTTCACTTGTTTTTGCTGTTGTTGCAACATCACCGCTAATTGATCAATATTCTGTTTTTTTTGTTGTGATCCATTTACGACTTGAGCATACGATATATTCGCCTGCGCTTGCTTAGGTTCACTGATTGTGATATTTGTAGTTTTATATCTTCTTCCTTTTTCAGGTAATTTTTTATTAGTAACTTTGTTTCTCATTTCTTGTAACGCTATTGCTGTACTACATCCTCTATAATTAGCTGGGTGTGCCTCCCCACAGAGTATGCACTTGACTTGAGTGTTAGAGGGTTTTGGGCACTCTCTTATATGGTGTTTCCCTGCGCATTTAACGCATCTTGATTCCCTTCCACAGTATTTTTGGATACGGCCGTATTCTTGACAAGTTTAGGTTTTTTGAATGTCTCAATAGTCACCCGCTTGTGCATAATTTCTTTAATTGCATATATTATTTTGATGTATTCATCCATACTTAAAGTTAATACAAACAAAGCTAATGAAGTCTTATCTTTTCTTCTAAAGATCTGATGGACTTCTAGTATTTTAAATCCTTTTTTTGTCAATTCAGGTTTTACAAGTTCTGGTTTACACGTTTGATGTAGGTGTCTGACAACCACTTTGGTTGGTCTAATTCGTTTATCCTTGAACAAATACCATTCCAGTTTCATGTTTTTCACAACTTGTGTTAGATTCCTATATCCTCTTTCATCGTTAGTGTTTCATTTGACATTTCCTCCAGCAAGCATGGTAGCCTGGAATTCTATTCCGTCTCTTAACATGTCCGTTAAGTTTTCTTAATTGTTTAGTTTAGTGATAATCACTGGTGGTTGTTTTTTTAATTTGTTTATTGCTTTCTGTGATCTGTGGTTTATGTTTGTCATTAGTTGCGAGTTGAACTGCTTCACGGGGTGAGGTGCTTGCTTTGCTTTTTTCGAGTTCTTTAATCTGATCCATTCAGTTGCCTTACTCAGGTCTTCTTCGTCAGTGTATTATTTTTCACTTATTTTTTGTTTGTTTTCTTCATTATTAGGTTCAGTAGGCATTGTATTCGCAACTTTATTTTCAAACATTTGCATCTGTTATTTGTTAAACCATAGTTTGCAGTTTTCCCTCTCTTGTTTTTCATGGAGCCAAGCATTATAAAGAGCTTGCTCATTTTGGCTTCTTGCTTGATTTTCTTGAGAAAAAAAAGCCACTGCTCTTCCTCGGCTTCTGACGCCTCACTTGTCATTGGTTTTGGTGAATTTTATTTTTGGTTGCATTCGTCGATCTGTATGGTGATCGCTGCAATGTCGAGTTTTTTCTAAACGGATTAACATCATTTTCATTAATATTTTTGACATTCATATTTCTTCCCACGAGTAGTTAAGATAATGTCTGTCCATTCATGCAGAGCCCCGCATGCGCAGATAAGGCTGAGTACCATGAGAGGTCGCCTGGTATCCCAAGGGCATCGTTCGCAGCACTATTCCCCAGTACCATTCATCAATCGGCACGATAGCTTACACCTTGGCTTTGGTAAGGACATGAAGAATGTTGGGATGTACAAAGTAGTGAGTGGAAGGACTAAAGGATACGTACTAGGAAGACAGATCGTTGTGAGACACACTTAGACTTCTATACTGAGACCTGTCGGGCTTGGGAGGCCCTACCAAAAGCTACGCTACCGCCGGCATAGCCCTCAACTTCAAGCGCGCAAACATTTGCCACCCGCACGGACAGTGCTTCGATAAGGTGGTGTCTTCTGGGAGGGTTAAAATTAACATTGGAAACCCAACATATCGATATATGTTTGATTTCGGAAACACACTTTACAAATCAGATGTATATCAGATTTAAGGGATATCAAGTTTATCATGCATTACATCCACAATTTCGGCAAGAGGAGGAGCAGCAATTATAGTTAAAACAATATAATACATTAAAAAAGAGAAAAACATGAAACAGTCAAAGTACAAGCTGCGAGTGTAAATATTAAAACAGAAAAAATGAATTAACTGTAGAAGCCATGAATTCGCCGCCAAGACATAGGATACAAAAAGACGAATATACGCACTTCTTTAAAGCGTAAGGAGAAAAATTCATTGTTGGAGGAGACTTCAATGCCAAGCATATTCATAGGGGCTCATGTTTGATAACAGAAAAGGTTAAGAACTCTACAAAGTAGTAGTTACAACAAATAGAAAAAGGCATCCCACTGGCAAACCCACCTACTGGCTAACTGATAGAAAAAATGCCAGATCTTCTGGATTTCTTTATATCTAGACAGATTGCAATACATTATATTGAAATACAAGAAGAGGGACCAACATCAGATCACTGTCATATCTTGCTTACCATCATTAATACCACAATAACTAAACAACCAAACCTGACATTAACTAATAAAGTTACTGATTGGGAAAGCTTCCAGATAGAACTCAGCGGAAGGATAGAGCTGAACGTTCCAATCAAAACAATAGAACAACTAGAGTTAGAATCTGTAAAGCTCATGTTAGATATACAACAATTAGCATGGAATAATACTGCAATAAAATTACTATAAAAAGGGGGGAAATAATAGTGTAGTGGTCAACATTCTCCTTGTGAAAATTTTTATCTGCCTCGGCTAACTCGTTCTAACTAATTAAGTAAATGGGTTCGTAGTAATTGAAATAAGTGAATACCGCATACTGGGGTTTCTTAATACAGAAAAAACGCATAAAATAAATTGACTGAATCTTTTAATTACACAAATACATTTAAATTTAATTGCATGCTACACAGCCCCCAAAAATCACACGCCATTTCTTAATTACCTTAATAACACATCCCTTTACAAAGTAAACACTTACTTTAATTTTACATCGTCTCCTAAACAAACAAATGTCATTTGAATTAAAAAAAGAACAAGATAATTGGTACCGTTCATCTTTTAATGACCAATTTATTCAATTAACACAGGTAACAAGAGTTCTGAGCGTGAGTTTTCATTAATCTCCTCGAAGCATATTATCTTCTCGCTTGCAGCTAAAAAGTTAGAGGTGAACGCAGTCAACCTGGGGATTACCTTTTGATAGATGACAAATCAGTTTCAGTTGTGGTAGAAGTTGCAAGGCTCCAAACGGCATTAGAGCTCGAACAATGACCCTGTTCACCTCACATCTGTTCGTTCGCGCAATCGGTTGTCGCCCTGGCGTACTGCGTCAGCGCTCCATTCAGGAATTCAGGTCCCGTCTCGGAACTGCAGCGTCTCGATATTGCCACGAACAAAGTTGCACGTCGATTAGTTTTCGACTATTTCCTAACGGAAGAAGTTTCATTAACTTCAGTGTGCTTAATGAGATTCAAGCTGCCACCTCATGGCAACCTGAGCAGAACAAAACGTTGAGACCAAAAGGTCAAAAGTTCTTACAATACACGTGAAATAAGAAGAAAAACAACTCGATTCAATCATCAAAAACAACAACGTGATATGGTAAAAGAAAGAAAAAGCCAGAAAACAATAGCAAAAGTCCAGAACAAGAGAAAATAAAAATAAACTAAATAATTTGTCCCAACAATTGAAAAGGGAAATTCAGAAAATTAAAAATGAATCAATGACTAACAATTTAAGTGAATCAACTGATGAGCAAAGCACAGAGTGCTGACTTTGAGGGGTCACAAGTTACTAACAAGCTGCCAATAGACCAATGAAACAAATAACACTTATAAGAGAGGAAAATGGTTCTTGGGTAAGAGACAATAAACAGAAGGCGGACGTGTTTGCAAGGCATCAGGAAGATATTCCAACCTAACGAAGTACTGGAAATACTGGATCAACCAGAAATAGAACAGGACGTCCAAGAAATAGGTTTTGTTACACTAGAAGAAGTAGCTAAAGAAATAAAAGAATACCTAAATCCTAAGAAAACCCCAGGATTCGATCTGAGCAATGCAGAAATCCTAAAGAGACTCCCCAGAAAGGGTATTTCTAAACTTACGCAGTTGATAAATGCCACTTTCAGATTAAAGTATGTCTCTATTTTTTGGAACACTCCAGAAGTAATCATGATTCACAAACCAGGCAAACCTGTAAACGAAATAATATCATATAGACCCACATCTAATTTATTTGAAAAATTGCTCTGGAGGAGCATCAAGAAAATAATAGAGGAGAAACGACATGTTCCGGACCACCAATTTGGATTCAGAAACAAACATGCTACAGTCGATCAAGTACATCAAATAACTGATATAATTGAAAAATGTATGGAGGAAAAGAAAATATGTTATATCATATTTTTAGATGTGGCCCAAGCTTTGGACAAAGTCTGACATGAAGGCCTTATCATGAAAATAAGAAAATGTTTACCTGAACAGTATGTGCAGCTCTTAAAATTTTATATATCACAGCGGACCTTCAGAGTAAGGCAGGAAAATGAATATTCTGAACTAAAAACTAAATGCAGGAGTACCCCAAGGCAGTGTGTATGGACCGGTGCATTATTTGTTGCATACATGTGACATACCAGTCGCAGAGAACACCAAACTAGCGACATTTGCTGATGATACGGCCTTATTAGCGGTACCAAAGGACCATCGAAAAAACAACTGCCAATCTCCAAGGTGCAATAGACAGCACAAACGCTGGCGTATAAATTTAAATGAAAGTAAATCTGTTAATTTCACGAACAAAAAAAATTATTACTATCCTATAGTATTGAATAATATTACAATTCCAAATGGAAAAAAGCCAAATACCTGGGTCTAAATCTATACGCCAAGCTTAAATGGAAGGAACATGTCAAAAAGAAAACAAAAGAACTAAAGCAAAAATATAAAAGTATGTACTGTCTGGTGGGGAGGAACTCACATTTGTCTATAAGAACCAATGTACTGGTATACTAACAAGTTCTGAAACCAGTCTTGACATACGGTCTTCAGTTGTGAGGTTGTACCAAAGAAAGCCACGTTAAAAGCCTCCAAGTGTTCCAGAACCGAGTGCTGAGAAACATTGTCAAAGCTCCTTGGTATATTCTGAATGCTGATCTTCATCGGGAGCTCCAGGTGAGAACGGTCAAGGAAGAAATGAAGGAAGTTGCCAAGAAGCGCGCGGAAAGACTCCATAAACATACTAACATCGAAGTGCTACAACTGTTGGACAATCAAGACATAGTGCGACGGCTCAAAAGGACTAAACCCTTTGAGCTTGTGTGACATGTGCAATCAGTGTAAAAGCAAAGTGAAGTGCTGTATAGCCACAACAACGATGTGAGCAAGACATTTTACATGCTAGGATGGACCGCTGAGAAAATCAGTCCTATATAAAATACGTAATAATTTAAGTTAAATTAAAAATGTTATATAATCTTAAGATTAGGTGCATTTTTTTTTATATTATAACAAAATCGTAGCAAAAGTTTCATATCGAATTAAGAATTTCTTCTTAGTTCCTATTATTACACTTGATGAAGCTGCGAATCTCGATATTCCTAAATTAATCAACGATGTATCAATTCACAGAAAAAGTGAATATTTGCTTGTGCTTATTCTGCAAGCCTAGAACGGAGCTAAACCTCTGTTTCCATTCATGGGTTTAGAATTTTCCAAGTCGTTATTTTTACTTTCTCATATATGTAGGACACAAGTATTGTAAACGTGAAAAAAATCAAAAAGATTTTGACGGTAATATGTTTTGGTAATTCCTGATTCTTAAAAAGTGTTTTTTGGCATTACGTCCGTCCGTCTGTTCGTCTGTGAGCAGCAATTCTGAGTAAATAGATGAATTATTCAATTCATATTTCGTACTTACGATAGAATTTACTTGTTACCGATGCACGCCCTCTAAATCTTTTTCACTTTAATAAAAAAGGTACGTCACATGAAGGTCAAAGTACTCTTTTATATATTTCTCAAAAACGGCTCTTACGATGGAAGGCACAAAACACACATTATTGATTTGCAACCTCACCTGACTGCCAAGGACTTTACCCAGCACCGTTTACATCTAAGACCGTCTTGGAAATATCAATTGGGTTCACTTTTAGCTTCACGTCTCACCTCACATCATCCACGCGCCCCTTTATGCGTACCTACACCTCCTCCTTCTCCTACCTCATCACCACCTGCTCCACCTCCCTCTGCTCCTATCTCATCATCTCTTCCTCCTCCTCCACTCATCTCTTCTCATATCTCCACACCATTTCTTTCTCTGTCCCCGTTCTTTCACCTACTGCTTCTTCATCTCCTACGTCCTCAACTATTCCTACATTCATATTTCCTTCCATCCCATACTCAGTAACAACTTGCGCTCACCAATACGAAGTGGTAGATTTTCTGCAGTTAATCACACCGACACCGGTATTATTGTTTTGTGTATTTATATACCTCAATCAGATTTGACATATTTTTCCGAAACTTCGAAATTATTATAAAACATATTACACGTAAATCTACTAAATCTATCAACATACGTGGCGAATTTCAACATCGATATGATGAGTATATTCGACTTCGCACATTCACCAATAAATCGATTCATGAAACTTATCGTCTCATTCAACCTTATAACTACGATGAACAACTCCACTCGCTTCTCTCATCCATCTCAAACATTGCTAGATAAGATTATTGTCAACAATCAAATCTCGTATTTCTCTTAAATGTTTAGTGCCGGATACAGCAATCATCTTGCTCAAGTATTGACTATTAAAGATAAACTAACCACTTAAAATCCTTTACAAGTTTTCTAGAGAGTTTAATAAAACAAATCTATCCATAAATATAAATTAATTGCGTGTGGAAATTTGTTTATTGCTTCTTTTTAAGAAGTAAGTAAAATAACGAACTCAAATTCAATGTCCTCCAATTATAACCACCCACGTACCCAATTCTATGTTCACTCCCGAAACTAACGTCAGTGAAGTCAAGAGAATCATCAGCTCATTAAGAAACAAATTTTCAACAGGCATACATTTTATACCCCAGTTTATTGTAAAATTTTCGTCCCACCTTATATTAAATCCACTCATAAACATTTTTAATGGTTCTCTATCGGAATGGGAGTTTTCTATTTAAGAGAGCTAAAACAAAACCCTTAAATAAGAAAGGAAACAAACTTAGTTTTGGAAATTATCGATCAATATATCTACAATCCATTTTCTCAAAAATCCTACACAATATGTTCTCTAAGCGTCTTCTAGATATTTTATCAAAAAATAACATTCTCTCTGACGATCAACACGTAATAGGGTAATCCTTTCCCACTAATATATTTTCTGTCTTAAACAATGTCACCACATCTTTTCACCGTGGATAAAATCCTCAGTGCGCCTTCCTTAATTTATCCAAAGCATTTCATTTCGTCGATCACGAAATTCTCGTTTCAAAATTGCATTATTTAGGTCTTCGTGTATTCCACATAATTGGCTAACTTCTTATTTAAAACATAGATATCAGTGGTCGAAATATCCTATACTTAAAATAAAGTACTTCAGCATTGTCTTTCAGAATCAAAACCACTTACTTGCGAAGTTCTCCAAGTTTCAATTCTCGGCCCTTTACTCTTTTTATTTTATGTGAACAATGTGTCATCCTCCACATCAGATTGCGAAATGGTTCTTTTTACTGATGACACTAATTTACTATGTAAACACGCCAACACTGAAAACATTTTGTGAAACCTCTCGGCTAGGTTCCATGCAAATCGCCTCATTGTAAGCACTGACAAAACAGTGTCAATGTCATTCTACAATATCACAAAATCTTTACCCAAAGTTTCTCTTTCCTTAAACTGAACACAACTAGAAACTTTTACTAATACAAAGTTTTTAGGTCTCCATATTTAAGACAACCTCAAATGGAATTGTCACGGTGAAAATCTTAATTCCCAATTAAGCAAGACGTGTTAAGCATTCCGATACTTTGTTAACGTAGTTAGTCCACTTTTTCCCGTTGCGTAAATTTTGCAAATGTTTACTCCCATTTACGTTACGGTATTATCATCACGGGCAACTGCAGTCTGAGCATTCAAACTTTCAGAATTCAAAAGAGGATAGTTCGGATTATGTGTAAATCTCACCTCCAAAACTCTTGTAAAACTTTATTTAAGGAATTAAATATCTTAACAATTCCCTGTTTTTATATTTATGAAACGGTCGTCTTTCTAAAGACCGAAACACGGAAGTGCCACTCTTGCTTCATTTGAAACTATCTCGTTCACCAACACAATACTCGACATTGCAATAATATTCATCGTCCTAGATTGTCAACAAAAGTCCATATTATTCGGGAAACTTTCTATATAATTCTCTCCTCAAAAATAAAAAATATATTATGAAATTGAATCTATTCAAATCCGCGGTTAAAAGCTACCTCCTGCACCATTGCTTCTACAATATAATAATAATAAATTTATTGTCACAAAAGCAGTATGACCACGTGGAGGTCAATAAACTAATTTACTCTCCGGAAGCAAGCAAGGGACCATCCTATCAATTCCGATCAAGGGCCCTGAGGCAAACGAGGATTCAAAACTTTAAGCAAAAATCTCTAGATAAGATAGAAAGTTAGCTACGAGTTATAATGTCAATATGTTAGTAATTTAACACAAAAAATTCATTTTACATGTACAAATTACTATCGAACTATAAATAATTCTGAGTGTAGCGTTTAAAAATCATAAGAATTGAAACTAAATTCACGATTTATTGTTACAATAAACACGCCTTAGAGATTATTTTACAGTGTCATGGGAAGGGGAGGGGTGATGATGAGGTAGGAGCAGAGAGAGATGGAGGAGGGGGAGTTGATGAGATAGGAGCTGACAGAGGTGGAAGAGAAGGTGTAGGAGTGGGTGAAGGAGCAGGAGGAAAATATGGGGTCAGATGTGAAGCTAGGAGTGAACCGCAGTGATGTTTTTCAGACGGTCTCAGGAGTAAACCGTACTGGATAAACTCCTTGGAAGTCAAGTGTTGTTGCAAATAAATAAATGTGATTTTTGTATCTGCCAGGTGATGTTGTGGGGGATGTTTGCCATGTTAATCTTGTGGTTTATTTGTGGAACGTTGAAGCGTGGAGGCAGGCTAGAGAGCACTATGTTTGTGTGCTGAGAGGCCGTTTTTCGTTTTTATAGATGTTCAAAAACGTTGAAATGACCACCCATGTTAATATCGTTTTGGCCACCTATGATGATTATAGTGTCGCGCTCTGTGAGGTTTTTAGTGTAGGTGTCCAGTTCTCGAATAGTTTCAGCCAAACGATCGTTTGGCTTAAAGAAATCGGAAACTGAGCACTGTCTGGGAAGCAATCCACGCAAAACGGAGGACATGTGACGACCGTGCGAATCAGCTAATATGAGCACGATTGATTTCTGCGTAGAAGTGTTGGCTTCATCTCTTGGTAGCACTACTTTACGTGGTTTTGGGCGGCTGTGCTTACCAGTGCGTGGTATGTGAACAGGTCTGGGTACTGGACGGGAGGGTAACCGAGTAGGTAAGGGAGGAAACAGGGACATGTCATCTAACACACTAAACCTATTCTGAGTGAAGTGTTGGGGTGGTGCATGAGTCGTTGGTCTAACCGGGTGGTAGCAGTTGAAAGGANTGGTAGCAGTTGAAAGGACGGCGAAATTCCTAACCGCCGATCGTTTTCTTATTGATCTCTTCCAGCGCACTGATTCGTGTGTCAATATAATGTACCAAGTTATTGTACGCCTTCTGAAGATCAGCTTTGAATGAGTTGAGGAATGCGATAGTGNTTGTAAGTCAGACAGGAAATCGAGTTTAGTGGGTACGCGTGGGTTAGGTTGTTTGCTTCTCCGGGTCAGCGCATCGCAACCCAAGCGTCGGAAGTATCACGGTAGGAATTATAAGAATTTTCTTTTATGTTTCTTTTACTGTAAAGAAGGAAATCAGACATCGTAGGAAAGACAGTAGGAAATTACAGTGAGACATATATCTAAATAAACCACGAAAACAAAGAATTTTGAGTGAAATTATAAATAGTAACAATAAGAAACAAAGAAAATTATGTTTCATACTGACTATGATTAAGTAGTTCATTTAATGTATACGTGATAAGTGGGTACAATTATGTCACACGACCAATTATTTGAAGAGGGGGACACCATGAAAAACCTATCGAGGGGTCGGGGGGGGGGAATCCTTACCGCCGCCACTGATGTTCACCACTGCTATCTTTTTGCGAACATGATAGCTTTTTTGTAGAGACCTACGTGTAAGACATCTTACATATCTGTAGGTCTCTATTTTGTTGGATACCCCTTCAACACGTGGGCTACTTCGCCTATGACCCTGCCACGGCGCCATGATACCTACAGATGCCTAAGGTTATTTTCAATTGTCGTAGGTACTATCACTTTCACAAGTTCTGATGTCTTATCGGTCTCTGGACGAAATGTGAAATTTGGTTTGGTTCACAGATTGCAACTTATGTTTCCGTTTAAACTGCAGTTAAATAGTATTATTTTCAAATAGTTTTAAAATTCTAAGGGACATTCAGGAATACGGAGGATTAAGTGCTCTCTTGTTTTGTTTGTTTATTTATTTATATAGTCATGTTTACATCATAAGAGACATTATATGACTATATGACAAGTTATCTGGACACTTTAACGACACAAATCTGTTTATAAATTATTTGCGTGAGGAAACTTGGAAACTAACGCCAGTGAAATCATGAGCATCATCAGTTCATTAAAAACAAATTTTTAGCACGCATTGATGATATATCCAGGTTTATTGTTATATTTTCGTTCCGCGCAATAAAAACACTCATAAATATTGTAATAGTTCTTTATCAGAAGGGGTGTTTTTCTAAAATATTTAAGAGAGTTAAAACGAAACCTTTACACGAGAATGGAAACAAACTCAATATTGGAAATTATTGACCAAAATTTCTACTACCGACTTCCTCAAAATCCTAGACAAATTGTTCTATAAGCGTCTTCTTGATTTCCAATCAAAAAATAACATTCTCTCTGATGATCAACACGGATTTAGGAAATCCTTTTCAAGCGCCATATTTTCTTTCTTAAACGATTTTACCACATCTCTTCACCGTGGATAAAATCCCTAGGGTGTTTTTCTTGACTTATCCAAAGCATTCGATGTCATCGATCACGGAATTCTCCTTTCCAAATTGCATTATTTAGGTATTCGTGGACTAGCACATCAGTGGCTAACTTCTTATTTAAAAGATTGATATCAACAGGTCAAAATATCCTATACTAAAAATAAAATACTTCAGTGTTGTCTTTCAGAAACAAAACCATTTACTTCCGGAGTACCCCAAGGTTCAATTCTCTTTTCTTTTTGCATGTGAACGACATGTCGTCATCCACATCTGATTGCTGATGACACTAATTTACTATGTAAACACGACAACGCTGATAACGTTTTGTCTAACCTTTCGACTTGGTTCCATGCTAATCGTCTCATTGTAAACACTGACAACACAGTGTCTGTCATTTCACAATAGTATCACAACATCTTTACCCCAGGTTTCTCTTTCTTTAAACGGAACACAATTAAAAACTGACATGAAAACAATATTCTTAGGTCTCCATATCCAAGACAATCTCAAATGGAATCGTCACATCTTAATTCCCAATTAGGCAAATTGTGTAACGCATTCCGACTCTCAGTTAAAGTATTTAGTTCACATATTTCCCGTTGCGTATTTTTTGCAAACGTTTACTTCTATTTACGTTACGACATATCTTCTAGGGTACTTCCGGTAAGTACATCCAAACTTTCAGAATTAAGAAGTTTGGGTAGTGTGTAAATCTCAGTACCGTAACTCTTAATTTATTTAAAGAATTAAATATTATAACACTTCCCTGCATTTATATTTATGAATCGGTCATGTTTGTTAAGACCGAAACACTGAAGTGCCACCATTTACTTCATACGAAATTGTCTCTTACATCAACACAATACTCGACATTGCAATAATATTCATCGACCTAGTGTGTCAACCACTCTTTGAAAAATAGGCCTTATCATTCGGGAATCGTTCAATATAATACCCTAACCCAAATATAAAATATTATTAAATTGAATTTCTTCAAATCCATTGCTGAAAGCTTCATCCTGCACCAGTGCTTCTACAATGGAAAATAATTTATTGATTTTAATAAAACTTAAATCCGAATTGTACTTTGTCACGCCATTGCTGTAGTACTTTCAAAATAACTTACAACAATTTGAAAACTATTTTCTTGCATCCTAGTGTTGTATCCTATGATTCATATTAATTCGGGTTTATGTTTATTTAAGTATGGCACAGTTGTGAAGTATATTTTTGGTGTTAAATTACAAATTTGTTAATACTATATTCTATTTTTAATCTAATCTAAGAGTTTGCTGAAATTTTTCAATCCTCCTCTGATCATCAGGTCCCTTGATCAGTATTGATGGGACAGTCCCTAACTTTCTTCTGGAGAGTAATTAGATTTTTATTCTTCACGAGGTAGTATGCTAATTGTACTGCTTTCTTGACAATAAATTTATATTCATATATTTACAATCTCGTAAATCCTGTGTTCTTTATCTGCCACATAATGACTTGGAGTCTACTGTTTCAATAGTTCCGCGCAGGTACTCCACTATCTACATTTTCAGTGCCTCTTTAATCTGATATATCCCATCTACAAAGGTG
The DNA here is from genome assembly GCA_002313205.1 of Laupala kohalensis. Classification (NCBI taxonomy): domain Eukaryota; kingdom Metazoa; phylum Arthropoda; class Insecta; order Orthoptera; family Trigonidiidae; genus Laupala; species Laupala kohalensis. Next base: position 554,161 of record NNCF01125822.1, read on the forward strand.
AGAAATACTTTGTTTCGTCCTTTAATATCTATCGTGGTATGTGATATATCTGTTACCAATTCTGTTCTCTTCATCGCCTTCAGATATCTCGCCCTTTCGTCACCGTAGCATTCACATTTCCATACATGCTCAACCGTTTCGGGAACACTACCTCACCTACATGTTTCATCAGATACCTTTCCAAACAGTTTCATATAATATTTAAAACCTCCGAGTCCTGTGAGTATTTCTGCCTTTCTATAACCTGATTGCAACCACTTTCTTCGCTGAATTGCAAACATTACATTCGGTATGAACTTGAACGTTGTTCTCCCTTTCTCAGACCTCTCGTATCGAATTTTCCATACCTTTAGTAATACCTTGGTTAGCTTTTTTCTCCAGTCTTTATCTTCTATTTTAACAGTTTATGTAAGAGCAATTCTTTGCTTCACCTCGTTGCTATTCTTAACGCCCACTTTTGTATGCTCAAGTCGACCGATTTCACTCCCAACAGTACATTCAAGGCATCACTCGATACTGTACAATAGGCTCCGCTCAATCGCAAAGGATATAATTGGTGCATGCTTTCCAATCGGTTACACACATGAACATTTAGCAATATCTTTCCCTAAGTCGTACATCCATACATAACAGTGAATACTATTACCATTTTATTCAACTGTATCAACTGACTTTTTTCCACATTAAATTTTGTTAATTCAATTCTTAATAGTTGATATAATTTTTTTTCACTTTGTTTTCTCGGTATTTTACATGTGAATGATATTTTAATTCTGAATCTATCATCAACCCGAAGTACATATTTTCCATCTGAATTTTGATCCTTACTCCATTTGTTCGCAAAATTGCTTCCCTTTTCCACATTTATCATCCCAAACACAATTCCACAACGATTTCCAGATTACTTTCTGTACACCAAGTTTCACAAATTTGCAATATCCTATTCCCTATGTTTCCCATTTCTCTTCTTCATTGTTCATGAACAATCGAGCCAAATCATCCGCATATGCGACTATGTTATATCCCTTTCCTTTTTTAACAGCCTTTTTTATCAAAACATTCCAAAATAGTGGTCCCCCATGTGACCACTTAGGACACCTTTTTATTTTCACATATAGTTCTCTATCCTCCAATTTCTAAATACGAAAATCTGACTCGAAAATAATCAAAGATTAAATTATATAAATACGTGTCTATTCAAAAATATATTAGTTGTTCCAAAATAACTTCCCATTGAACATTATTAAAAGCACCCTTTATGACAAAGAATATAGCCAACCCTATTTCTTTCGTTCGGTTCTCTATCCAACCAGTTAACATTCGCGTCCAACGTCGATCGTCCTCATCGAAATCCAAATTGTTTGTCTTCAATTCCCATCTTCAATTCTAACGGTCTCTCGACAACGGTCTAACGGCCTGTATGATAATTTTCTCAATTAATTTCCCGTAGCATGGCAACAAACTTTTTGGATGGTGTGAATGAGCTTCCTCAATACTACGATTTCATCCTTTATAAAAGAGGCGCAGTTATTCGAATTTCCCATTGTTTTGAAAATGTTCCTCTTGCTAGGCATGCATTAAATAGATTCTTAATATTTGTTTTATTCGCCACGTATGACTTACTAATCATTTCGTTACATATCTTGTGGTATCCTGGGCTTTTCTCCATCGTTAGTGACTTGACTGGATTGTCTAATTCACTTTGTTTTATTTCATTTATTCTACCATCTACGTTCTGCTTCTCCCATAACCTTGTTTCATCGTCTTGAGGGAACATTTCGGCTTATGACTTCTCTCCCGTGTGTATCCAATTTCTTGTTCTAACCTCATCCTCTACTATTGTACTCCAGACTTGTTTCCGTTTCATCTTATGTAGCGTTATTAAATATGGAATATCCCATATATTTTGTTTCGTATTATAGTATTCTCTCGTGTTACTTGTTTACTTTCTTTTATCTTTTTCCGGAATTCACATAATGCTTTTCCGTACTCTAGTTCTGTTTTTTCTGTTAATTTCCCTTTTGGTCTCCCTTCTGTAACTTCTTCTGGCCTTCCCCCGTTGTTTCTTCAAAACACTCAGTTCGTCCATCCACCGTAGTTGACGCGTTCGTGAAGTTGTCCTCTTCCATGGTGCGCATTCATGTACCACTGGAAGTAAATACATTTGAATTTTAATCACATATTCCTCCACATTGTCTATTCCATCGTTGTCTTCATGAGTCATTGTCAGTTTCTTTGAAAAAAACTGCCACTTTATTTTTCGCGAATTTGTTTTTCGAACAGTCTCTGCACCTTGTGTCTCTTTACCTTTTTAAAAAAGATATCCCTTATGATCCGACTTTATTCCCGTAGTTCTTGCCAATGTGTAATATCATCCTGGTTCAATTTTTTTGTCAAGGTTAAATCTATTATTAATTTCCCTCTTACTCCAAAAAAACGTATGCAAATCAATTTCATTCTGTTTTATCAATCTTTGTTTGATTATCAGATCTTCCAATAATATCCTATTTCCAACTGTTAGCATATCACCCAACATCGTTGATCGTCCATTCCCATCCATCCATATGACCATTTTTTCATTTATGTGTTCCCGTGCTACTTATCTTATCCCTCTCTTCAAAACATTTACATTTCCCCCTTAAATATGCACTGTCTATTCTATATTTCTGTTCCTATCCGTTTTGCTCGTCACCAAATATTTATTGCAAAATTTTTGTAACACAAACATTTCCATGTCATTACTCATCATGACTATGCAGGTCCAGCTGTTATCTTCCTCTATAACACAAATCTTAATTTTATTATGATACGTTTTCTCGAACGATAGATAACATTCTTGGAAGCAAGCTACATCAATCCTTTCGGTCACTAGAAAATTCATTTTTCCCTTGACGCTAATAAACTCCTTTGTAGGTTTTGATCATAAATTCTAATCGCCATAATCTATCAATGTTATTAATATTCTTTGTGCCTTCTTATATGCTGGGCAGTTATTACCGTTACTTTATGATAGCTTGGTAGACCTTTCCGTTTACAATTTGCACACTCCACAGATTTATTCTTATTGATACATTTGTCGTAGCAATAATCTTGTCATGAACAATGTCTACATGTGTGTGTCATATACTTACAGTTCTTAGCCAGATGACTGAATCTTTGACACCGGTAACAACGAACCAGACTCGTTCACTCTGACAAACGATAATTTTCTAATTCAAAGAAAATTTTCCCTTTCCGCAAAAATACGTTCATGTACTCATGTAGAATGAATTATCAATTAATAAGAACTAGTTTAGAATTCGCATTGACTTGACTTCAGACAATGCGAATATAATACCTTAAACAATTTTGTGAAACAGTATACGACTTTTGACACAACCAATCTGCAAGGAAACTAAAAAAGTTCAGAATGCAAGTTTATATGATTGTACAGTACTCATATGAATATTGCAATCCAGATTATTAAATATGATAGCTATATACTTCGTTGATGTAACTATGATGTTGATGTAACATTTATTTATGTGTATATGTTTATGTAATGATTTACTTAATTATGTAGGTATCCAGCTTGGTTTACTTCATTTTCTTTTGGATATTCTGTGTACAGTATGTTCATTAAATCTGCTTTGTGTTTAAAGAAATTTTTAATTTTTAGCATTGATTATCTTCTTTTATGTCCACTGATCCTGTACAAATCTGATACTATATACCATTAAATCTTAATAGTCAGCAATATGTGTCATTTAATTTTAGTTCTTATCAGTACAATAATAAATATCAAGTGCATTTAATGTTATCTTTAATATTTATTACTTTGATGAATAATCACTAAGGCAATGTTAGTCTCCTCGTCTTTGACAGCAAGACTGATTGACAATTCAGGAGGGAACGTTTGCCTCTACGACGATAATTGTTCAGTCACCTTGCCAATGCGTCAAAGTAGACGCATAATTCTGTACAAAAGCCATTAGTGTTGCAAATTAAGAACAAACTTGGATCTCACAATGCACTTGTATTCAGGGCTCAGAAATGGATTCCTACGCAGATTCTCTCGGACATCCAGAGATGGCGCTCGCGGAGCATACCAATCCATTATTACTTCCAATTTCTGTATTTTATCACAACTTAATTAATCTGTTACCTGGCGGTGAGGTTCACCGCAATCTAAGAGGTTTCTATGTTTGTGAACATATTATTTTGTACGTTAAGGAGAAAAATTACAAATAATTAGTATTTTCTGCGATTACTTACTCGAAATAACTTGAAAGCGTAAAACTCGTAAACTCACAATTTTTGGTATTCATTAAAAAAGCACAAATATGTGGACAATACCACGATAATATCACTCGCGAATATTCACCTATGCTCGTCTCCCTTTGATGCGTCTCTAAAGACCGACACGGTGCAGGAAACAACGAGCAACGGCATCCGCGTTTCGGCGAATAGCAAGCAACCCATCCACACTGTTCGCTATTCGGCGAGAGGTTGCTCAAAGTTCGCTGAATGACGAATGTGTGGAGTTGCCTTTATATTAAGTGATATGATGGAGCCCGCTACTGCCTCCCTACCCCGTTGGTGGGGCTGGTGGACATAGTGCTGCCTAATTGGCGCGCGAATCATTGATTAATTATCCTGGAATCCATGAGGCTGTATTTCCCTACCAGAACAATATACAATAACTTGTCATTACGTGTTATCCAATAGCACTACGTACATTCGATACACGGTTAACCTGTGACGTCACGACTTCACGCTATCAATCGACCGACACAGCGCGCAACTACAAGCAAACTACGAACGAACGACCGCTCTCACTTGCAATTAACAACCCGAGCAGTCAACATCCCACCTCACTTGCAACAAGTCACCTGACCGATCATCACATCGTCTCCACTTATCATCTTGACTTGTCACAAGTCACTCGACCGGTCATCACATCATCTCATCACTCCTCATCTAGCAGCCATGACATGTGGATATTCTCTGCAAAAATCGTTCGAGGAGTCAACATCAAATATGTCATAGTTCATCATATTCATTCAAATATGTCATCATTCGGCACGCAAACCGACGACTTCCCTTTAGCTTCTAAAAAGAGACAGCTGGGGAATTATTTTCAACCGACAACAATACCACTTGTGAGCTTCCGGCACGCCGTCCCTCACGAGATAGTCTCCAGGTTGAAACGACACGTGGTAAGATGTGAGCACATTTGGCCTCAACTCAAAATCGTCAAATCGACACCAACCCAAGGCCATCCAGGCTGGTTCTTTCAAGAAACGGATCGTCTCACCTCATCCCAGCACATTGCCTGAACTTCAACTTTTTATTCTTTCATTACTTTCAACTTTCATGTTCTATTATTAAAGTGTTTTGTTGGCATGTCCAGTGTTCAACCACACCTCATCTACTTCCTACTTTTTGGTCCTTCGAACCCCATCACCTCACCCTAGATGTACACGCAATTACCCCTCAAATTCTGTACAACCTTCATTTGGTCCCAAACACATGGAATCTTAGTTTGCATCTCCTCAGGTGGTGTATAAAACTTTGGGAAGTCAAAGGAAACCCATTTTTTTGCACTTTTTTCAATTTTTTGCTCCTTCCTCGGCAACGAAGCATCGCGAAGAAAATTTTACTCTTACTGTAATTAAAGAACATTAACCTTTACGTCGAATGGACACCTAAAACAATAAATTCGGTCCAGCAGTTTGCTCACTTTAGCCGTTCTAAAACACCAATTTTAGCAACTTAGCGGAAAAAGTTGTAATGGTCATTTTCAAATCTCCCAAATTTTGCATGCTTCAATTAAATAACTTTAAACTTTAATCTTGAAGAACATCAAACACGAAATTCAAAAATACTTCAAATTTGTTCAATTTTAAACATTTTTTGTACAGTAATATATTCAAAGAAAGGAAATTTATGACATTTTAGTTTGGTCTCACCTTTCTAAACTCTCGAGGGGTATAGTTCCCGAATAGCATCCAAATGTAATATTTACTTGTACTTCCCTCAGTTACTAGGTATTACTAGGACTTACTAATTATTACTTAGTATTTTGTAATTTTATGTGGGTCAACATAAAATGGGGAAACAAATTTCCAAAATATCTTGTTAGGCTAAGATTTTTCAATATTTTTGTTGCTAGGACAGCGTATTGATAAACATCAGATTCAATGAGCATGACACAAATAATAATTTATTTACGACTGTTTCCTCACTCCTTTGTCATTACATGTCCCAGTTCCTTGTCATTTTTTGAAAATCGCGCCTGTCAAGGTGGGAGCGGTTGATGTGGTGGCCACCCTGTGGGTTCCCACCGAAATTAATGTAACCTGCTTCATTGCTCAAACACCTCAATTGTTTTGAGAACACACGTTCGATCTTGAAGTACTTGTTCACGAACATGACTCCTTTGTGTGCCACAAATTTCCCCATTTCAGTACAATTATCCATGTGTGTTTTTGTCCAAATTAATTTAAATCTTATTCGAAATCAATTGTTTCCAAACTATTTAGGGAAGTAGGTATGAATTCAAACCAAGTTTTCGTAGTATTACTATATTTTTCAAAAAAGCTGATTAATGGAAAAATAGTAGGTAATTAAAATTTAATACAAATACACCATAATAATGTGACTTCGTATATCAGAATATATTTCAATAGAAATTAATTATAATATATTATAATGTAATGAATTGCTCACTTTGAAAGCAAACGTAGACAGTTTGAGGTTGGTGGTTCGTCGAATTCATCTGGCTAACAAATAGGAACCACCAGTTCTTCCAGATCGTCTTCAGTGTCAGAGAAGAAGGGAAGGTATGAAATTTCTTCCTCAAGTGGTGTATTTCTACACGATTGGCCCTTGCAGCTTTGGCAGATGGTGAAACATTTTTAGTAGAGTTTTCGGCAGCCTCTCTTTCCCACATAGCTCTTTGAGTGCATGTAATTGTGCTAAATTCTTCAGGGGGAGCAGGTTCGTTAGTGGTAATAGAGAATAGGCCATGACTTGATTATTTCCACCCCCACTAGAGAGGATTTATACCACCCATGCAATTTTTGCACTTCATGGTATGTGCGCAGAGAATAGTGATGGGCTGCTGCATCTGTGGGTTGTAATGATAAGTCAAATTGCACCTTCGTGAGGCACTCACCAATCATTGAATTTCGAAGATCATCCAAGAAGATTTGCCTTGCCTGTAGTGATATAGGGAGCGAGAAATCGTTTCCCGGCTGAAGCTACATTACCTCCAGCAGCACCTTCGTTTCGAATCACAGCGGCGTCTTGTTGTAAATCTGAGCGACTCTCCAAACGTTTTACGAACTTCAACTTCCTTTGACGAAAAAATGCGGAAGTGGTATCGCATCCATCGAAGGCATGAAGAAACAAAATACTTTCTTGTACATGTTCCGTGTATTTCAAGTTCGCGGGGGAGTGTAAAGTGTGATCTATCGTCCTTGGCCTCACCGACGACCACCACTGTGTCATAAATCTGGGTTATGTCTTTTGAGACGATACGTATGTCGGTACTTGCCTGTATCACACTGAAATCCTCTTCTAATATTCACATGAAGCATGGCGATTAACCGTTGTTTGTTGCTATCATACGATAAGAATTGCTCTTTCGGCATTGTTGATGTCATCGACTCATCAAATGCTAAAGTTGCGGCACAGAATATATTTTTACGGCACAGGTACTCGGCTGATTTGGCGCTCTTGGCATCAGCGTTATCAGGGTAGCCATCAAATACAATAGTTATTCCTCGTTGTTATTATAGAATTTTACGTATTGCACATGTTAAATGGATTGAATGGGATATAATGAACAAAATGAGGACATTTTGTTTCTTTTCAGCTCAATTCTAAGTTGATTTTTGTTGCTTAATTAGTTACTAAGACTCCAATTAATTTGATTACATTGTGAATAAAATAAACATATTGTGCACGAGACTTGTTTGTATTGTTTTTGAGTCCGCAACAATTTATCGCTCCCAATACGTTTGAGTTTAATTTTTCTATATTCCACAGTCCGTATTCAAAATTATTTCCCAATTCTATATCATCTGATTTTGTATCATAATCAAAATTCTTGATGAAAGTGTAAACGATTTAGAAAATTGGAATAAGATTAAATTTTACACTGGCCACACTCAGTGTAGCACGTGCTCAATCCCGTTACTGCAAGTGGCGCGCCCAAGGTTAAGAGAAAGCGCACTTATCGTCCGCCGAGGGTGCATTATCCCTTTCTGAGAAAGCGAACCCGGCCGCGGGGCGGTGGGCCAGTCTGAACCTGATGGAGGGTGTACCAGTGCAAAAGGGGTGAAACCTCCCAAAAAGGGAGTGTCTTCATAACATATGGGTGCATCCTCACCCCAAATTTCATAATGATATATTTTAAAACATGAAAGTTATGGAAGCAACTGCGCTACTAATTCTGTATCGCGGTAAGTGTGTAAGCTGAACTCGTAAAGAATTGGAGAGATAATACAGCACATGAACAGGAACAAAAAATCATCAATGAACATATTTCCAGAAATGACATCCGTTCAAGATAAATTGACACCAAGACAGATTACAGGAACTGTCCCACGAGAAAGTCTTTTCGATAACCTGAGAAGGATGATGAATTCTACAGGCGCGCAGTAAGTATGTTCCTGACTTGCTAACATCGTTCTCTCTGATTCTACCCAAGTGTCACAGAACAGCGCCCGTGAAACTGGGAAATGGGTCGGTGCTCATTCCAGTTATGGCGTAAGAGTGACGCGCATTGCTTCAACGTTAATAACGTTCCTCAGAGTTGTAAAATATCATGACCAAGAGGTTAGCGCCCAGCGAAAATACCGAAGACTCGAGGGTCCGCAATATGTAAATACATCTTTGTAACCCAATGTTTCTTACATTATGAAACGAATATTTTTGGTTTAACGCACAACAGCGTTTGCCCATCTACTTCCGGAGTTCAGATCAGGGACGATCCCGACGTCGTATAGTTAGCACCCCCATTTTCTCAAATCAAATTGGAAACATGCCTATAATTACGAGTTAATTTTGAGCTAACGTTAAAAATTTTGAGCTCCACCGGAAAATCTTCATAATAAAGTTTGAAAAGTGAAGGTACCAACTTAACGTATAGTTAGCTTCCCCACTTTCTCAAATGAAATTGCAAACATGCTTATATTCACGATTTTTTTCCACTTTATTTTAGCCACATATCATAAACAAATAATATACAAATACAAATATTTTATGTCATAACTCCGTTTTGTTTCTGTGTCCTCGACCGACACGACCGCCTCGTCTAGAAACTGAGTCAATACGAGGCTCTTTTGGTTCAAGATCTTCTTTTATATGTTTCAATTCTTATTTGCGTCTCGATTTCTCCATGGCGCGTCCCTATCAATCCTAGCTATGTTACGTAGTCTTGAAATGGATTATCTTTATCTTCCGTACATATTCTTTCTGCCTTGTCGTGTAATACGTAATCTCCTATCCGTTTTAACTGCTTGATATAACTGCCCTTTCTTCTTCGTACCATGGGCAATCCCATAATTGATGGTCTAACGTCTCCACTTCATGACCACAAATACATTGTGTCCCTAAGCGCAATCCTCTCTTCACCAAAAACTCATTAAAATTGCCATAACCAGATAAATATTCTATGACAAACGGATTCAATCTGAACTATTTTCTATTTGGTGATGCAAATTTTATATCCTGAATGTATTGGAAAGTTGTTCGTCCTTTTATCGAGTTCCTCCATCTTGTCTGCCAAGCATCTTATACCAGTTTTGCTATCTGCTGAATTACTCCTTTGTCATCTCGCCAGAATTTCTCTCCATTTACCTCAATTTCCCCTCCAGTTCTAAGTGTCGTCTGCATTTTAGTAAAGTCAAATATAAATCTAGAGGCGTGACCCCATACAGAACCTCTAAAGCCTCTGTAGAAATTGTCTATAAGCTCCACCTATCGCCAGAAGACACATGCGCCGAACTTGCTGCAATCTACGCTCTATATGGATATACGCAACCCTATGATCTCATGCTATGTTACCATACATGATTATAGGACGTGTTGTACGATATATTAGCAGCTAATATTGAGCTTACATTAAAACATTTAAGCACCACTGAAAACCGCTCAAATAGAATTTAAAAAAATTGAGTGTGGCCAGTTCGATGTGCAGTAAAAATAGATTTCATTCTAGGAAACACATCTTGGTGAAATAACGTATTCTTCGAAATAACAGGAGCAAGCAAAAAAAGTGTTGTGGCACATAATAAACATTAGGGGTTGGGGGTTTGATATAAAACCTGCCAGGTACTGATGATTGCAACCTGCACACTTGGTGACGGAAGTTTCGTAAGGTTAGTATTTTACATAATGTTTTTCACTTGAATTGCTACGAACGGCTTACATGCAAATATGGGACTTATATCGACGTTCCCAGAAGAAATTTATTTTTCATTTGATGTATCGTTGAGTAAAGGTTGTTGATCGAAGTTTCATGTACTCATTGTCGAAAAATGAGTTTTTCAGGTCAAATAATTTTTCAAAAAGAGAGATGCAAATTTCACCAGATTGCTTGTTGCATCAAGAGAGCATATAAAATTTGTTGAAGTTCAAATTGATCTTTTTAGCGGGTGTGGCCAACAATTTCTCTGATCAGCATCCCCAATTTCTCAGCTGAAATTGGAAATGTGTCATAATCACGAGAAAAATTTGAGCAAACACAAAAAAAATTATGTCCACGAGAAATCTCCTAAAACGAATTTTGAATACTGGGGGTGCCAACTAAACGTGTAGTTAGTACCCCCGTTTTCTCAAATGAAATTGGAAGTATGTTTCTCACTGATTTATTCAAAAAGTTGGCGTAGCCATCTTACCACCACCAGTGAAATTGATGTTGTATATTACCACCCCCATTCTATATGGATGTTACCAGCAGTATATTCATCTGCTTACAAAATAAAAGGACAGTATGGTTAATTAATAGTTTTTTAAAATTTTGTTTGAATCCACAATGAAACTTGTTTTTTTTTCACGGTAGTTTTGAATAATTTTGTAATTACTCTTATTATTATTGAAAAAATATTATTGATTTAATAAACCAGTAGTTTAATAAATCATTCCGTTCCTTGTAAACTAGTTTCTGATTATAAGATAATGGGGGAATTTTGGCTGAGTGCATTGCCAGATTGTAAATTTTAATTTACCTTGTAGAAAATTTTAAAAAAGTTTTAACATTATTTTTTCCTAATTATATTGTTTTTTGTGGGACTTTAGGGCTCGTGAACGTCAAGGTCTTCAGAACCCTTTATATTGTTGTCATGGATATAATTACAACATTAATAAACTGTGTTTACCTTTTCAACTCGAAATATTACCTACTTTTATGAACAATATGTTTTTATAACACATGATATTAACATATAAATAACTGTGCTTTTTACTTTTACTTTTCAAGACTAAATGATTATAGAGAATACAAAAGTATTAAAACCTATGAAAGAACGTAGTATTTTATCAAACAACAGAGCTTTAAACTTTGTTAGGTTGTAAGAAAATACTTTTTATCTGAATGAAAATATTAGAAAGTTCTGAAGTTTATTAAAGTTTACTGTGGGCATAAAATCAAATAAACTTTATTTAATATTCAAATCTTTAAAGTTTCTGTTTAAGTAATTCATTGGTAATATCAGTGGCAGCGGTAAGGATTCGGGGATTCCCCCACAAGATTATACATGGGGCTCCCCTCTTTTAAAAAAAATTGGACTCGTGTCATAATTGCACCCATTTACCACGTATATTTTCTTTTTATTGGGGTTTTACGGTTCGCCGACATCGAGGTCATTAGAGTCCTAACATTTTTGGACAGGTATGGAAAATGCTGTTACTCCCTAGGGAGAGCCTACATGACCCTCCCCAAGTGTGGGTCTCGCCTAATGACTAGACCATACCAACTAAAATCCCTCCTGAATTACCATATATCCGAACACAAAGATGACAGGAAAAGACATACAAAAGTTGCCAAAAACTTTAATAAAAAAGGAAAACAAAGAAAGATGTAAATTTAAACAAAAAGAGATCTAGATTTAAAGAAAATGAAAAGAAAAAGGATGTAAATCCGAATCCTCCCGAGAACTTGTAGGATCAACCCCGATTCATTTACGGATTTAAGTCATGACATACAAATAAGATCAGATACTGTGCCAGAAGGAATTTAAAAAGACATATTAGAGTCGGGATTTTTTACCCAAGCGTAACGTCATATCTGTTTGGCAGATCGTATCTCCGATGAATGGTACTATATTTATGACACTCCAATAGGAAGTGTTCCACGATAAGTATTGTGTTGCAAGACTCACAGACGGGGAAAATTCACCGCGTAAGAGATGACGAAGGATTAGATAGCAGTGGCCAATGCGGAGGTGTTTCAGATTCACTTCTTCGCGTCTGTTCGCATGGGATTAAGACGACCAGGTCTTAACGGAGTCTTTTAACTTCCTCAACTTGAAGGTGCAATTTTCCCATGCTTTAAGACTAGACGATCTTATGGCAAGCTTTGAATCTGACGTGCGAACGGTTGAAATGTCAGGAACTGCTTTCTGCGTTCCCCATTTCGCTGCCACATCAGCTTCTTCGTTACCAATGATACCCAGGAACCCAACAAAGATATATTTCAAAATTTGTAACTGCTAGACGGCTTATTAGATTCTGAATAGTCAGTGTAAGGATTTCACAAGCGTACAGTAAAGACACTGACAACAGAGCACTTCACAGAACCTCACACCGTATTAAAGATAGCTGAATGAACTTCAGCACCTCAAGGTTTGTATATTTCTCTGCAATGTGCACGCTGCAAAAGGAATGGAGTCGAAAAGGACGGTTGGCACTATGACAGGGGAAAGCAACACCCACGGAAACGTTCATGAATGAACCATCGGTGTAGATGAATGTATGATCGAAAGATTTCCATTCTCCGAAGTTCTGCTGGTACACAGCAGCAGGTGTTGACGAGCCCTAAAGCCCCACAAAAAAAGCAGCAGGAACGTCCTGCTTTGAAAGTTGAAACAGTCAAAAGTCGGTAATTGGTTGAATGAGAGACCATTGTGGGGTGAGAGAATGTGGGTATTTCACCAGAGGAGGCAAGATGATGTCATTTTCGACTGGTGCGGAGGGACCGGTTGCAATGCGAACTGCTGCATGATGGATGCTGTTAAGGGGTTTAAGTGTAGACGGTGATGCTGAAGTATATACAATACTGCCATAATCTAATACAGACCGAACAAGACTTCAATACAGACGAAGAAGGCAAGTGCGGTCTGCACCCCATGATGATGCGCTTAGACAGCGAAGGATGTTCAGTGATGAGTTACAACGGGATTGGAGTTTACTTATGTGGTAGCCAAATGAATGTGCGGTCGAACGACCCACAAACTTTACGCAGTCAACGAAAGGAATTAAACGTTGGCCACCAAGAAAAAGATCTGGATCATTTTTGATACAGAAAAGCTAAATATGGTAGACATACTTCACTCGTGTAAACGGTTGAAAACCAGTTGGGGTTGCCTCTCGATGACAGAGATGCAGGTGGACGAACAATAGTTGGCGAAAATGGCAACAAAGATAGATATAGACCAGTTCACGAACCACTGACGCAATGCTATTTATGGCTATGGCAAATAAACTGATGCTCAGGATTGCGTCGTGTGGGACACCGTTTTCCAAAGGACGACTAGATGACAGTAGATTACCAAGGAGAGCGCGAAAAAGCCGTTGAGGTAGGAAGCTCTCCTGGAACACAGGAAGACGACCTCGAAAACCACACGAATGCAATGTGCGTAGGATTCCATACCTCCAGGTGGTGTCATGTGCTTTTTCCAACCAAGGAAGATGGTCACGAGGTTTTCTCTTAATTCTGAGATAAATTTAATTTTTAAATTTTATTTAAATATTTAATTTTAAAGTACTTTCGTACATTTCCTAAATTTAAAAAGCGCGCGGAAGTTAGCACATTACGTTCCAATGATGTAAACAGGGGTTGCGTGCCTAGAATGAGAGCATTAGTAAGGGACAGTAGATCCTGAAGCTACGATTCTATAACTTTCTAAACGTACTTTTATTTCGCTTCACTGAACGAAATATTTCTATAGGACGGAACTGAGGCGCGGAAGCGGATAATTTTTCGAATGGTTGACGTCATCGTGAGGTAGGGGAGTAACTGACAAGAAGAGCCGAGGGACTTTGGAGAAGATACTCTTCTCACCGGCAGACGTGTGTCGTTTTTGAAAAACAAGCACAACGAAAAGTCCGAATAGGTGCCATCTTATTTTTTGTTGGCTAGCTCGCGCATCAGTACAGCATTTTTAGAGTTAATTGTTATTGACTTCACGAAATGTATATAAAATTATCACTAAAGGTATTTGGAGATGAACTGTATTTTTTTAAATAGTGAGCTGTTATTTCAAGAATTTATAAACTTTATACGACTTTGTGCCGTGGATAATCATTTGACCACGTGGCCGAGCATTGGTTGAGTTTTTCGCATATAGTAAGCAGAAAAGACTTACTCTGCGTGTTTGTGTGGCGTGAGACTCCAGACACATTGTACGCTGGTCATTGTACGAGATCGAGACTTTTCACGTGTGGCGAAAGGAGATTGAAGCGAGACGGAATATGCTGGCCAAGGTCGACGGAGGACTACGCGGCGGCAGCAAGCAGCCATTCCCGAAGGTTTTCTTCCTAACGGTTATTTGTGATGTACACGGAGATATGAGATATTATGTAATTTAACTGGAGTGATATACATTTGTTTAAATTAGAACTCAAGTGTGGTGTACAAAATTGCTAGTAACAATCATTATTTGAACTGATTGAAGTTTAAAGATTTTAAGCAGAAGAAAATTAGTAAATTGTGGTAAATTGGAAAACTAAAATAATGGTGATGTAGATAAATTTATTAAAAAGAAATCATCATAATACGGATTTGTAATAACTATCATTCAGAGTACTTATGTTGTTTAGAAAATTAATTGAATCTGTTTGTTTGGAAATTGAAAATAGTCATTTTAAAATATTTTGTTGTGAAGTGTATTTTCTTCTTACATTTAACAGTTATGTTTACTAGATAAATGCTTATGATTTGCACATCCAATATCCAGTACCGAGTAGGGTAAGTAATGCTATTTGGAGTCTTGGGACTCACTAGCAGACCCGAGAATCCCCAGACTTATAACTTTTGTGTGCGCACTGGTGGATTTGGACTCCTGACCCTGAGGTGCAAAATTTTCATGCAATACAAATTCACAGTGTTGTTTAGCGTCAGTAAAGCTAAAAAACCATCACAATACAAACGTAGATGAGGTGGTGGACGACAACGCAACAAGGAGATCTAGCGTTGACCGTTGTTTTCTGAATCCATGTTGGATATTGGTCAGTAGGTTTCGCGATTCCACAGACCAAACTAGGCGACGATTGATCATTCTTTCTAGCAATTTGAACGCGCAGCTTGTCAGAGAAATCGGTCGAAAGTGCGACGAATTAGAACGATCTTTTCCCTCCTTCTGAAGTGGAATAATTGTGGTTTCACGACATTCAGCAGTGACGGTATGCTCATTCCAAATACGGGTAAATAAGTTCAGAAAGAATTTAATACGTATCTCTGGAAGATGTAGCATCGTATTATGTATTTGATCATGACCGGGGTTGTATTTTCGAAGTCCAAGGGCAGAGGTTATCTCCATCATAGAAATAGGAATGTTATATTCCTCTCCTCTGCAACTGGAAAAATCCAAGTAACACTTTTGCGCACAAGTTTTCTGATGCGCAAGATGGAGAACAACAGGAGGATCAAATTTCGTAGCGCGATGCAAAATCCTGAGCGATGACTTCAGGTGAAGGTTGAAGCTGTGCATTTACATTGAGTTCGGGGATGGAAAAAGATGGCAACGAACCTTGAATCTTATGAACTTTCTGCCATACAACTGATGATACAATACGGGCCCTAAGTGATGAAATATAAGCTTTCCAGGATGATGACTTACTTCCTTTTTGCTCTAGCTCTGCACCTTTTAAACTCAATGAGATTCTCTACTGTGGGATACTTGTTAAGCCGCGCTATGGCTTTCTTTATAGCACTGAACATACTTGCGCACCATGGAACTGGGCAATGCGTTGGGTTACATGATTTAGGAATGGCGACAGCGGCTGCTTCGAAAACCGCGTTTGTAAAATTGGATGTCATAGCATACACATCGGCGAAAGGTTCATCAGAAAGATTGATGACTGTATTAATTGATTGACATATCCCAATCTGGTTTTTTCAATACCCACTGAGGCGTGAGATATCGAGGGGCAAAAAACGTTCATGTGTATAATAATCGGGTAGTGGTCACTTCCGTACAGATCGTTGAGGACTGTCCAGTCAAAGGTTGGGGAAAGAGAGGTTCTGCAGATAGATAAATCGAGCACCGAGAATTATCGGGAGTCTGTACAGAAGTGTCTGGAGTAGCATGAGTTAAGAAGCACTATTTACCGACTTTCTAAAAGATTTTCAATTATATCACCCTTTGGGCTGTTGTGAGAGGAACCCCAGATCGTCTTATATACATTTTAGTCCCCGCCGGTGAGAAATGGGGGCGGCAACTGGTCCTCCACCTGGACCACCAAGATCGTTCTTCGTGAATGACTGCCCAGGGAGAATATAAATACTATGTCGTAAATGTGATGGTTCACTCTCATACATACAGTTGAGAAGACTCTGGTTACAGACAATTCTTGAACATGAACTAAAGCGTTTATGAGCACAGCGGCAACACCGTGTGAACGTAGGCCGTCTTCTAGGTCTGCCGTTCTATAGCCACGAGGGGAGATGGAGTGTTACGGTAAGAGGTGAGTTTCCTGAAAAACTATTTGAGGAGCACGACGGGACAATAAGAACTTGAGGTCATCTGAATGGACATAAATGCCATTCAGATGCCAGGAAAGAATAGCCATGTTCTGGTTTTTATCCATTCTTTTTTTCGATGTCTGGAAATTTTTCCTTTGAATGACTATGAACTCTGACTATGATCCCCTCCCCCGGAGAGTCGCCGTGATCACTGCTTGAGAGATCAGAGTTGGACCTTAGATATCCATTATTTCTGCTCCTTGGTGAGCAGATATATGTCGGTGAGTATGAAAAGTTGAGCACACAACATAAGAATCTGACTTTAAATGTTCAAGTCTGCGGGATTTTGGGGAACGTATAGTTCTCTACCGAGGACGACCACGATATAAACTTCTAAGGGGATCGTTTATTGGAAGAATTCGGGTGGACATTGATGTAGAGTCTTATGTAGAGATGGAGATAGTTGATTTCGAAGGAATTGTTTGGTATAATATTTTTACGTTCCTTAATTTCCTCTTTAAAGGAAGAAGGATCATCGAATGATGCCTGAACTGCAGAGTCGCACATCCCTGATTTCTTCACTTCCTCGAAATCCACCTGACAGCCAAAGTAAGCTGCAGGTTTCAGTTCGCTGATCGCTACTGCAAACGATTTCATGATATTAACAGGATTCTTGATCAGGTAGCGACGCCTGACCACGAGGAAAGACACCCTATCCGTAATGCGGATCGTTTGAATGTCCTTCCCCATGATGAATTTTGTGCATGTGTTTGAATTTGAAGGGTGATTTTTCTTACAATTCACACAGCACGGAGGCGACGAGTAAGGTGGCGACTTATGCGACGGCTTACCGCAAATAACATACACTTTGCTAGATAATTTACAGCGGCCCAACGTGTGACCGACTCTGGCACTTAAATCAGCGCAGAGGGCTCGACGACGCAGGTATTGTCGACTACGCACGGTAAAGAACCCACAGGGTATTCTCTCTGGAAGAGTGGACCGATCGAAGGTCAGAATCAAAGTGGAAGAGGGGACGAACTTCCCCTGTACCTTCACCGCAAAATCATCGTGAATCACCACTCTTTTGTACAAGTTGAGGATAAGGTGTGTAGAACTTTTAATTTTTAGACTTGCATTTTCTTTCAGCGTCATGATGGTGAGTATCTGCTCGTCTGTACGTGCCTCCAGCAGAATTTCACCATTCCGCTGGCGCACGACTAACTGAAGCTTTCCAATTTTATTGCCCATTGCTTTCGCAAGACGTACGGATAGTAATGGACTTATAAGTATTTCCCTCTTCAACACATCGCAATAAGCGGTAGCAGGGCTTTGTCAGCTAGTCGTTACCTCTACAAAAAACTGATCAAATCCACTACTCGAGTTTCCAACAAGTCGCCTCTTCCTAGAGAAAAAGGTTTTATTTGACATACGAAATGGCATAATAAATTTATTGTCAAAAAAACAGTACAAACTGCGTATGACCACGTGGAGGAAAAAAACTAATTTACCCTCCGGAAGCAAGCAAGGGACCATCCCATCATTTCCGATCAAGGGCCCTAAGGCAGAGGCGGATTCAAAAATTTCAGCAAAAGTTCCTAGATAAGATAAAAAGTTAGCTGCGAGTTATAATACATATATAATGTCAATATGTTTGTAATTTAACGCAAATATGTTTGTAAATTTACATGTA